>CM075861.1:75760497-76085830 GCA_037975125.1 Latrodectus hesperus
TTTTTTATCAGGCGTAAAAAAATTTAAGAAAATTACTTAATGAATTTGACACTTTTTTTACATCTATTTATGGCTTACTAATATATCATTTCAATATAAATAAGCACTATATTTTTAACATAAAATTCTAGAAGATCTGAATGATCAGTTTATTTCAGTCAATATATCGACGTTGAGAAATTAATCACTCAAATGATTTCTATGGATGAAAAATATCCATAGAAATGAAATCAAAACTGAGTGATTGAAAAAAATCCATGCAATGTTTTAAGATCTGATCTTTTTATCATCAAGGCACTCATAAAAGTTTGGTAAAAATGTCGATATCAATGCATCATACTTCTGTGACATCTCTCTGTCTAAACCATGGATTCCCAAACTTTTTTTTCTCGTGGACCACTTTCAAAGTTTTACTATTTTTGGTAGACCCTCTGCTGCTGCATTTCTACTGTATTCCCAAAACTCCATAAAAATATCACTCTAAATTGGGGATGTTACCTTAAAAATATCACCCTAAATTGGGAAGAAAATAAAAGTAGCACATTTTCTTGTGTCCTAGTTATTAAAAAAAATACTTGTGGTTATACAAAATTATAAACATTTATTACTACAAACAATCAATAATTGACAAAAAATCAACAATGAACTCTGAAATATAAATCAACAATTAAGATAGTTATACTTTTAATGACACGGCGCACGGGCGGCACTTTGCAAGTCTCGACATGTGGTGTACTTTTGTACTATTATCTATTGTTCTATTCAATTCTGTGTTTGAACTGAATTTGGAATATTTTTAAGTACATACCTAGTGAATGATGCTACCTGCCTGTTGATAGGTAAATATAAGCCAAAATTTTTGTTCCTTATTGTGAAAGCCAGAAAATGTTTCGTGGACCCCTCTTACAACTTGTGAACCCCTGTTTTCTTTTCACATCTACGTGGACCCCCGTGTGGTCTCCTATGGACCCCTAGGGGTGCACCTGGACCACTTTGGGAACCCATGGTCTAGACCATACAACCTCTACTTATATACAGGTTTCTTTCTGGACTTTTTAAAAGAACTAATTTCTAGCTCCCTCCAAGGTATCGAATATCAAAGTTTTAGCTGAATTATAACGTATCAATAAATGGAACTATTCCATCCAAATATCTATTGCAATGTCCTTTTTAAAAATATGCTAAATGTCAATTGTGTCTACGAATTTTTTCACTTTAGTTTTATTTAGTTTTATTTACTTACTCATATTTTTTATTCATAAAAGTATTTTAGAAAAATACTTTTATGGCTAGTTTTATTTACTCATAAAAGTATTTTAGAAAGATATTATTTTATATGTTATTTTTGCATTTCAACAGCTTTTTCTATATCGTTGAATAAATCATTTGGAGGAAATATTAATATATAAATTGCCACAAGACTGCCCCATAACTCTTTTCTGAAACTTTAGTTTTTTACGTAACAGGAAAAATTGTGTTCATTTGGACTTCCCTTGATCACACACTCATTTATAATTTATATGACGGATTCTAAGAATTGCTGATACAAAAATGTATCACCAAAAGAGATTATATTCAGTAAATCTTAGTGCAATCGTCAGATGGGAAAAGTGTTCTTGTAAATACAAAATCTAGATATATAGGAGTATCCGAAAAAAATTTCCATTCGTTCTTTTAAGCATGTGAATTGGCTACTCTTTCCATGGATTTTTGTAAAGTGTAACTTTCTTCATTGAAGCATGCTAAATGTTTCAAACTTTTGCTTAACCCTGTTATGCATATGTTTTCAAACACCAACATAGTGAAAAATACAATTCCAAATACTTTTAAATAATTCATTGAATTATATGTAAAATTATTTCAACAGAACGCAATGAAACCGGTATATTCAGAAACAAATTTATATCATAATGGAAGTTTAATATTTCCAATGACAGGGCAAATACAAGGAATAACACAAATAAAACACATGAAAAATCACAAAATAGACATGAGACGAAGACAGGACAGGTGAATAAAGTACATAAACAACAAAAAAATACAGTACTATACAGTGAATACAGATGACCAGAGTCATTGCCCTCAAAGTTCTCTGGCTTGCCAATAAATCGATGATTCAGATCTGCCATGCAGTGCAGCACAGTGGTGGAGATAGGTCCTATTCATGGACTCTGTCACGTTGCAGAGCGGACAGTCGGGTGAATTTAAGATGCCAATGCGGTACAAGTGCTTAGAAAGACAGTCGTGACCCATCAGAAGTCGAATCTGTGGCACAACTTCATGGCGTGGACCATCAGGGATATTCAGATGATCGTCCTTTCACCGCTTGTCCTTTTTTGTAGTTTAGCAGCTTGAATTCTTTTAAAAACTTGTTTTAGTTGTAGCTTTATAGTGTATCATAATGCACGTAGTAATGAAAAATTGTTCCACAAGGAGCCTTATAGTTTTTTTTTTTAAGTTTTACAAAGATAATTAATATTTGAAAAAAATATAGGAACTAATTTAATGAAGAATTCCTACTGAATATCAGCTATAGTTATGGTACTTGTAATGATTTGGTTTTGTTTTATTTTTCAATCTAACTGTTATGTGATTCTTGTGATTGTTTCAAATGTTTAAATTGCATTAATATAGAGAAACGACTATAGTTATTAGTAAATCTAGGAAAAACTTTTAAACAAAAAAGATGGAGCAGAGGGAAAAATTCAATAAGAGAGGGATTAATTTAAACAGAGGGAAAAATTTAATAAGAAGTTGTGGCCAATCCCCATTTGTCAGCACTGCGAAACCAAGTCCATGACACCAGCAACTCTGACCTTCTTGAGGTTTGAGTATCTTAACATGCGTGTCGGCAGGTAGTAGATAGCCGGGATAACTGTATCACTAACAGGATAGTCTCTAAATATTAAATAGGAGGCTGTGAATCAATTTTCGTATTGAAGTTATCATGCGACCCATACAATAGGTGAATGGCACTGCGGTTAAGGTCCCTTAACGGAGCTTCTAGTATGCCTGGCGAATCTCTAGAGTATTAGTCTTACCCAGCATCTCAGGCAATATTGAGTGGACCTTTTTGTTGCCTGAGCTATTTATCTGAATTACTTTATGGATGATAGAGACCAAAATTCAAATATCTGTCTTGCTATTGCAAGCGAAACCTCTGAGGTGGATCTTCCTATTGAAGAAAAGGAAACCAAGATAAAAACAATTGAAGGAATAGAAATGAACCCTTCATTAAGAGGTAAAAATGACTTCAACACAATCTAAATCTCAAGAGGAGCAGGAAATCATTAGTGACATGAATGCTTCTCTTGAAATGATTAAACCAAAGAAGAGGCTGTCAGAAGCCCAGAAAAAGAAACTGGCTCGACAGATGAGGATAGCCGAAGGAACTTGGGTGGAAAAGCTCTAGGGAAAAGGTAAAAAAAGGCCAAGTCAAAGGATGGAGCAGCATATAGCCTCTAAGATTACCGAAAAGAATAGACCTGAGGGTTCAACCAACAAAGAGAGCTTGTTGGTGGTTGAGATGGCTGCAATCATTAAGGGAGTTATCTGAAGAACAGGCCTCAGATCTTAAAATTTTGATAACTAGAAAAATTTCAAGAAATGAAAAAGGTTTTACCCTTACCTTTCCTTCCTACAGATTGGAAAAATGAGGCACTTATTATCTACTGTGCAGATCTAGAAAACTCTAAATGGCTGGAACAGACTGTTGTTGAAATACCTTTCTAGAGCCAAATTGTTTTGGTGGGGAAGGCAAGGAAACTTGTCAGAGTCACCAAAATGATTGCTAAACTGCCGAAGGTCTATTGTAAGATGGAGTCTAAAGAGGTTCTGATGAAAATAACGGCACATAATGGTGGGCTTTCTTCGACTGAATTGAATATCCTTCACATAAAGAATGACCCATCTGGACAGACCATTGTCCTATGTGTGCCTGAGTTGGATGCAGATACACTCGATAGAAGAGGATATAAATTTTATATCGGACTTCATCGAGTACAAACCAAAGTCTTTGATAAAGTCAGAAAAAAACGAGAGGGATGAAGGTATTGCAAGCCAACATCAACCATAGTAGAAACAACACAATTAACTTCAGAGGGAAATTTTTTACTGATGATATTCACTTGACCCTAATTCAAGAACCTTGGCTTGTCAAGGCAGAATCAGTGGCCTCAAAGGAACAAATGGTATGCTAATTTATGATTTGAATGTATCTTTATGGATAAAGATATTGAACTTTTACCTCTAACTGAATTCATGCAGCGGAGTAATTCAGACTTTCAGTAATATTAGGGAAAAGACAGAGGAATCGTTTTTGGCTCTGTCTACCTACCCTAGGAAAAGAAGGCTCCACCTGATCAATCACTGTACAAGCTCATAGTTTTGTGCAGAAAATAACTTGCAGGCAGTTCTCGGACTAGACTGCAATGCTCATCATGTTGTCTGAGATATGCAATACCATCCCCAACAGCCTGCCGCGTGGAGAGGCGGTTGCCACCTTCAGGATGGCAACGGGTCACGACTACCTTCAGAAGCATCTCCACAGGATCGGCCTTGCCGATACTCCCCTCTGCCCCCTGTGTTCTACATGCGAGGGTACAACCGAACACTTGGCGGCTTACTGTAATGCTCTGGAACAGGCCGACGACGACTTGCACGGGCGGGCTGGACTCTACTGGGAAGCACGGCGCCAAATGGCCCATCGGCCACGGGCGGGCGTTGGATGAAAAAGAAGAAGATGTCTGAGATAGCACAGACACACACACACAAAAACAACAAGTGAGTGCCTTTTAGAATTCATTCTAAATAAGGGCAATGACCCGACTTTTATAAATTCTAATCACTCTGAAGTAATTGACATTACTATAGTAACATCGCTTATCAGTAAAAATAACACAAAATGGAAAGTTGATGAGAGATCTTCAGGTTCAGACCATCGAAACATTCATTTTGAGATAAACTCTAATATAAATCTCCATCGTAGTTTCAGAAACCTCATGAGGACGAACTCCAAGAGGACCTTGAGGGTCTGCTCAGGATAGGAAAAATATATTAAAGACAACTATGATCTAGAAATTACGGCAGAATCTCTGCACAGTAAAGTCTTAAATTCATCTGACACAATAGTTGCCCAATCTATTGTAAAAGAGTAAAACCACAATGTCCTTGGTGGAATAACTCTTCAAAAATTGAGAGAGCTAATGCTAGAAAACTTTTCAATAAGGCAAAGAAAAATGGTGAATGGGAAAGTTACAAAAAAAAATTCTTACCAATTACAACAAATTTGTTAGAAAAAGCAAATAAGACTTCTGGTGGAAATTTTGCGAAAAGATAGATTCTATCTCTGAAGGAACCAGACTCCAAAAAAATTCTTAGAAAGGAAAAACCAATCTTGGACTTCATTTTAAAAGATGAGGATAGTCATTTTGTTAGTACTGGAAATCAGGTTATAGAAATCATGGGAAAAACACACTTTCCAGGAGCCAGAGATATTAATAACAATTTGGGGTGTCATTTCATAGGTTCGTCAGAATCTATCAAAATTATTGGATTTATGCTTAAGATATTATCAATAATGATAAAGTTCAATGGGCTATTTCCACTTTGAAACCACTCAAAAGCCCTGGACTCGATGGAATTATGCCCATTAAGATCCGCCGAGCTGGCAGCCGAATGGTTAGCGCTCTTGCCTTCGGTTCAACAGTTCGTGGGTTCGAATCCCACCTTGGGCATGGATGTTTGTAGTGGTTCGGAATCCACTTTAAGCCGTAAGTCCCGGTCTAATTAGCCCTCGTGTGCAAAAAATGACCGTTGAGCGGCAAACAAACCAAACCATGCCCATTAAGATCCAGAAAGCTGGAGATCCTATTATTCCGGTGCTGACCAGATTATATAGAGCTAGTCTGGCACCGGGATTCATCCATCAGAGTGTCAAATCCTTTAACATGAGTTATCATATCAAATGATATTTTTCGGCTGCGTTAAATTCCAATTATGGTTTTTTACACCATTGAAAACACTTCTGAACATTGATGAATCTGATTATTTACTGGTGAAAGCCCGATCGTGAAACTAAGAACTATCATCTCACTACCTTTAGACAGTCTTACTACTAGACTATGTACCTGAGCTGAGACAGAAATCTTCTGCCACCTCTGACAAAAATGTCTGCCGGTTGTTTCGCGCCACACGCTTTACGGTTGTCCAGTCTCGAATAATAAGATTCTTCACTTCTACAACAGCAATTATTCGGTCTAGTATTTATTAGCATCTCCAAATAATTAAAACATTGTCAGTTGCAAACCATAAGGCACATTTAACAATCGAATAATCTTTCTTACTGAATGTCTAACAATAAATTACCTTTTCAGATGCATTCTACTCTTTCCGTTAAATCATTGTGTCAGAAAACAATTCGCTGTTCCAGCATTTTTGCCTTCAGTTACATACTTCAATGAGGTGTACTGACACCGTATTCTTTGATGGTTTACTGGAAGATGAAGAATGTCTGATGACATCTTGCCATATAGAGTCGTTGTATTAAATGAACTATTTTTATAAGAAAAGAATTGTAAAGTTCTATTATCAAAAGAAAGTATTTCTTTTTAAGGCTCATAAATATTTTGGTAATAACTAAACTTAAAGAAAATTGATAGTCATTTGAAATATAAATTGTTCTTTCATTTTATTTTGCCAAGAACATTCCTACAAAGGGTGGAAAATCGAAACCAAAACATTTGATCTAGCAATGATTCCAATTCAACATTTTGCCACCCAATATACAATTTTTCTATGCAACAGCCTTGGAAAACAACCCCATCAACTGGTTTTATTTTTTACATCTGCTTAATGTGGAACCTTAGAGTTTGAGAATATTTTTCATATTATGCATTTAATACGGATTTGTTCAAGACAAAAACAATGATCTGATAATAGGGAGGTAGCGACAAAATCAAAATTAATATGAAATGATCATTATGTTATTTCATTTTGGACTTGGATTAAAAAAATATTTCTAGGGACAGAAATTATTTGGATTACAACTTTGTAAATTGTTAAAAATGATAGAAACCTGACTACAAACAGTGCAAAAACCAAAAATATGAATTATAAATCGATGATTCTTAAATTTTCATTATTATGACCTACCTACTATGAAAATTTAACATCTAAAAATATAGAACTTTATATACCGAAGGGCAACACAATTAATGATTCCTGTTCAAATTAAATTTCAATGTCAATTACAAGTTGTATATTTTTTAAAAAAAATTTTATCTAATCACTTTTTGCACTGAGGGTTAATTCGATTAGAATCTAAAGCTAAATGAATTCCATCCATTTAAAGTAGGAATCGATTTCTAATGAACTGAAATCCAATGATCTGATCACTCAGGTACCGGAATCAATTTTCTTACTCTAAACTTTATTACAATACTTCTAACAAAGTAAATTTGTCTTCCATTGATACATTCTACTATATTAAATAAGTTTTTGATTATTTTTTATGAGAAATGAGATATTTGTCAAGCAAATATATAAATTTATTCAAAATTAAATATATTTTATTATATAGGTTTAACCTTTTCTCAAATATTCAATAGTTTCAAGCGTTAAACAGAAAGATTCTCACTTTGGTATATCATACTGCATAATAATTAAAAATTCTTAATAGGGGAATTGATCATATTTCAATATTATAAGACCAATAACTTTTTAAAGTTACCTTTCATTTTGAGATATCCCAATAATTTTTTTGTTTCTAATTTTGCTTAAATTTTTTTTTTTGATTGAAAAATAATAAATACTTTTGAAGTCGTACTTAGTTCAGGCAATATGAGTCTCTTTAAAACACTTCACAATAATACAAATGATATTTTATAAGTAGCTTAATTTGTTACATCCAAAATGGCCAAATAATTGTATGATTAATTTAGAGCATTTTTATTATGATTAACATTTTACTGACAATCAAATTTACTAACATAAGAATTATAAAAAAACGTTTTAAAGTTGATGAAATAGCAAATCATGGAAATACCAGGTCTATGCAAATGAAATGAGACGTTTAAAAAAAACCCAATAAATTTGTGAAAACTTTCTTTATTCGAAGTAATATCCATCGCTAGCTACACATTTTTCCCATCTTTCGGGCAATTTGTGAAAACCACGCCAAAAAATGATCGGTCTTTTGAGGCCAGCCAGTCATCAAGCCAAGATTTGACGTTTTCGTAAGAAGTGAAGCACTGTTCACAGCCAATGCGTGTCCCAATGATGCAAAAAGGTGGTAATCAGAAGCAGCCAGGCCTGGCGAATAAGCCGCGTGCGCTAAGGGTTCCCAGCCGAGCGCTTTAACGATGTCCTTGGTCGGTTTAGCACGATGGCTAGGTGCGTTGTCATCAAGGAAAATCCCTTTGTGCTGCCGTTTCTTGTGTTATTCGCGTTTTTCGAGTATAGTATCGTTCAAACCAAGTAATTGTTGCTTGTAGCGATCAGTATTAACGGTTTCGCCTGGTTTGAGAAGCTCATAATAGATTTGCCCGTCCTGATCTCAGAAAATACACAGCACTGTTTTGGGGTAGAAGCGATTAGGCCTTGTGGTTGATTTGGATGGCTGTCCGGGGTCAACATATGATCGAATACGCTTTGGATTCTCAAAATAAATCCATTTTTAATCGCCAGTCACAATGCGATGGAGATATGACTTGCGCTTGTAGCGGGCAAGCAACATTTCGCACACGATTTTTCGGTTTTCCTGCTGACGGTCCGTTAGCTCGTATGGGGTACTCATCTACCGACTTTATTATTTTACCCATTGCTTTGAGACGACGGGAAACAGTGCTCTGGTCAACTTTCAATTTTTCTGCAAGATGTTCTTGCGTTCGGCCATCATCTTCATCGAATAATGCTTGCAATTCAGCATCTTCAAATTGTTTTGCTGGTCTGCCACGCTCATTTCTCACATCGAAATCACCATTTTGAAACTTTTCTAACCACCTGTAGCACTGCGCACGGCCCAGAGCCTTGCCATCCTATGCTTCTACAAGCATTTGATGCGATTCGGCAGTATTTTTTTAGATGGTAACAAAAAATTAACACTGTCCGCAAATCGTGGTCGGAAGGCATAAAATTTGACATTTTCAACTCAGTAAAAAAACATAATGCTCGCTGAAACTCATCCAAATGTAAACTAAGCGTGAATATCAAAAAGGTCAAACTATAAAAAAAAACATCACGTGACACGTTTTCGTAATGTTTGTATATAATCATCTGTTAACAATCGTCTCATTTGATACGCATACACCTGGTAAAATACCAGTTTCAAATGTGAAATGTTCAATTAGGTTCTGCAAGGGAGATAAAAAATTTTTTGAAAGAAAGCATTATCTATTGAAGCAAGTAGATGAAATTTTTCATTTACAGAAAACTGATTTTGAAGAATTTAGATCTGCCTATTTCATTACTTAAGTACCACATCTACAGAAAAAAAATACTAATAACTTTAATAATCAAGTATTTAATGAATATAGATAAGAAAATTTTATGAAATTATAAATACTGATTTGAAATGCTCTATGCAATGTTATGCTGCAAATGCTCCTGTCAGGTCCTATTTTAACTGAGAATACCAATATTTGTTTTGATTTGTCTGTCGTTCATGATATTGGTAGTTGCTCTATGGTAATTTTTGTCAATGAGGGCTAATTGGACTGGAACCATGATTTTAAGTGGCATAAATATCAAATCAAGCATCCATGTTCGAAGAGGGAGTCGAATCCACAAATTATTGAACTGAAGGATAAAAAGCTGACAATATGGCTAGTCACAATAGTTTTATTTTACATTACTAAATTAACTCAGACTTACTGTTTAAAATGGATTTCAAACTACTACTAACATCAATGCCAGAAGTGGAACTCGAACCAACAAACAGTTGAAAAAGACAGATTACTTTAACTCAAAAATTTCAAGAAAATGAGAAATCTTTGAATGGTAGTGGAAAAATTTCTTAGATAGCATCGACTCAACATTGATTTACGGTAAAAGTTCATCGATAACAATGGGTACATTCATAATTAAATATGCTATATTTTTTATTTAAGTATTAAAAGTTTTTAATATTGACGAAAGTGAATTTTTGTTTGTTTGCATTTTGTTGTAAAATTTACTAAACAGAATACAAAGTTTAAAAGACGATTCATACTACACAAGCTAAAAAGGGGACTAAGAATTCTAAAATACACTTGTGCTATACACTCATTTTTTTTTTTACTTGCAAGTGCAAAAAACCAAGCTTTAATACCATAAAAAGCACGACTTTAATTTGTATGCAAATAGTTTGTACACTAAGAAATATATTATGAATGAAGAAAACTTACTTAGATGAAACAAACTATGATGTATTGAAATACAAATTATATATATTTTTGGAAACTTTTCTAGATAAATTTCTAGTATATATGAGTATTATATAATATTACTGCAAGAAAATGTAATTTTTAATAAAATTGTTTATTTTCTTTCAGATCACAAACATTAAATGTAGGGTTAATGAAAATTTTAAAACCTAAAAAGTAAAGCTTATGCAAATGACAGTATATTTGCAATAGAAAAGTTTAAAATCAATTAAGATTTGAAGATGTTTTGGAATTTTTATTATTTTTAAATCTTGGGAAAACATAATATGAAAAACAAAACAAGTTATTAAATAAAAATATCAACTTCCTTTTTCTGAATAGAACAAAACCCCAAAATTTCCAAAGTATGAGAAAGGTTTAATTGACAAGCAAATTTTAAAAATTTGGGGTTGGTTGGGTTTTATGGCGCAAGGTCCAGAACTGGACATGCTGCGCCAACTAAAAATTTGGGGAAACTGATGGCTTAAGCATATAAAAAACTGAAAGTACTAAGTACTTTTATACAAATTTACAAAAAGTAATTTCTACATTGTCTAATGTTAAAGGACTTTTGGGCAGAAAACATTTGTAAAATGACAGAAAAAAAGAATAAAATATAATAGAAAAGAAGTCTTATGGCACACCATTAAAAAAATATTAATAAGGTTTCACTGCACTTTCATTTTCAAAAATATCAAAGTATCAACAAAATAAGATTATTTTGATGAGAAATAAATCAATGTTTTAATTGTATTTGGATAACAAATTGTAAAAGTTTTATATCATTTTATCAAAGAGTTTTATATATTTCACAATAAATATTAATTGAAAAGAAAAATATATCTATTTATTTATCTTTTGAGACAAATACATATCTAAAAGAAATATAGTTGCCTGAAGATTACATTTATTATATTAGAATCAGTACAAGTTCTCATTTGAATGCTTTAATAAGAATTTGTATTAATTTTATTCACTAATTCTTCTATTTGCACTAATTATTTATAAATATTGCTTTATGTAACTTTGTAAAGATAGTTTCTTAAACTATTTTCTTTTTATAATTTTTTTCTCTCTATATATATATATAAAAAAAGCCTCACTATTGTAACTTTAAAATTCATTACTTTAAATTTTTTAAGATATTTTGCAACTTTTGCTTTATTTGCAGTTATTTTCTGAAAAGATTAATTTGACTGGGACCTACTGTTTAAAGTGAGTTTTGAGTACATGCAAACATTACTGCTGAGGATGGAAGATTAACTGATGAGCATTATAACTGAAATTCAGAAAGCTAACTATTCAATAAATATTTGAGAAAATAAAAATTAATAAAACTATTCTATTAGAGAATAAAGTATTTATTAAAAATATTTACAAAGCAGACTTAATAGTCTACTTTAATAGTACAAATTTTAAGTTAAAAAGAAGTAAGTTAACACTGTTAAAATTATTATTCACACAAAATTCAATTCTATACAATTAGTGTATAAAAATAAATTTATCTTCATATGAAAGCTTCTATATTTATACCACATAATGCAGATAATATACAGGGAAATGTATTTAAATTATTAATACTTGACATTTTGCAAACATTTTAAACATATCTAAATTGAAAAATTCTTTGATTATATGGTTTAACTAAATTTATACTTCATAAAAGAAAGGAAGTTTATATTACTCTCATACAGTTCAAGCACAAAGCAAAGTAATGAAATAAGAAAAAAGATCCATAAAAATAAGAACTCTAATTTTTTTTTAAATGTACTGAGAATAAAACTAATTGTAAATTTCATAAAAAGTGACATTAGTCAAATTGAAATGAAATTTAATTAGTATAATAACTAAACAAATACAAAACAAATTACTTTTTTTATTGTAAATGCATAATTTTACAGCTGCACAAAATTGTTAGAATAAATTAATGTCAGCAATGATTCAAAACATACAAGTTTTTATACACACAAATACATAAATTTACTTGTCATATTTTTGATTTTTCATGATATTTGAGAATTTTAATATTCTCTAAATCATTCATCTCAACTATACTTGTGTAATAAAATATCTTAAGCTATCTCCAGAAAAATAAAAATATTTCAATTCAGATATTTTCAGGATTCTATAAAATTATAATGAAACATAACACACATAAGAACAGTTCAAATTATTCTCAAAAAATCGTGTTTCTTTTTGACACAAAAGTTAATTAAAACATTTGACTTACATTATATATTTTAAATAACTTTTTTCAACAATATCCCTTTATATTTGTATAACAATTGTTAAAATAATTATTGTATTGCAGAGAAAAATTAAAATATAAATTAATTTGACTTCTTACCAACCATATTATCACTATACTATTCCCAATACATTAAAATTTATTAAAAAATATCAAGTAAATTACAGTTAACAAATCCATTAGAACACAATAAGAAAATGTAAAGAACACTACCATAGTTTTAGTATTTCTAAATGTCACCCGATTCAAAAACAGTTACATAGTAATTCACAAATACAAACATGAAAATCATTTGATAAAAAAATACAGTAAATAAATGCATTAACAATTCCACAAAGTACAACACAAAAGCTAAAACCAAATACAAGACAAAATATACAACATGTATCGGGAGAAAAATTAACAATTTTCATTTATTAATGATACCAATGCAAAATATCAATTCCAAAAATTATAAAAAATACAAGTGCCATTTATCCATCAAGTCTTGAGACATCAAGTTCCAGCTTGATGATTTTGAGTTTGGTACCATACTGGAATAACACAAAAACATCAAATGCACAACATAAGAAAGCTCATTATTGCACAAAGGGATTATCCAATTTTATTAGCTAAAGAACAAAGGTAAAGCATGCTATAGTCAAACTAAGATGAATTTTTAACTGCAGTGGTCACATAGAGCACAGATGATCAAAAATACCGGAACTCTCCTTTCTTACCCTGTCGCTCGCGTCGAATCCAATCAGCAGGGGCGGGACGTGAAGATGATGAGGTGTGTGATCGAGACGTTTCTTGAGATCGTGTAGTGCTTTCATCCATATATTGTTCTTTTAATGTCGACCCATCCTGAAATTTAATAAAATCAAGATGTCATGTCACTTAGAAAAATTTGCCTGTTAATGAATTTTAATATTCATACAAAATATAACATGTATAACAAAAATTAACACAATTTCCTTTTATTTTCTCAATCATTATAGTTATTATTTAATAAACATATTGGGAGTCCACAAAAATTGTAAAACACCTACCTTATTTTTAAATATTAGTTATAAGCCACATTTCTATTTGGTTATTTGTAGTACAATCACTTTTTGCATAGGGAACTAACTGAGCTACAGCCCCTGTATACAAATAGTGGTCTACAGTTTAAAGTGGAATCTAAACCCTTAAAATCGTCCAATATTGAAGAAGGAATTAAACCCACAAACTATACAATTGAAGGTCAGAGCCTTAATTATTCAGTGGCTGCTCAGCATTTCCAATAGGAAAACATTTAAGTTTCCTATTTTATTCACGATAACTTTTAAATTCAAAATTACAATTTTATAGAAAATATGAAATTTTTTTATGCAATCTCGATTGTGGTATTGAAAAGTCAATTCTATCAAAGTTGACATATAATATTAAAAAACAAACTTATGCTTCTAAAATTGTGAAAAATATGACATTTATTTTTGAGATTTATATTTGATATGTAATATTGTTTCTTCAGCCACAAAAAAAACTAAGTTTTTAAAAAATTTGTAAAGTATTTCTAGCTTTTTCATATTTTTGTAAATAACAATGCACACTCTGACTTGCAATCAAAAGGTAATTTCTTTTTATAACAGCCATCTATTTACTAAGAAAATAAAATGGTAACTGAAACTCCTAGAATAATTAATATGCATTAAATATTAACTTTGATAAAAATAATTATTCAGAAAAATTTTGTAATTTTCAAATTAAAAAGACATAATTAGCCCAAGATAAATATAATGTCAACTCAAATGAATTTACTTTATATCACACATAAAGTTACAAATAAAATGCCTGTAATATTTAAATTTTAGAATTATTTTCAGTGACTGAATTAATTCAAAATGCTTCAAATCTTCAAGTCTAAGATTTGAAGCATTTTGAATTAAATCATTTTCAGAAATAAAATAACTTTCTCAAAATTATTCATACTTTTTTATCATTAAGGAAATTACTGAAAAGTTAATATAAATTTTAGGAATT
This sequence comes from Latrodectus hesperus, assembly GCA_037975125.1. NCBI lineage: Eukaryota > Metazoa > Arthropoda > Arachnida > Araneae > Theridiidae > Latrodectus > Latrodectus hesperus. The sequence goes on from CM075861.1 coordinate 75,775,150, forward strand.
TATATTTTAAAGAATAATTGTTGCCAAATATTAAGAGTTAAACCTACATGTAAATTTCATTGGAAATTAACAATTACATATTTTATCATTTAAAAATATTTTTCATCCAAAAATATTAGATAATATTAATAAATCAGATATTTGAAATATATACATTATAAAAAAGATTAAATTTCAGATATATAATATTTTAAGTACTACATATACTGATATATACGATACAATGGCCTAAAAAATTTACCCATTTATACACATTTTTTAAAATAAAACTTTACTACTAATCACTGTAATGAATTTACAGTATTTTAAATATAAACTAATATGCTACTTGGCAAGTTTTTGTTTACAACATTAATAATAGTTTTTTCATGAATTGAAGTTTAAACAGTAACACTTCATATCTTTTGAAGTTAATTTTGTTTGAGGGCACAACAAAGGTCAGAGAAACCTTTCTCATGTTTCCTAATAATTTGGATTACAACAAAATATATATACATAAAAGAAATACTAAGCATTTTAATCACAGAAATCAATACAAATCTTAAATTTGAATTTTTAACCAATAAATTTACTAAACAGAAAACAATGGTAAATTGTACAATTAATCTGAATTAAGTCAATTTAGAACTTAAAATTTTATTCTAATTTATAACATAATTTGATGATAGAATCCTACATTAATTCAACCTTAAAAAAAATAGATAGAAACTTACAGTACTATAAAAATTATCTCTACTGCTTCTCGAACTATATACTGGATTATTGAAAACATCATCATCAACAGAAGGATAAGGAGTAACAATTGTGTGAGGTACATGAGCAACTTGACCCCTCATGTTTCGTGCTTTCCACCACTTCCGACTATCATCCAGAACCTAAATTTAAATAGTAATTGTATTATAACTATACACAGAATACTGAAATAAAGGCTAATTTTTAATTAAATCAACTTAGAATTAAATCTATAATTATATACACTATGAAGCCCAGTGGCTTAGTGGCAGCGTTTCACACTCCCATAACACAGATGCCGAGAGTTCGATCCTTGGGCTGGGCAAGATTGCTTCAGCCTTTCATCCCTTCAGTGGGTCGATTAACTGAGTACCAAGCATGCTTGGGAACTAAACACTGGGGGTCTTACGTTAGGCTGACCACCTAACAGGGACATATGCTTCGCACCCCAAGACCCTCGGTCATGGAAACAGTTATGGGCACTGTAGGCCTTGGCCCACATGGGCTGTCGTGCCATGGAGTTTAGTATATACACTATATTATGAATATTTTTAGCAAAAAATTTTCATGGTATAGCAAGCTTTACTTCAAATTGATGTGTAAGAAAATTTTAGTTTTAAACATTAACTTTCTTAGATCTTTTTGGAATTGCATATTATTTGATATTTTCTTAGTACATTTCACTCTCTAATTTATCTTGTTAATTTGTCTGTATATTTAATCAATTTTTAATACTGCATTTGATAACATTAAATTCATATACATTTTTTATAATTAATCTATTTTGTAAAAATCAAATTTTTCTAAACTATATTTCATGTTTCTCAATTTCTAAATCTTCAATAGTGAAAGTACTAATTCAGCTCCTTCAACCTCCTTTGAGGTAGCATTATATCTATGTCAATATATTGTAAGAGAATAATTGTCTTATACATTTTTTAATGATTTTTTACTTTTTCGGAGTCTAATCAATTTTTATAACAAAACTAGAGGCATACACCTGCTTTAGGCCTAAGTAATATTTTTTTTATCTTTTAAAATAATAAAAAGCTGAGGTTTCTTGTTTAAATCTAATTTTTATAAATCCTTTTAATTTAATTTTGGATACAAGTTATTTTATTTTTCTCTTAGATAATAAATATAATCTTTAATCAGTTTGTCAATCAAAAATTTTTGGGGTTAAATAGGAAATAGCTGCATGGAGTGTAATGAAATTGATAATAGAGATCATTGGTCTCTGTTTGATTTAAAATAAAAGTTATTGCTCTATAACTATAAAAGCTATTGTTATAGTAAAAGTTTCAAAATATTAAAGTTGTATTATTTCAAAACCTATTGCTTATTATGGGACGCAATAAATTTAAGCAATTAACACATTCCATTCTAGAACTTTTTGCACTTCAAGAATGGAAATTTGTTATTCTTCTCCCCCTAAAATTCTTCTAACATTATAATCTATGGGTAACTTGCAAAAATAGAGGAAATATTTCTAGCATCAGATCTCCCATTCTTTTAATATGCATATAAAGAAATTTATTAAAGAAATGAAAACTATTCGTTTTTTGATTTTTGAAAAAGTATTACTATTATACCCATTTGCAGAATAGGTTTCTCCTTTTCACAATATGTTGAAAATAGCAAAAGCACAGAATGCAAACCAAAAAGTATTCTACGTTCAATATTTAATAACTTCATAGCAAAAGAAAATTTTCTAGCTTTCAATACATTAATCAATTTGTCTTTATCTGATCTTTAAGTGTGATTTTATTTTGTGGTGTGAGACAACACTGTAAATGAAGCTAAATAACTAATAAATGCTGCTACATTTCCAAATTGCAAATTTTCTCCAAAAGCGAAGTATATAATTTTCCTATATATAAGCCACAAATTATGTGGTAAAAAAGTTTCAAATTTCATTGTGCGCATTATACACTGCTGGATAATCTTATAAAAAAACATTTATATCAGAAAAGCTTACAATAAAGTTTTATAAGAAATGCTGTTTATGTTTCATAAAAAAAAAATAGGCGCCATGACTCTTTTGACTTATTTTAACAATTATCAGCATTGTTCAATTGCGTTCAAAAACGAATTTGGTTCCTTAGAACACTTTTTCGCATTTAGTCTTGACCTGAGCTGTTTCGCTCTCTGAAGACATTCATATTCGTAAATCCTCACATGAAAGCAAAAACTATTATGTTTCAAAGCAAATTTTAAATTAAAAGTTGTGGGAAAGGCAAATTTTAAAAAAAATGGTGACAAATGTGTTAATGCAAGGTGAAAAACAAAGCATTCACAATACGAAAGAAAAGATGTATCCAATGTGCAGTTCAAAAATAATCCATTTCTTTCATTTAATTATTAACAAAACAAATCTATTTTATTTTTAAAATATATCTAGCCCCATTTTACAAGTTATTAAAAATCAATAGGTTTTACTAGAATTTTCTCGGCTCTTGATTGATGTGGTGCTTTCTTCTCAGTTTATCACACTTTGCATTGAGGTGGATCCAAACAGATTTTTTTCATTATAAATGTTTTTTTCCTTGTATAATTTATTATACTTTAAATTATATTGTGTATTTTTTATTTTATTTAGCACCAAATTATGAGCAATATATATTTTCGACTATTTGTTGGAAAAATTGCCACAGATTATACGCCACTATGGAGTATATACAGGAAAATACGGTACATATTTTTTAGTGGAAGCAACAGCTCATGGAAACTTAAAGGTTTGGCTTGCCAGGTTGAAATTAATACAAAAATAAGGCAAAAAACTTTTTAACTTAAATATTTACTGTAACAATGCAATCAGATCATCTTTTTCCCATTGTTCTATTTTAAAAAATCTTAAAACTCATTATTTTTAGCATCATAGCATGTAAATTCACAACATTCCTGGTGTTTATAATTGGAAATAAATTTATGAATCATTACTAAGAAATGAAAGGTAAGTAATTTTTAAAATCTGATTTCATTGGCATAGTACAATCAAACAGTATATTAAACAGTTTGTGCGATGAACAGAATTTATACAACTTTATAACTCTCTAAAAATTGGGAGATCAAACTTTCTAACAAATATAAATAAAAGTCTAGAAATAATCTGTAAACAAAATACATGGTTTTTACCATATTGGCCACCAGGCATTTATTAAGAAGCATTCAAAACTTAATATTCTAGAGAACAGTTATAGAATTTTTACAATGAATCGTGTGAATTTCAGCTATTTTGACAATATTTATTCCAAAAGATTGAGATTACATGCATTTCTAAACTTGAATGGAAGTTTCTCAGCCTATAAATTCAATATATAGGACTATAAAAATAGATTTCCAAGGTTTAATTTATTTAGACTTTTCAGCAGATAATTCCCTAAATTAGTTTATTTAATAAACTAGTCTCTCTAATTTAACACCTTGCTAAATTCTGCCTCCGACGCAATACTTTTACTCTTCGTAATAACTATTATTTCTTTATTTCTTAAAAACCCGCTAATTCTCAGAATCTAACAAAAATTATTTGCACATAATACTTCTGGTTACAAGAAATGGAGTCAAAAGTTATTAAGTATGAGAAAAAATTGTCTTTGTTTTTATTATTTATTTTTCCTACTGCATATTTCTAAAGTAATATGAAACAAAATTAACCTTTAGAACATGGAATCGGAAGCTAATTTTAAATTTAATAAAATACTCTTTCTCAATTCTCACTATTACTCAAACATACAGGTTTCTCATTTGTCTTTTTAAAAATATAGAAATTAACTCAAAGCTAATTCAGACATTCAATGTTCTGTCTCACAATAATTATACTTTTCTTCAAGTCAGTCATCAAAATAACCAGCAAATTTTTTCAAGTTAGTTATGCAGCATAAATGTCATAGTAACCGAGAAATTTGTGATGATTTCTGACATTCTAAAATTAAGTCAGATTTGTCAGTCTGATGTCACATTTTTTGAACACATTTCATATAAATCAAAAAAAAAAATATTGAACATTTTTTAAAGTACATAATAAATTTATAGTAATAAAATGATTTTACCAACTACTATCAAATAAAAAAGAGACTTATTTTTACTTAGTCGCTTAATAAATTATGAATAAAGAATAAATGCAGAAATTTAAAAGAAATTTCATACTTCCAGAATCTCTCCTCTAATAACAGTGAGTTCTTTTTCATTATTAGCAGTTCTTGGATACACAACTTGAACGATTTTTGCATGCCTATTTTTTAAATCTTCTAACCATTGCATTTGCTGCCTGTCAAATTGGCGATCAGAATTCAAGGGTAACTCTGAATGTTCAATTGAATCTGAGCTGAACTCTGACCTCAAATCTCTATCTCTTGGGTCATGAAAATCAGATTCAGGAGACATTGTGTTTCCTCTAAAATAAAAAAATAAGCATATTATAAAATTAAAGAAACTTAAATCATAAATATAGCAAAATGTTTATGTTATGTAATGGCTTATTTTTCTATGTATCATTTGAAAGAGAATAAAGCCTTCATTATTAATCATAAGAAAACATTGTTTCTTAAAAAGTATTTAATCACCATATTTAGTTAGTCGAAAGTAAACAATCCACAATTAGGTTAATTGTTTACATTACACTAGTTACACACACACGCATTTGGTTAATTAAACTATAAATTTAAAATTTATATATTTTATTAGAAAATGCATACACAACATAAAACAATGTTTCACAAGTACATGATTATTAAATAAATATTCAAACCTATCAATAAATTCTCTTCGAGCTTCTAATGGCATATGTTCATAGGGACGATCGAATGCAGGCCGCAAGTGTGAATGATGTTCTGAAACACCAGCAGCTGACTCACTTATGTCATGATCATCACCTCTTTCACTGCCAAAGTATTCACTACCAAAGTGAGGATCACGTTCTGGGTGAGGAAAGACTCTTTGATAATCTTGTTCTCGCAAGTCTGCCTGTAATTAAGAAATACAAATAGTAAATTGTAATAACAGTAATATAAATAGTAAATTGATACTGTAAGTTCTCTTTAAAAAAATGGTTACTGTATATTGAAATTATCTATTTGGTAACATTATTCATTTATTTAGAAGCCTCACCTCAGGTCTCTGAATTCGATGACTTAGTGTACTACTTTCATCAATAGGATTTTCTGGAGCCCAACCATTAGAGAATACTGGTCTATAGGTACTTTCGTATCCTTTCCATTGATCTCTAAAAAAATTGTAACAGCATAAAAATAGTCAGAAAGAATCTACTAATAAATTTGTTAATATGCCTTTATACTTTTATGTAAACATAAATGCAAAAAAATTTTTTTAAATATTATTAAATTTTTAAAAATGGTTTTTATAAAAGATGTTAGCATTAAAGCTTTCTTAAAACAATATTGTGTATAATATAGATATCAGATAGAAATGAGTGTTCTATGTCTAAATCAAAGTGCAAGTATATATTGTGCCATCTTATTAAATATTAAAGGAAATATATGCCATACAATAATTTCAAAGTTTGACAAAACCTAAATTAAACACAATCAAAAATTAATCACAGGAATTTAGTAAAGAATCAAGATGACTAATGAATTAAATGGCCTTAATTAGTAAAAAATGTCAAGACAGACACTGTCCCCTTAATGTGGGTGCCAGGGAACTCTTGTATCCTTGGTAATTAGTAAATGCAATGGCAAAGGACAGATAAATAACCAATTATATTTTGTTGGCCCAGATCCAGCTCTGGACATCATAGAGGAACTTATATAAAACAGTGTTTTTGATTTCTTCGGAATTCAATTCTAGAACTCGTGTAACACCAATATACCAATAACCAAGTGATCAAAAACAAGCCAAGACATATTGCAGTAAAAGATGTTATTAAAGTTTAGTAGAAGTTGTTCAAAGTTAGCAATAGAATTTCAGACTGAAAACTACCACCTTAACAGCCATATTCACCACCAACTTCACAAGGAGAAAATCTTCCTCCATATTTAATAACCATATTTTCTTTTATGAGATGGTTTAATCTGATAGCACATGTGTAGTTCATATGAATGATAACTAATCATGTGCACTTCTTTTCAACTCAAACTATGCCTTTTAATGTTTAATATTTGCAAAACAAATTTGAAGTGTGTCATAGAGTATGTTATTTTGTACAAACTTTATAGCAATTCATAACATATTCTGCAGTACTTAGAGTTTCTTGAGAAATTGGAACGGTGTAAATGGGACATTAGAAAGAAACCTGAAAAAGGATGAAATAAAAATCCACAAGCAGTATCACTTAATGAAAACTACTATTTCAGAGCTATTAAAATCAAAGAATTAGAACCAAACAGCTATTTAAATAACTCTCTAAATCACACTGAACAAATTCATCGCATTAAGATCTTTTTTACGCTAATAGGAGCTTACTAGCTTGTAATTGGTGTTTTGGTAGAGGTAAGCCATTTGAGAATGGTCTCCACACAAAATGCCACAGCAAAAAATGTTTAAAGGTTCCATTGTTAGAAAGTTTGGTAAAAAAATGCTTCATTTGTAAAGAAATTCATGATTATTTTGGATAGATGTAACTCTAAAAAAGATAGACAAAGAGTAAATTAAGAGAAAGAACATTTTACTTTTTTTTACTTATTGTAACAAGCTTTAGAACTATGCATTGTTGAATGTTTATATTTGAAAATGTTGCTAAAATTTTATTTTTGAATTGATAACATTGTAACAATTTCTATTTGTATAAAAATATTTTAAAAATGCTTTCATCATGCATTTTCTAAGAAAACTGACTTTTCATTAATTAATGATTTTTTAATGTCACAGTGCTCTGAATTTAGGAATATGTATTGACTATATTTTATTTTTGTAGCTATAGTAACATGCATCAATACATACATGCATGCATACATACATGCATACATACACATATATATATTTAACATATATTAATTAATATGCTATTATATTCAACATCTCTAATAATTATTACAAAATTTTAACTAAACCAAAATATACTTAATTTGTTTAAGAAATTAGAATATTACATTTTTTATTTCTGTGTTTGTCTCGTGAAATTTAATTTTGAATTATCATTTACTTATACATTTTTTCAATTTTTGTATACTGAAATTATTCTTGCTAATTTTATATTATACTTAACAAATAATGAAATTATTCTATATTATTATTATTAAGCAAAAATATAAATGTATAATGCCAATAATGAATAATTTAAGAGTTTTATTACACATCTCAAAGGTAATTTCTCATTTAACTAAATGTGTTATTTTGGTTGAGTTCCTGTTACATATTTTTAAAGTGATTGAATTAAGTAAGGTATTTGGTTTTATTACTCAGAAAATATGGAGTAAATATTTAAATTACACAATTTGTCTTTTAAAAAATTCTTAGTTTAGATTTTCTGTATTTTTGAAATACATTAGCAAGAGAAAGCATTAATTGAATTACGTATGTTTATAATATCATATGTAAATTTTGATTTCCAGAATGATTTTTGAAATAAATTGGCAAAAAATAGTGTTTATTAAATTTGATATATTGCTTTACAAACTATTTAAAAGTTACATTCAGAACCTTAATTTATAAAATTCCTACACGATTTTAGGTAATACTGTTTTTTGATGTTTATTTAAGCAAAAATAATAGTATTTAGTTGTGCCAAATTTTCTGTAAAAAAATTTAATGGGCATAAAAATATATTGAAATGATATACAATATTTAAATTAAATAAAATATATAAAATTTAATTGCATTAGAAAAGTTAATTCTTCTAGAGAATAATAGTTAATAAAATTATCAAAATGTGAACACTATAAATGAAAATACATCTAAACAATAAGTTATATACATGTTTAGAGATTTAAAATAAATAATGATAGAAAATTTTCAATTTACTCATATTTTACAATTCAGTAATCATAATATATGAAATAATGCAGAATGTTAAATAAATATTAAAAAGTTTTTAAACATAGCCGATTAAGTCTATATTTTTAACAATTACGAAAGTAATTTGACACTATCCTCAACATTTAACTAACTTGAAGAAGTCACATATCATGCAATGATCCAGTTTTAGAATTTCAATGCAAGTAGTTTGGTTTAAATGCATTATATAATTATGTTTAATAAAAATGGTAAAAATACATCGAACAAAAATGTATCAATGACTTTTCTTCTTGCAAGATTAATATTTTTTTAACTATGGACTTCTTCCTAAACCTTTATTGAAATGATATCTTTACAGCAGTATATAATGATGTGAATGAACAAAATTTTATTGCATACTCAATCTTTGACCCTATATAAAAAGATAAATTTATAAGAGATAACTGTTTTGTATTATATAATTTGGTAGCAAAGATTTTTTCACAAATAAAAGCTATAAAAAAAAACAAAAAAAAAACTGTTGACTAAACAATAAGGAATGTCATTCTTTTTATTTTTGTAACTTAGCTAATAGTTTTCTTATTATCATATATCAAGAAATAGAAAATGGTAGGTCTATATCTTTTCTACATTACACTTTTTCTGCAAAAAAAAAAAAAAAAAATAATAATAATAATAAGAATAAGAATGCTGCATAAAGGGTTGGTTTAGTTTATTGCTCAATGAATTATGGACAGGGACCTATTATTTAAAGTGGATTTTGAAGCACTACAAATAACCAAGCCCAAAGTGGGATTTGATTTAAACTCACAAACTGTACAACAAAGGAAAGTGTGCAAACCATTTGGCTACCAGCTTGGCATGTTGCATAAAGGAAAACTGCTTTTAAATAATTCATACGAAAGCACTATAATGGGTTTTTCTTACAACTGGACATAATCAATACCAATGTTTGAAAGATGCCAGGTTCTATCAATTTGCATTTTTAAATAAATGTGATACAGTGAGATTCAAGACTTAATAACAAGTAAAAAAGTTTCATTCTACCATATTATACTTCCTAATTTTAGTGGGATTAAAAATTCAACTTCATACCTAAATTAGCATTTCAGACTACACTAATAGTGAGACTAAAGGGCCAATAAACATTTTACTCATACAAACCCTCTGAATATAATGACTTTTGATTAGAAGGTAAAATGATTACTCAATTAGTATGAATTTAGCTGTTATCAGGGTTCGTACATATTTCCAAGAATCAAATTCCAGGAGTTTTAAGGAGTTTTCCAGGAGTCAAATCAAAAATTTCCAGTAAGTATCGACATTCATGTTAAATAATTTTTTATTTTAAAAATTGCTCTTAACTGAATATGCATGGGAAATTAAGGTGCAATTCCAAAAACTGTTAAATAAGCACACTTTATTGCAGTACAACTGAATTGCTTTGCAATACCACTGTCTGGAGACATTGTTTGAAAGAGGCAATTTATATTGTTACAAGAACTGTAGCTGAATCCACAGTTTAAAACTTTAAAGGCCCACAAAATTTCAGACTTTAAAACTTTTTAAGAAACAAATGAATCAAAAATTTCAGAGCATGCTTTGGGTTCACATTCTTTAACAGGATCAAAGAAGTGAAAAAATCTTTTAAATGAGAAGATTTTTTAGTAGATATAGCTTTTCTAATAAATATAAATGCTTTTTCCCTATCATATGGAATTTAATTGCAGATTCGTTCATATTTGAAATACAGAAGTCTTTCTTGCAAAACAGACAATGGGAATGTGCTATTTCTAAGCCACTCAAAAGCCACTTTGTATGGCTTTTCCAGAGTCCACTGGTCATTGAAAAGACACATTTCACCAAGTATATTAAATAATTTATTTCAGTTTACATTTCATTAGTAAATAAATTTATCCCGATTCAATTAAATTATACGCAATTTTCATTAAGGGAGACATGGAAAGCATGATTTAACTCAAAAATTTCATATTTAAATATTAATATTCAAAGAATTTTATACAACATAAGGAAAATAGCAGCAAATAGAAAAAGAATCAATTAAAATTGCCCATCTGAGTTGTGCAACATATTGATTTTGTTTAATGATTACTTAACTTTACATAATGCTTTACTTCACTTCACATAAATCTAAATACTACTAAACCAAATTATGAAATAATTGTAGCTGAACTAGATCTTGAAATCGTTAATACACACACACACACACACACACACGCACACGCACACACACACAAATCAACAGTAAAAAATACAAAATTTAATATCGATCATGCCGCCATCTAGTGGCAATATTAAAAACTAATACTAAATTAAGTTTTTTGACAATTTTATTTAAAATTTTAAAATATTAATACAAAAAAATTCAAACAATTATAATATTTTCTAGAAAAAAATAAATGCATCAAGGTAAGAGAAAATTCATGATTTTCAAGGAGTCAAGTCAAAATTCCAGGAGTTTCAAGGGCCCCTAAATTTTTTTTTGGAATTTAAGGAGTTTCCAGGAGTTGTGCGAACCCTGTGTTATGGCTCTAAGATTAACAATATAAAGTCAAAGTATAAATACAGCAAAATTCTGCACATTAGGGAAAGAGTTCTGAAAATTAAAGTTAGTTACTTTCTATGTTAAGCAACCAAAATGTTTTATTAGAAAGTGAAGAAAAATTGAAGTAATTTTAAGGCGTAATTTTTTCACAATGCTCATTTTATACTGTTGATATATTTATTCAAATGTCAAGTGAGAAAAATTACTGAAATCAAATAGAAATTTAGTTCCAGGAATTAAAATTATTATTTCTCAAGTAAAAATTCAAAATATACAGAATATATAATTCAAACATAAACTAAACACAAATTGTCATATTTCTAGTACTTCATCAAGTTTATATAAGCTCAATACACAAAGGCATACATTTAAAAACAGAATTGAAAGGAAAAATTATTAAATTTTAAGAAAAATTGTCATAATTTTTGTCATTATAATTTAACACACAAATTCTAAGAATGATAATGATATATCATTAAATATATTTGTTTATAGGAGACAAAATACATGCCTTCCACTTGGTTAAAATAAACAGAAGAAAGGCATGACCAACTTGAATGTGCAAACTGTTTGAACAACATTTCACTAATAGAATATATTACTAACTATCAATAATAATTGTTAATTTATTAACATGTATTTAAGATTAATAATTACTTAGTTGAATTCAAGTTATTTTTATTTCATAATGTGATGTACACTAATACAATTTATTCAAACTTATTTTGTAGAGTAAATATGACAAATACATGGTTACAAGTAATTAGTATTCGAGTGGATAAAAATGTATGCTTTGAATAAAGTAAATACAAGCAATAATTGAAAACTACATGATGCAAGTTTTCAAGCTAATATTAATGTGAACAAGAATATATTAATTTCTACCAAATAGCTTTTTATTAAATAAAAGATGCATAGCAATACTATAATTAGGAGTTTTCAATTTCACATTAACTCAATATGAATTAAGCATTATAGTAAAATAATCTATTTCCCTTGGGCAATAGTAAATGAAGTATATTTATTGCCAATATATACCTACATTACCTATCATGATCATATATACAAATATCTTATTATAATCAAAATGAACATATATCTTTAAATATTACTGGAACAAATATTAATTATTTTTTACTTAAAAAAGAAACTTTAACAATCTTTAGTAGTGGTTAAGTATTCAAAATCTATCTTATTTTAAACATAAAAATACAAGATAAATAAAAATATTTCTATCAACTTATAATAAAAAATTTCAAAAAACTAAATAAGCAATTTCACAAGAGAATATGATAAAATAATAAAAGCAAGATTAAAAACTAAATATGTTGTTTACCGTGGTATAATCCAAGAATCGCCTAAACTGTGCCACAAGTCAGTCTCTTTAGAAGTGCAGCAATTAGCTAAAAGTTCAATAGCATCTCTTGTTAGTAGAGGACTGACAACATTTGCAGCAAGGTTGGCACTGTGGTTAGAGTCCCGAGCAGCATCAATAATTAGTGCAAGTGGTGTGAACAGAAAATGTACTAATTCAGGTGCATTAGGATCATGAATATGACTTTTCAACTTTGCCTACAATATAAATATTTAAGAAAATTTAACAAAGAATTAAATGTATTGAAACTCAAAATGAGTTACTGACAAGACCATGAATATGATATTTATTTAATACCTTCAGTTTTTCTAGGTAAGTAATTCTCTTAGTTGAAAGAGAAGTCTTTCTTAATTAATAAACACCTCACTGTATTTCACTTAAAATTGCTATTTTTATTGAAAAAATGTTTTGTGTGAGTGGTGCAAAGGTAAATTGTCTTTATATATAATTGCAAGAAGATCTAGTATGTAATCATGAACATATTGAAAACTTTTAGTTTCAAAGCATGAATGAATATTTGCTGAATTAGATTATTCAGCAAATATTGATGTCAACAATATCAATGTTCCTTGAATTGTGGTCTGGCGCATATGAAACCATGTTATTTTCAGATTCAGAGAAATCTAATCGCAATTCAAGATTAAGTTTTTCCCTAATCTTGTCAACAAATTGAATTCCCTTTAAAATTTTTCTTGTATTAGAGATTACTTTTTCTATTATACTATATAGAATGTTTTAACATATATTTAAAGAAGAAATATTACTAAAAGAGCATTTTCATACTTTTGTATTTAACTATAAAATTTGGCAAACAATATCAATGACATTATTGAAGAAATATATTTATGCAATGTAAACAGCATTGCAATTTATGTCTGTTAAAGATTATATATATACATATGTATATAGCATATCTGAAGGTATAAGGGAAACAATGGTATAATGCCTCACACGTTGCAAACATAACTCTTCACAATACATTTTCAACAAGATTCTGTTAACAGAATAATTGGTATTTTTGTCCATTCCTAATGCAGGATTGTTACCAGTTCAGCTATGAAATTTTAAAAATATAAGACTGATATTAGGATTCAATATGATAACTTAATTTAATATAATTTTTGTATAAAGAGTATATAGACTTACTTAACTTCATATTACTCTTCATTTATTCAGGATTATTTCTTATTTTTATTTTCACTGTATATAACAATTTTATTTTAACTTTATTACTTCCTCTATTCTTGAGTAGAATAAAAATTTTCAACTCATTTCTCTGCCCCTCAACTCTCTGCTGATTGGCTCTCACCACCAAGACTCGGTTCTTCACGCTTCAAGACTAGCGTTCCCTGATAGTACCGCAATGTCTTCCTTCAAGGACTTATCACAGATGAAGAAGTAAAGGCCTACTCCACAGGCCAACACTTCGTAAACGAAAATAGATACAGAGATGTGATAACTGAAGTACTTTTGGCATTTTGATATAACAATTTTTACAATAAACATCAGGTATTTTTTTATTATAATTACTTATTTGATTAACTTTCAGTATATAATATCTAAGTTAAATTTAAACAATGCTACTCATTTATATTATAACTTAACTTTAAAATTGAAAAAAATTCTGCAAATAGGATTGCTAACCTTAAAAAATAGTAAATTTGAAAGAAAACAATTTTTCTTGCCAAGCCAAGGGACAGAAATATGGGATATATCTTTAACATATTACAAAGTCTATCAATTAGGTTAATGAACAAAATTAATTTCTCCTCATTTACGGGATAGAAGCTTTTTGTTGGCCTGCTCTCATCACTGATAACTTTATAACTATAAAAAATTTAACCATACTAGGTTAAGTTTTTAAAGCAATTAAAAAATTTTGGAGATTTTTTGCAAGTGCTGGATAAAAGGTAACTCTCAGATATTTTTTTTATCAAATCAATATAAATACAAATTAAAAAAAGAAAACATTTTAAAATTTACAAAATTAGACATCAGTGCAAAATCTTTAATAATATAAAAATCTCATAAATTGGCAACTCCTTGGGGTGGGTACTGCAAATTAAAAAGTTCCACAGTGAAATACAAACAGTTTTTATAGAATTTTACAGGAAGTCCTTTGATTTAAAACAGTTAAAAAGTAAGCAGCCATTAACTGATGTTATAAGCAGAGAGAATTATTTAATTCTTCATAACAAAGAATCAGATAAAGCAAAATGTGTAAATTGTTTGACTTAAGACATTACCAAACTTTTTAAGACTTATTAACCTCCAAAATTATGGGGAAAAAAACAGAATTGTATAATAAGATATTTAAAAGTTAAGACCTAATATAATAAGCAATTTAATGAGAATATTGAACAATCTTACACTTTTGCTATAAAATAAGTATGAATCAAATTTTTATTTAATTTCAAAGAATAGAAAAAAATCTTAAATACTTTATATCATACCAATAAATTAAATGATAACTTGAACTTTTGCAATACATCGACAAATTCTCGTTCTGGAGGAGGTTTAGCTCTAATACTTAGCATACCATCTGAAAAGTTTCAAGTTATTAGGAAAAATAAAGCACTGCAATATATATGGTAATAATTATTTTTCAATTATGATATCCACATGATTAATCTTGCAAAAACGTATTACAGAATCTTTTATTCAGCTCATGAATTAACATGTAAAAATTTAAAAACATTTAATTTTGAAACAATGTCTTATATAAAATAATTAATTTTTACTATGTAAACACATTTCAAGATCAACATTGATATACATAAAATTCCTTGTTTTATTAGTGCATGTAAAATTGATTATCAACATTAGAATTGCTCTTTCAAAATTACATTTATGTAAGAATAATGCAATACAAAACAAGACATTTTACGTTAGTGTGTGCCTTTTTCCAATTGTTTCTTCCAATAAGTTAATTCATAAAGAAATTAGTTTAATTTTAAAAAATACATGTATGAATAAAAATCACTTGCAAATTCTAATAATTTAAAATATTTTTATTCTAGTCTAAATCAAAATTCAATAATTACACAAATTATGTAGAATTTTAAAATTACATGTTCCAATATTAAAAATAACCATTGTTTCTCCACATTTAAAATTTATACACTTAAATATATAAGTTATATTCTCCTATTGGTTTCTTACATACAGAAATAAATCCTATGATCATTTTAGAGAAAAAGTTTCCTTTACCTCCCATATCTTTTTTCTTGTGTTTTCTACTTTTTTGTCTTCGTTCAAGTTCTTTGTACGCAGCCGCTGAATGTTGAAGTCTTACTACAAATCTTTCAATGTCATCAAAACAGTGATTTAAAATTGTCTAAAAATATTTAACAAAATATTTTATAATATTATGCAATTTAAATAAAAATAATAAATTACAGTTCAATTATCAAATTCAGTATACATAAATTTAGCTAACAAAAATAAAATTTAAAAAATAGTACATATTTAAAACACTTTTTAAATCCTCAATTATTAAAATTGAGCCAATTTCAATTTTTCTTTATTTGAATAAATCTAAAAAATGGAGAAAACTTACAACTTCTCTTTCATATTTATCACTGGTTGTTGAGCTTGTTTCATCATTTGATTCTCGAGCATAACCAGAAACCCTTTCCATTCGCTGCTGAAGAACGGATCCTCCTCTTGGAGGAGGAGGTTCTAATAGGATAGAAATTATTAGTTATAAAAAATAAATATGTAGATAACATCAAGAGCACAATCAAATTAATTAAATGAATTACGTGGAAGTGAAGATGAAGAGGCAGATGCACTAAACATCGCAACATGTTCGCGAACTTTGCCATTGATAGGTGGGTCAGGAGGTGGATTGTGAGGAGGGGGAGGGAGATACCTTACATTGTCAGTATTTCTGAAATTATATTTATATTATATTCACAATACATGAAGTAAAACTCTTTACAGCAATGATATTAAATGAATATAAAATTAGCAACAAAAATAAAGTGCTAAAAAATATAGATGAAGTAAAAGCAGGAAATATCTTTTGACTACTATAAATTAAAAATGTAATAACTAAACTGAAACAGAAAACTAATTTTGTATGCATCAACAAATAAAAAAGCAGTGTATTTACTAATCTTTCCCCACAAGTGAAAGTAAACTTTAGCCACAACAAAACTACACTTTGCAAAAAGTAAACAAACTGAGCTGAAAAATATAATCTTACCTTCTATTACCCATCATAAAACTCCACAATAGTAATGCTGAAATAAATAAATGGCTTTGGTTACATACAAGACACTCACTGAGTAGTGGGTGTTAACCTAATTATGATTTCCTTGTTCACAAAATAAGAGTGGGAACACACAACTAAGTTTTATTTTTCTTTTCTTTATATAATTGTACATTAAAATAAAAGTAAAAATTAAATTTTTTATTTTAACTGAAATTTAATAAATTAAAAGCACTGTGTGAATAATACATAGAAAAACTTACTTCACTTTAATTTTTCCAGACATATACATTTTCATCTCATCAACCACATCTTGAGCCTGAAAAAAGAATTATGAATTTTAAATTTATAATAATGCAGAGAAACTTCAATTTACAATTTTAATGAAACAATAATACTGAATTGCAATTTAATATTTTAAACGCTTCAATGATTAAAAATTAATAGAAACTTAGGAATAAGTTTCACACAACTTTAATAATTCAAAATATAATTATAAATATTAATTAACATTTTTTTTCCTGATATTAAGCACATATCAATACTTACATAGACTTTTGAACATTGGAAAATATGCATTTCTGATTGATTTGGATTCTTATTCTTTGGGTCTTCTCTTACAATAAAAATAAGAATGTTATTATACAATTCTCTAGAATCTTCACTAGTATATGCAGTTGGATCACTAATTAGATTCATGGGGAATTTTTCCACTACATCCTAAAGAAAAATGGAATAAAAACATTGGTCTATAATTGTTTAAAGAATTTAAAATCTTAAATTTTGAACACAAAGAAATACATAAAAAAAACCTAATTATTAAGTGCACTATACTTATTCTTGAGCATTATATTACCACTGAAATTTCTTTTAAATGAATCAAGTTTAGTATTTCAAAAACACATTGAAATAAAAATGAATTAATAATGGGAGATAAAACTAATTTCACTTTTTCACTTAAAACAAGAAATCAACACAAAAAAAAAAACTTCTAAATGACATTAATGAATTACATATACATTAAGAATTATTTAACAGTTGAAAAGTTTTTCAGATGTAGAAATTTGTAAGATAAATAAACAAGCAAAAATAAAGAGTTTTTACCCCATCTTCATAGTCTAAGATCAATACCCAATTTTTATCAAGCTTCATTTGCATTTTTTGAGTCCATATTCCATTGCTCTTTTCCATCTGTAGAAGTCTTCGAAGACCATCTTTAGGAGAAACTAAACCTTCGAACAATATAAATATAGTAAACACAAAACGTTTCTATAACTAAAAAAATATTGCTCATTATTTAAATACTTTTTATTTGAAAATAGCAGTTGTGTTCATTATGATTTTCAAAATTAAAATAGATATTTTTAACTAAAATAGAATAATATGATTTTATTTGATTTGTTATGATGAAAATTTGAAATGAATTAAAAAATAGATTATAGAACATAAAATCTTATTAGGTTCAAAAATATTTCAAGAAAAAAACTTTCTTATTGTATATTCTAAATCAATTTTGTACTATTTGTTACTTTGCAGTCAGAAATAAAAGCTATAAAAGAAGTGTTTATGTTTTCAATTATATTGAAAACAAGAATAGTATGAAAAAAATTATTCTTCATTAAATATAAAAACCACAGAACTTGTTGAAATCCTCCAGTTTTACATAATAAGGACTTAAATGTAAACAATTGTTTTTGTAAGTCAATGAGTCACAAAATCTGATAATTTTTTGAATTAAATAATTATATACCAATTTTTTATTTAGAGAACAAAGACAAATAGGAAACTATTTATTGATCTATACAATAAAGTCTGTTGACTTAAATTCTTGAAAAAGTTTTAGACAGTTAAACATTACTTTTAGAAACTAATACAGAGTGTAATATAAAAACATGTGTGCATCAGCAAACTTCCTTGTACCTAGCCTAGAGTTGGACTACCAATTATTGAAGAAGCAGGAGGAAGACTTTAAAATTTAAGAGCAAGGACCAAGCAGAAGATTCTCAATACTTGATCAACCATGCTGAGATATATTTCACTCGGAAGACATTGCAACCATGACCTATAATATATTTTCTTGAGTTGTTTTTAATGAATATGATGGATTAACAATTAAGTTGGGTTTGGACCCCCTACCTTATGATGAGAACGATGCCCTCAGGTGAAATCTTACATATATTGTCTAAGATGTGAACAATATTTGAGTAAAGTAAAAAGGAATGGTTGGTTTGTTTAATGCTTAACGGTCATTTAGACTGGGACCTACGGTTTAAAGTGGATTCTGAACCACTACAAACATCCATGCCCAAGGTGGGATTCGAACCCACGAACTGTTGAAACGAAGGCAAGAGCGCTAACCATTCGGCTGCCAGCTCGGCAGTAAAAGGAATGACTTGAATATGAATTGTAAAGTGAGCATCTGATATATACATATATATATAATTTTTATGAAATATTCCATGAATTGTATTAGAGGATAAAAAAATTGTTCATTTTATAAAATATTTATGATTTAATGGGGAAAAAAACACAAACAGCTTAAAATAATTGCTCTTGAAATATTAATTTTGAGAAATCAATTAAAAATTTATAATATGTATAAATATGAGGAAATTACCAAATTCAGATCCTACAGAAAAAGTTGCTAAATGCTCCAATGAATAGCGGGGCCCATCATCAGTAATAACATCACTCATTTGATCTACATACAGAAAAATGTTAATCAGATATTAAAAAAAAATGTAAACATATAGAAAAATTTTGAGAAGTTGGTATTTTAGAATTTAATTACCAGGGCTATAGCCATTTGGATAACGATTCCTTGACCCCATTTTCATTTTTGAACTATCTTGTGGTCGACCATCAAAATTATCTTCTAGTCTAAAACATAAGGAATGTAAAAATTTTCAATTGCAACTTATTAGCTACTTCTACACACTAAGCCATTTTCACAATTATAGTTTAATTAAGTTTGAATTAAAAAAACAATATATATATATATATATACACTGCTGGACAATTGCTAAGGACGGATCACAAATTGCATTGTAGCATAACATTAAGCGAGACATGAGACCTAACAGGATAAAATATAGTTGCCACACTATTCAGACATTAGAATAAAGAATATTTATTGTTCTGGAAAGTACAAAATCTGTGAAACACCTGAAAGAAAAAATTTTTTTCATTTGATGCTGCATACATAAAAATGGAACAATGCATCTAAAAGTCAGCAGGCACCTTGAAGAAAGGTATCAGTATGGGATATGTCCACCGTGGAGTGTGATGCAACATTCAACATGTCGTATCATACTTTGCACAATATTATCCAGCAGCTTTTGAGGCAATTTATCCCATTCCTCTGGGAGTGCACGGATGAGGGTGTTCTTGTTTGTTCGAGAATAGTTTCGACCAGCAACTTGCCTCCCAAAAGCATCCCACACATTTTCAATGGGGATTTAGATCTGGAGAACGTGATGGGCATACGAGGCGTTGAATACCCTCGCTGTCTAGACAATCCGGAACAGCGAGTGTTTGATGACATGTTGTGTTGTCGTCTATAAAAACAAATTTATCACCGACAGCACCATGGAAAAGACAAACATGAGAAAGTAGAACTTCTTTAATGTATCGTTGGCCCGTCGTAGTCCCATTTGCAACCACATGTAGGGGCATGCGGCCATTGATCATGATGCCGGCCCACACCTTGACACTGCATGTCAGATATCGGTCCCTTTCCTGGATATTTTCTGGATGATAAGCAGTACCACTCTCACGCCAGATCAGTTGGCATCTACAATCCGATGACAGATTGAACGTACTCTCATCTGAGAATAGTATGCATGCCCAGTCCAGTTCAGCCCAATTGCAATGCTCACGACACCATTGCAAGCAGGCAGTACAATGGGACACACACAACAGGTCTGCGGGTGTATAGTCCTCCTCCCCTCAAACGTCTGGCAACAGTTTTTCAGGAGATCTGCTTACCTGAGGCAGCAAGAAACTGATTTGCCACCTGCTGCTGTGGTGCGCCTGTTCCTTTTTGCTGATAGGACGATATATCTGTCTTCTGTAGGCGTCGTACTTCTAACACGACCTCCCCGTGCCGCCTACTACACATTCCAGTAGTTTTAAATGACTTCCACAGCTGTGAAACAACGCTGTGAGCAATGTTGAACTCCCTGGCAACATCTGTTATTTTTTGCCCTTCTTCGATCTTTCCAATAATTTGGCCAAGCATAAAATCATCTAAGTGATGTCGGGAAGACATGCCAAAAATTTCAAGTTCGTCTATTAAATCTTTCCTGTAAAAGTTTGACTTGAAGCAACAACTGTCCACCCGCGCCAAAACCATTAAAAGCTCTTATGAACGCTATCATGTGATGAACAGACATGGAAAAAAAATTTGCATACACATACTTCTTCTTACTATATCCCGCACTCATTCTAATTTCCTACATTTTGCTTACTTTCACTTTGTAGTTGCTATGGATGATAGTGTTATCCGTCCTTAGCAATTCTCCAGCAGTCTATGTGTATTGCAAACCACATTTTGATTTAAAGTGAAGCAACAGTTTAATCCCTATTTAAATTCTAAAAAAATTATGAAAATATATGATAAAGTAAAATTTTATAATATTGAGTATCACTGTAAAAAATATTTTTAATATATATTTTGTGCTTTGTTACAGTTTAAAATTAATGGAACCTATAACTATCATAAATATTAACACTTAAAAACTAAAAAAAATTGGTATCGCATATTAATACTTCTATTAAAAACATTGAATATTAAATTGACATTAGGATTTCCTTGAATGTTACTTGACACACATATTACCTTAAATTTGCTTCTAAACTGTTTAATGAATTATCTTCAACAACTCCAGGCATTTTTCTTTGTCAGTGTTATCAGCCTAAAAATAAATATACAAAATGTTTATATTCCTTTATAGAAAGTAATTTAAAGCTCTAAAATATGGAAATTAAATTATTTGACACATGTATTTAGAATACAAGTTGCAATAAAAAATTTTTAAAAATAATTGTAAAAAAATATTGGTTTCATTTATGAGAATAACCTTCAACACTGCTAGTTATCATCCGCTATACAGAAGATGGATGTCGCCCACCCTGTCTAATGGTCAGCATGCCTGACTGCGGATAGGGAGGTCTGGGGTTGGAATCCTAGTAAGCAGGCATGGATGTACTTTCTATCTCTCACCCTCCAGTTTTTGACCTTTCCTTGAATGACTGAGTTGCAAATGGTTGTCTACCCTATAAACGGGTACCCATTGCATGTGTGTACTGAGGAAACCGTACTCCACACCAAATTACAGTTCAGTTGGAAAAGTGGAGTATTGCACCCCATATTGCCAGACTAGTTGGCACAAGACAACAGAAGATGGATTTATGAGAATTTAAGAATCAAACAATAATGCTTAAATACATAGACATTTTTAATACAATAATCTTTAATAAGGTAAAGGAAAATTAAAATTAATTCATCAATCAAACAGGCTGAATTAGAATCAAACCAGGAAGGAACACATGCTATAACATAACCATAATCAATGATTCTTTAATTTGGAATTCTACCAGAAATGTCAAGCTCTACAATTTCACACATGATTAATATCTTTCAACACATAATGCATACAATAAGCATATCTTAATTTATACCAGACAGAAAGTGTAGATGAATTAATATCAATTGTTAATGACAATTAAATAAAAAATATGCAAAAAGATATACATAAAAAAGCCTTTAGGAAATATATTCTTTGAATAAAAATAAAGTTCCTTTCCTTTTTTTATTAAAAATAATGAAATGATTATGATTAACAAATGTATTGTTCCATGATAATGCTTAATATTTTCCAACAAATGTAAGACATTTATAGAACCTTCTAGAAAATTTCAATTTTATTCTTGTCATTTTATACAATTTTTAGGCAATCAACTAAAATTTTATAGCAGGGTATCCCAAAGCGATAATTATAATATTACAAAGGAGCGATTCGAGAGTTTTTTTAGCAAATAAATCCTTGCACAAAGAAATTTCAATTTCACTATGTTTGGCTTTATAATATTTAGGAGATAATATAACAGCTCGAAAAAAATTATGACTGCACTTTATTTTCAAGACAACCATGCGAATATTTATGTCAATAACATTAACAATATAAAGCATAACAGAAAGTTTTATGAGATAATCAACACTTATGTCAAAAATTAGAAAAAAATCGTGATTTTGCACGAGATTACATTTATTCCATCACTTCAGTTGGAGAATTTAATCATTTAGCTTTTGAAAAAGGTGATTTGAAAGCGACTTTTTTTACTGGAATCTGTTATGCCATCACAAATAATCAAAACACTTGATTCCGGACAAACAAAAAGCATTTTTCATTCAAATAAAAAGGAAATTTACTTCAAGACTGAAATCAATTCCAAGAAAGAGGAAATGTAAGCTCTTGATAATAAATGACAGATATACCTTGTCAAAAGTTTTAGTCATGATAGAATAGCATTAATCTGTTGTAAGGATTTATGCAAAAGGTCTCAAGTGAAAGAATCTAAAATAGCTTTCATTACAGAGGTTTATGAATTCGTTAACAGTGATATATAAATATTGTATTTAGATATAGAAAATTTTATAAATTTAGATAGAAAAACCACATACATAAATTTATCTAATTATTGACTTAATTTTGATTTGTTACACTCCATTTTGCTAACTAAACTACTGTAAATTATAAATTATTAAAAATATATCATATTGAAGTCTTATATAAGTTAGGGCTCAAAATTGGAATTTATTTTCAAAACAAATAAACTATTTAATAAAGTATTTTACAGTGAAAAAATTATGAATCAATAAACACAGATTTGGTAAATTTAGCAAAATACTAATGCCGAAGAAGAAAAAAAATCAACAGTTAGAGCTCAAAATATTCAACCATCCAAATTTAGCTAGTTATTCATTTAAATGTTACTTGTTTAAAAAAATGGCGAAATAAAATAAGAAATAATCACATTAATGAGTAAAATGTTTGCATTCCATTTTCTATAACTACTGTTTCATTCCTCCCTTCTCCTCTAATCTGAACAATTTTTTAATCAATATTTTTACTGAAAATACTTCTTAAAATAAAAAAAATAATAACTTCCATTACTAGGAAAATGAGAATATAGAATAAAAGTAATGATTTCAAAACTAAATTTTACAAAATCTTTTCTATAACCATTAAAAACGATGTATCAGTTTAAGAAATGAAAAGGTGATTTTTATTAAAATAATAATAATGGCTCTTAAAATTATTCTCATTAATTGAAAATTTTATTATTGCTCTACAGAACCATAACCATCTAGTGTGGTAAATGAATGGAAGCAAAAGTATAGGATCATTTGTTCATTTTATTCTTAACATACATAGCAATGCAAGAATTTACACTTTATTTAAATAGATAGCTTTGAGTTCAACGATTTTTTTTCGAACAATCTAAATATTATTTAAGGCTATTTTAAGCCGATAGAATTTTAAAATATTTACTCACTGTAAAATGCAGTTTCCACATTCTTTCTATTGGCTTTGAGCATACATATTTCAATTCTCAATTTCCACAGAAAAAAAAAATGCAGTCAAAAAACCGCTGAGGTGTGAAAAAATCCCAAATGTTCCAACAATTCGAAGAGGAGATTTTCGAAGCAGAAAAGCTTACTCTAGCAGAACATTTTCGGGTTAGCTTCGTTCTTTTTGTTTTTGATGTCTGCCATTTGTGGGTCCTCAAATCTCGGCTCGTGTGATAATTGAATGGAAAAAGTTCGTTTCCCTCTTCACCAGATAGAAGGCAATGAGTATGGGGAAGAAATTTCATAACAATTAGTAACGATGAGCAAAGCGTTATTTTTATAACGTGTTTACAATATGTTAACGCTCTCCGAAGCACAACACAGATTAAAAAAAGGCAAACTATTCTTTATGGGAGAGCAAGTTTTTCTTTTTGGGACCTGTGCATTGACATCCAACTTAACTAAATTATTCACTATACGTAGAAAGAAATATATTAACACTCTTCATAAATGAATGCAATGGCATAATATGAGTCAAATGCGAAAAAAAAGCAAGTCCTAATTATAATGAAAGTTTAGAGATTTTTGAGTTTTGTTAGAAAATATTCCATCAAAAAAAAGAATTGAAATTACGGTACTTGAAAAATAACGATGCGCATGCGCTAGATAAGCACGAATTTTTCGAGAACGAATTTCTTTTATTTCATAAAATTTCTGGTAAAGTTGAGACTATATATTCAATAAAACTAGATTAACATTAAATAAATATGTCTGATACGAAATAAAAATGTAGTAATATCATCTACTGAAATCAAAAATTACTATTTTCTAAGAGAAAAATTAGAAACAATGTTGATGTATTAGAATATAAAACTTCAAACTTTAGAAGAGATATTTCAACGTTAGATTTCTCCTCATAAACTCACTTACGAAAAAATCGAAACTTTATAATATAATCGACAATCATAGAAGCTAAAACTTTTCATTCTTCTAAATTACATTTTAATAATTTAACTAGCCTTTATATTTCAATATAATTTGAACCCCACACATAAGACAAATTTACTTTTTCTTAAGACTTGTCTCGAGACATTGCACTCGGGTGACATTCCTTGGGCGATACCCCATAAAAAGGTCATATGCACGATTTACGTTAGCAGTCGGGAGAACAATTCCCTAACGTTTGAGACGTTGCAAAAGAGCATTAATGATTACTTAAATATATAAAATAGAAATATTTTTCCCATTTATTTTTTAAAATATTACATTTCCATAGTATATGTGATTACTTAAAATTTTTACATACTTTATTACGGAATTTTTGTTAGTTTTCTTGAG
Source organism: Latrodectus hesperus (assembly GCA_037975125.1). Lineage (NCBI taxonomy): Eukaryota > Metazoa > Arthropoda > Arachnida > Araneae > Theridiidae > Latrodectus > Latrodectus hesperus. The sequence continues at coordinate 75,800,864 of CM075861.1, forward strand.
TTTAGTTAGTGTTCTAAATTGAAATATCTTCCCAAGTTTATGTTATTTTCAACAGTTGAAAAAATTTTAATCGTAAGTGTAAAGACTGATTTTTTTTTTAAATAAAAACTTATATATTGTACTTAGAAGTTTATTTTTTCACCAGCAATGCAGGAATTTAAGCCAGAAAAAAATTTCATTATCTGGGATAGTGAATCACTAACAAAAAAATTTATTTGCTGTCTCAGTAACATTATTTAGTTGTCTTGGTGATATCAGTATTCTTGAATGATCTGCTAGGCTTACAGATCTTTCACAATTGAAGAATACATGAAATTTATTATTTAGGAAATTTTGAGTGTTCATCAACAATTGCAGCATTTATTGGTTATTTAATAGAAACCCTACTCAACATGGCATCTACTTTCATGGCCGTCAGATGAGATTTTACCAATTGAAAAAGCGGTATTTTTGTATTAATTATTTTAATTTGTTTAATTATTTGACCTTTACTAGCACGCCGAAATTAGTCGATATTAATAAAAAAGAGAAAAGAAGTATATATATAATTAAATTCATAGCATCACTTTAGAAACTAAACATTTTAGAAGCAGTCTTATGGACGCATTCTAAATTTTTCATGTATTTTCCCATTACCAGAGAATCTTTGATAAATTGGCAAATCACAGATTGGGAATAACTGCATAAGGAGATACATTTTAAAATTGTTATCTCTCTTATAAGCAAAATATTTACAAACATAAATGGAAATAAAACAAATTAAAATATACAGAATGCAAAATAGAAAAGGAAAAAAATTTAGATTTGTAAAATATGGGCTCAAAAAGTTCGTTGAATTTCTTAAAATTCTTTTTTTATTATTATTCTATTTTTTCAAAGATCTGAATTTATTCCAAATAAAATATTTTTTATTTCGCCATTATAAAAAATGTTATTAAGGTACTGGGGGTATGTACTTCTAACCATTCAAATGTACACCAAAATTGTTTAAAATTTTACTTTTCTTTGTAAGAAAAAAACAAAATGACTTTTCAAAAAAACATTCCATTCATTCTCTCCAAGACAAAAGGATATAATTTTACAGGCTGAAAATTTTAGGAACCTAAGAAATTTCAAAAGTTCGCACTTTTTAAAAATTGAGTTTACTCTTTTTACTGATATCAAATCATATAACTTCTGATTTTAATTCTTTTCTTTTCCTCCATTTTACCAATAGTAAGATAACTTTACGAAAACCTATTGAGCCTGTTACGAGCCTATTACAATCAGGGATAAATAAAATTTGCGAATGATTACTTTAATCGAAAAAACGGTATAATAGTAAAATCCAAACAAGCATCACAACCCAGTTTATTAGATCCATTGCAAGTGAAATTTCTCAACTTCAGTACTTTCTTTCGTGTGCGACGCCTAAATCAATATTTAAACAAAGAAAAACAAATCGAAAGTAATTTTCTCCAGTTGGCGGCCTCCCACCAGAAAACGCCTACATCAAATTCTAGATTTTAAAGAACTAAAGGAGTTTCATGTCAGCAACACGTAAATCGAAGTAATAAAGTGCCCACGTCTTAAATTTTCGATTCATAGGTTTTCACTTAATGGCCCAGTTACCTGAAGAGATATCAAAGATAAAAAATAAAATCACATGCATTTGTAAATATGATCTCGAGTGAAAATGTCCCGGATGCATTTATGATTAGAAAAAAAAAATCCACCCTGATGCAAGATAAAAATTATTTCGAAGCATATTATCATTCAATATTATAGCATTCACAAATACATTAATCATATTCGGAATTGTAATAAGCATTTAAAAGTTTACATTAGCAATGGATTAAATAAAACAGACCAACACAATAAAGTATGAATTACAAATTCCAAAAGAGAAGCTAATAAATAAAATTAAGGGCTACATTTTTTGAGATATTTACAGTAGTTATAATAAAGCGAATGCGTAATCTACATGTTGAAAAAAGCATGTTTTTAAAGAAATGATAAAAACAATTTGAATTCAGTTAGAAACTAAACTATCAGGATAAAATTTTGCTCATAAACATTACAGGAAAATGGTTTTAAATATGAATTTAAATAACTAGAAATCCAAAATACAGATTAAGTTCATTTGAAGGTGAAATTGGGACAAAATGGTTTTTCGTAACTGTCGTACTTTCTCAATTAATATTCTACATATTATGCGAACCTGTTAACATGCTATTATGACATGGAAACAAGAATTAGTAATTAGTAATGCAAAATAACCCAAAATTTGTGTTTCATGATTTAATTATAACTCTTACTAAGCCTGGAGTTAAAACACTAAAGAAGTATGTAGACTTTGAATCAAATGTAGATGGCATGCTCTTGATTCAACTGCAGACCGCTTCATGTGTTCAATAAATGAGAGAGAGCTGTTTCACAAAATTATTACGACGGAAAACAATAAAAAATTAATTTTATCAGACAAAGCACTCTGGTGATGGTGGAAGCAACGACATTTTTTTTTTAAATTTAAATTACAAATTATTTCGAACCCAAACGATATCGAGTAGTTATGTTCATCTCCCTATTTACAAGAGTATATTTCTTCAGAGCTTGCATTTCCATCTTTATAATCCAAATAAATCCATTTAGTTCTTTTTGAATCCTCATTACAATTTATTTTGTCCAAATTGTCTCAATTTTTAAACACCAACATAATTATACTTATTAAGTATAATTATGTTGCTATAATTATACAACATAATTATACCAACATAATTATACTTACAACATTAGAAATACTTACGGAAAAGAAAATAAGCATTATTGGTAAACAAAATAGTGAAAATTTTAATTCAATTTAAGGAAAGGAAATTATTTCATACACTAGTCGGTGAAACATTTGAATCGTCATTAGATGCATTAAGATGTGCACAAACACAACATAAATGATATCTAATAGAAGACATTACATTTCAGAAAGCATAATAGTTGAAAACGGCAATCACTCATTACACTAGTGTCTATCTGCATTCAGAAAATTCTTTTCATAATGTGCCGTACTGAAAACCTACGAAAGACCTAAGCACCCAAACTAACAGACATGCATGTAAAAACGTGAATTCCATCAGCAATTACTAGAGCAATCCTACCACTATTTCATCAAAATTTATCCTATTCATATTTCTTGAGAATTAATATAAGAAATGCTAATACAAATTTTTATTCTTGGATATAAAAGAGCATAATATTCTCGGTGTTGCTCTACGCATTCCTGCTTTGAAGTGAAAAAACATATATTAATAAAGTCTACGAAACCTCCAACTTGAAAAGAATTACCATGATGAATGCGCAAGAAACAGGAGATAAAGATACAGTACCTGAAAATGAAACCAAGTTATAAATAAGACGTGAACAAACGCTGACATTCCGCAACAATCAGGCAAGAGATAAATGAAAAATTCATCAGCGATAAAGCTCTGAAGATAAGTTTCTTTCAAAATACAGACAAAGGAATAACCGAGTAGCTGTGAAACTAGTTATCACATATATTCTTACCCAACAATCCTTTTTATTCTCTTCATAAATTTTCGGTTGAATCAGATGATAAAGACAATAAAGGATTAATAAACAACATTAAAAGAATAATTTCTATACGCACATTATGCACAAAATAAATATAAGATTTTGTGTTCATCAAATATTTTTCCTGACTTTTTCTAATTCAGTGAAAAAATTTAGATATAATTAACTAAGCTGCACATCTTCTAATACTATTAGATAAATCTTTTCTTCATTTAAATAACAGAAAAATCTTTGAACAAATTTCGTCCACCTTTAAACAATTTTGAAATTTAAGTAACTTTTCTAAAGATAGATACCATAGCTACCATTTTAAATTAATACTTCATAAGTTAATGTTTTCTTTGAAATAAAATTTTTTAACTGACATAAAAACTTGAAACTGGTTAAATTGTAAACCAAAAATTCTTATTTAAATGTTAAATGCTTCATAGCAATCGTTAAATTGTCTTGCCATTTACTGCTTAAAATAATGACTCGCTTGAAGTACAAGGTAATAAATTTGATATATATTGTTTTATATTTTTACTCAGCTACATACTCAGCGTTCACTCATTAAAAAGATATATATTTATAAACTACAAGTATTATAAATATTTTTTCTGGCATATAAAGAATATGTAATAAGTGTAAATATTCTACCCTTCTGTTGAAATAAGTTTTTATAGAATTGTGAATGTTGTTTCTTAATTCCCTTAACTATACATCAATACAATAGCATCAGTTAACTGTCAGATAGCTTTTGTAATAACATTTCAACAAGGTTTAAAGTGGAAAGGATAAGAATTTCTGTAAGTTTATGATGATTTTTAATGCTATGGCGGGACAAGCTTTTACCATTGTATTTAAAATACATGTAAAACCAATCGACAGTTGAACAATGTTGAATAACAAAAAAGTTTTATTTAAAAAAAATTTTTTATTTCACACTATTCTATGAAGTTTTGTAAATTATTAGTATTGAAAAATTTGACACACAAAAATGTTAAAAATACAGAGAACAACTTGTACAACTAGTATTTTATGAATAAACGAATCACGTTTATTCAGTTGTGGTATAAGTGGTTCATAATGAATAAACCATTTGTTATGGTTTATTTACTATGAAAATCTTTTTTCTAGACAAAATAACAAAGTTAGGAACGACTTAATAGCTATCCAACATAAATATGTCATCAATAAAATATGTATAGTTTTTAGAATCATTGTATTCTTGATACTGAGAGATTAGCATTTCATTTTCCTTTGTAAGTAATTCAATGCACCTAAAAATGAATAAATGTATAATATACGCATTCTAAGCTCGAAAACTAACATTTTAAACATTAAAGGTTACATATTTCGGTCGACAACGATTTAATTTGAGAAAATTATAACTCTACAATTACTGCTAATATATATATCGAACATATCTTTCATTGATAAGTATTGTATTTTTAAGTAATTTAAAAGTATTTCTAAATATATTTCAGAAAGGTAAGACACTGCAAAAGGATACAACTTTTTCGATTCTGTAATCTAAGAAAAAAAGTAGCAATGCAGAGCAGATAAATTTGATAGATTAATTCCGCCTAAAGACCACAACTTTAATATGACATTAATAAATTTAGAAATAAATCAATAACACGAATAATTTTAATCATTTTTTAGAACATGAATAAATTGATGTAAGAGAAAATATTAACTCTTAAATAAAGCAGCAATATTTATGTAAATTCAGAATATTGAGACTAAAAAGCTTAAATCACTCAGTTTAAACTTCAATATGACTAAAATAGTGAAGATAAAGTTTTTTTTTTTTTTCCTTAAATAGAATAAGTTAAATTTCAAATTGCATGTTTCTCAAAAATAAAAAATTTAAGATAAAATTTTTTTGTAAAAATATATTTTTCATACAGATTAAAATCATATAGCTGAGGACAAAATGGCAAATCTGGAGATCTCGAGATAGACGTTTTCCTTCCACCATTTTGATCCATTATCTGTAGATGGTTCTTTATTTTTTTAACAATCGAAAATATGCATATTATCGAACAATTTAAAATCATAATCACAATTTCCAATTTTTGAAGTAAACAAATTTCTATGCATCCAATAGTCATAATTCGGTTTATAAAAAAGCATCAATTATCGGAGATAAAAAAAATGGAATGCAAAAAAAATTCCTTTCAAAGAATAAGAAAAAAAAGCAGAAAAACGATCGAATACATCATGCGATTGGCAACCGTTTCTCAAGTCAACGACCGCAACAACAGCTTAAGGGAGTTATCAGCGCTGAAACCCAATGAGTCAAAGAACATTGAACCACGTCAAAGAAGTTACTCGAGAGCGCGATTGAGAACAAACAGATTCAAACTCTTTTCCTGGCTGGATGCGCAGGAGAGGGAGATCCCAAGAGATCAGAATCTGCACGTGATGAAAGAAGGGAAGATAATTGACCCAATAAGAGTGTTATATAAAGATAGCTCAGAACAAAGCTTCCATGCAAATTTCTGAATGAAGTGTTTAATCAAGCGAACGAAGAGTGTCACGATGGACTGGGCAATACCATCTTCATTAGATATCTGAACTAGATACTCATTTGTAGTCTGAATACAGTAGATAATTTGTCAAGAAATTGGAATTCAAGATTGAAATTTACATTTAATGTAAGAAAAGCATTTTGAAACAAAAATTATATAATTATTTCTAGATATTCTAACTATACACTCTCGATGTTTTTCACTACTCGATGAGCGATGGATATTTTGTACCCCATAAAGATACAAAATGAATCCTTTTCTACTTAATTGGGTAGAGAAGTTCTCTTTCAAACACTCCATCCTCGATTCAAAGCAATTTCCACTCTTTTTGACATGTTTACGGCACAAAGCAAATGGGATGTGCTCTGATTGGTTTAAATCATAGGTTCCCAAAGTGGTCCAGGTGGACCCCCAGGGGTCCACAAGAGACCACACGGGGTCCACATAGACGTGAAAAGGGTTCACAAGTTGTAAGTGGGGGTCCACGAAAAATTTTCTGGTTTTCATAATAAAGAATAGAAATTTTGGCTTGGATTTACCTATCAACGTAGGCAGGTAGCATCATTCTCTAGGTAGGTACTCAAAAATATTCGAAACACAGTAACAGAAACAGATAGTTGAAACACAGGTTTGAATAGAACAATAGATAATAGTACAAGTATACACCACATGCCGAAACTTGCAAAGTGCTACCCATGCGCCCGCTCGTCCATGATGCTTGTTTAGACCTGCAAAGCCATGAAATGCCATTTGCGCTGTGCTTGCAATCTACATTAGCATAAATACGAATGCCAATAACAAAACGTTACTCATTTGTTTCCGGGATTTTGAACATAAAAGTGTGACTGTCAGTGAATCGATGTCAGTGTTTGCAGTGCCGGAAAAAGTAAGTATCTGCCTATTTGTTATACATATTTTTAATGTATATTGTGATTCGTCAATCATATAATATTTGTTTTAGTATTTGAGTTATTAGGTAGTATAAAAATTAAATACTAGAGATTATTCAAAACTTCTATAAAAGAACAAAAAAGCCAGGGATGTTTAAACTTTAGGTACTTTTTTGTTTCAAAATATTTATTTACGCGACGACGGCGATTCATTAAAAGAGCTGTGTTTCCGCGGACATTTCGTTTTTTTATTGCAATAATTCTATTCTGTTGTGTTTATAATAGCCATATTCTGTTAAAATCACCTTAAAACAAACAAGAGGCTGTCCCCTTACAGTTACAAGGGGACAGCCTTAATTTAATAAAAACAAAGGGTGTAATTTCGGCTTTCCTTGGTAAATTGAAGCAAAATATTAGTCGGCGCGAATTCCGTAATGTCACAGATAGAATGTCTTGATGAGGATATTCAGACTTACGCTCAACATTTAAATACCCTGCATGATGACTTCAAAAATAGATTTGAAGATATTATGAAGATGGAAATACCATCATGGATCATAACCCCATTTGATGAAACGGAAGAGGCAAATGTGGTATTACAAGAGGAGCTACTTGACCTCAGCATCCCCGAAAAATGTCCGTGGCTGTGGGAAATTGCGAGAAAATTTTTGATAGCATTTCCTTTGTCATATCTTGTCGAAAAATGTTTTAGTGCCGTTACCAATCTGTTAACAAAAGAAAAAAGAGCAGACTTACAAAATTGAAGCCAAATATTGATAATTTGCTGTCAATTCATCAAGTACATCCATCTCATTAAAAGTACGACTACTTTTTTCCAACCAAAAATATTGTCGATGGAAATATAATTTATATTCTTATTTTTATGGTTATCATTGTCATCAGTGAAGAAAAAAATAAAATACAAAATTCGCAAAAGTAAATCTGAAAAATGTTATTTTGAAGATGAAGATGCAATGTAAGGAAGAAATGACTGATCTGGTATATTCTGTTTAATGTGTAATCAAAATAAGTTTTATGAAGATCTGAGAAAATGTTAACTATTGTTATTACTACAAGTATTAATTTCATTTTGCTTGTAAAATGTATTTAAAAGTTTGAAGTAATATTCTATGTTTAATGTAAGAATGTGGTAACTTAATTAAATGACATGAAAATTCCTATCAATATTTTCAGTAATCTCTTATTAAAGTAGGTTGGTAATAAAGTTGGTTTTATAATAATGAAAGGTAGTTATTATTCATTAAATTAATATTACTTGGTAATTAGCTTAAGAAATTTTAATGTTTTTAAATCTATTTTAAAATAAAATTTTGTTTGTTTTTACAGCTAAAACCAAATTTTAATTATCTTTATGATAAATTTATTATTCATTTAAAACTTTCTGAATTTTTAATTTGAATTTAATTTGGTTAAAAAATAAATATCCAGTATTTATAATTCACTTGACCACAAGTAGTTTTTACATGTATGCAATTTGAAATGCTTTATGAAACTCCTCGAGAAAATATATTTGAACTAATGAAGAAAATGTTTAAAACAAAATAACATTTTATGATGAAAAATAGAGCATCTATTGTTCTATTCTATAATAGAATTTATGTCTCTAAGTATCCAAAAGAGGCTGCTTTCAATGAAACATTGGTAGTATAAAACCTGTATTTTTTGCATATTTAAGGATGAATTTTAAAATATTCATGAAAGTACTAAACTTTAATATCAACATTTTCTAACAATGCCACAATGATTTTGGCACACCAAAATTTACAATTCCTTACATAATTTGTATTTCTGAATATTTAATGGTAGAACATGAAGCATGCTGTTCATGCATTTCCAAGTTTTTTTATTGCATGTGAATAAGATATTTTAAATTATTTTAATGCCAAAAACATTTAGTTAAAATTTTGCAGAGAAAAAATTTTTTTTATATAAAAATGGAAGAAAAATCTTTTATTTTGATTTTTGTTTAATGATTGCATGATCCAAAAGAAGGTAATTAAAATCTTTATTTTACAAAATTTGCAGTATTGCTTTGTCTTTTATTATATTGTAGTCTTCTATCTTGTATTTTTAAAAATCGTTTTACTTGCAATGTATTTGAATATTAGTATACGAGATACAAAAACATAGTTTAAAAATTTTTTTAGTAATTTGTAAAAAAAATTATTCATTTAGTTTCAACTGTTTTCCAGTTACAGTTGATTGATTCAAAAATGCTTTAACATTAGAAATAAATGTAAGTATGCATGTACATATTTTTATTTAATGTTTAACAATCCATTTTGTAAATTATGATAGGGACTATATCTATTTCATAACAAAGAAAAAAATCCAAAATTATTTTGTATTTGTTTCATTGTATATCAATAATTTATCATTTTTGCCACATTCTTATAAAAATTTTCAAAACTACTAGATAATCATTAGTTTACTAACTTAAGTACTACGTTTTAATTAATTAATTGATAATACCATTTTTATAACAAATTACACTTGTTTTAAATTACAATAAAAAGTTCTATTAATTTAATATATATGATTATTCTCTTGATTACAGATAGATTTGGAATTTGATATCCAGAGGCTGACTGTTTTCTCAATAAATATCCTGCATTCTATGCTCCTAGAATATTATTCTATGTTCAAAAACTTGTCCTGTAATATTGAATAAATACGTGAGAATTCAGGATGATAGTATTTTTTAGGCTGATTATAATTCCAAAACAGAATATAATTATGTGGATATCTGATTTCTTGCAGCTTTATTTTTTAATAAATAAGGCTTTATATTTTTTGAAGTATAATTCTTATGAAATTTTTTGGTATTAAAGTTTATATAGACACTATAATGAGAATACAAATACTATAGAAATTTTAGTTATGTTTTTTTTTTTTTTTCCGAATTAGGTGAAGAGATCTGTAGAAGAACAACGCTCAAAAGTAGTCAACTACTCTTGCTTTGCTGTGTTTCAAAAGCAAGACCTGAATATGAAATTTATTTATGTGTGGATGGTGGATTTATTGATGTTGGATATGCAAGATTAAAAAGCGTTCAATATTTTATATAAATGTGTCATCATTTATATAACATGTGTTTAATGTTAAGAGAGTACAATGTTAAACTTACTGTATTTTATGCTCTCATGGACTTTAAGATTTATAAATTAAAAAAATGGTTCAGTTGAGACTTTAAATTACACATTCTTACTATAATCGATCAAGATTTAAATTTTGCAAAATACAAGCATTAAAATGCATATTATCTTTATTCTTATTTGTTTTATTAAACTGACAATAAAACTGTCAAGCTTCAGTATTAATTTGACATCATAAATATAAGAATTTTTGTATACATATTTTTATTAAATTTTTTTCTGTATTAAAAATTGAATAAATGTTTTTTGTATAATCTTGCATTTTTTATTTTTTAGTTTCATTGAAGTTATTCTCAGTTTAATTTAAAAACTTGGAAAATATATCATAAAACAAGATTTATTTGGAAAAATATAATTCGGTTTCGTTCAATAGAATAATCTAAACATTTGTCTTTATCCTCCTGTAACTTCAAAAAGTGCATACTATCAATATTCAAAAATAAATATTTAGCTATACTATAAATAAATTATTTTTTCAAAAGAACTTAAATTATATTTACTTATATGAAATATTTATGTATTTTTTAAATTGTGTACAATTTGTTGTACTAATAAAGTGTATAAAAATTAATTTTGTGCTTAATGGGTCCTTAGTAAACTAAACTGAAAAATAAGTAATGTGACAATTTTTTCTGCGAGTGCTACACTCACACGTAAAACTAAATCGATATAAATAATGTAATAAATGGCTGAACAATTTGCTTAATAATGTACGTAATTTAAAAACCACTATAATTATCCAAATCAATTAAAATGTCATATTCAATTGTACTGTTATATAACTGAATAAAGAAATATATATTTATATTGTAATTGTAAAAATAAAAAAAAATAAAAAAAACCATAAATCTTTAAAATAAAGAATACAAAACCTAATTTCTGCACTAAATTGTCAATATAAAAAAATCAGCAATACAAAAGATTAAAATTCACACTTTTTTCTATCTAATTTACCCCTTTAAGCGATTTGTTGTTTCTATCTTAAAGATTGGTTAAGTTTTGTGAAAATGAAAGAGTGTGGAAATGGAGTAAACACAAGTAATGGACAACTGTGTAAAAGTCCAAAACAGCGAGGATATTACAGCAAATCGAAGATATATTTGGAAGGATGAAATATATAGAGTAAGAAGACGATACAAATACGCTCAATTTAATCAAAATATAGGAAGAAGCTGGTGAAATACGCACATCTTTTAAATTAGAAAAGGCGAGAAAAAAGAAAATGGCGCAACATGTCCAATTTTGGACTTTGCGTCATAAAACCCAACCAACTAACCATTAAGTTAGAAAAATGAATCTTTCTTTAAATCATATAGATATCTAGTGAAAAACTAAAAAAAAATTTCCTAAAGATAGAAGTTCTTAAAAATTTTGATTAGAAAATTCGTAAATTATTTCAGCTCAAAATTTTAAGGAAATGTTTCCTGATCATCAGAACTATTAAATGAAAAATTTTTTATTCAACATTGATGGAATGTCAATAAAGTAGTTGAACTCGAAAAAATAAAAAAAGTAAACTTATGTAACGACAAACTCTAAGGCGTTCTGTTCTCACTTAAAATCAACACAAAAAGTTCTGGGACTAAAGAATACATATCATTTTATCCATTTGGTCTTTGTTAGACGATGACTAATTCGATTTGAAACTACAGTTTACAGAGGATTTCAAATTACTGCTAGGTGAATGTTAAACCAATGAACTATTGAACTAAAAGGATGATTATTCATTCACCAACTCAAAAATAAAAGTTCACAGTTAACGAAAGGTTCCGATTCTACAGTTTAACATCCATGCAACAGCATAAAAAAATAAATAGGTTACTTTCTTCTACTCGGTAATTTTAGCTTTTGAAGGAAATGCCTGTGGACATAGGTCACGAAACTTAGAACTCTCAAAGGGCATTCTTAGCATTTGACGAAAATTGCGGTTGAGCTAAAAAATGCTATGAGCTAAAAAACGCTATAAGAGAATATCTCGACTGAATATTCATTTTTATATACTGCCACCATTATAACCCTTTATTAAAAGTGCTTCATTGTAAACAGAATTTTAAAAAATTAATTCAATTTCTTGATACTTTATATAGTTGTGAAATGTAAAGAATTTTAATTCTATGCACAATTTCGAGAGATCTGTACCTGAAAGATTCATTTAAGAGGATTGTCGATTACATAATGCTGAAAACTATGGAATTTTTACGCTAAACGTCATTTATCATCAATTAAAGTCATTAGTCAGTCACCATGAAGATGAGAAAACTTTTTTTTTAAATTATCACAACTCTAGTCGCAATAAGCAGTTAGAGAAGACATTTAGTTTCAGAACTATTTTAACTTAACCACTACAAAAATAACAGCTCACCAAAAACTATGGTAGGAAATTACAAACTTCATTTTTTTTAATTATATTTTTGCAAAATATATATTGTATGCATGTATAGTTAAGATCGTTAACCGGAAAAAAACTGTTCCAGAACAAAGACCAGTTTATTAACATTTTATTTAGCTTGAGGGAGGCAACTACCAAGAAAATAAATTTTCAGTGACAATAAACTTTCAGATTATCAAGCATAAAACCATTCTGATGATACTGTAAGTACTAAAAGTCACAGAAACTATGTTTCCATTGTGTACATGACACCTATTACACGGGCCTTTCCCATAACACGTATAATTTTTTTCCCCTCTCTACATAAAAGTGTACTTTTTTCAAGATTCATAAAACTGTCATTTTTTGGAAGCGAAAGTAGATGTTAAGTAATGTTTATAGATCAAAATGTGACAAAGAAAATGTTAAGAAAATTTTAAAAAAACTGAGAAATCGAACTTTCTCCTTTAGATATGCAATCATGTCAAAATTATTTATTTTAAAACAACAACTTTAGCTATAAATATTTAAATTACATTATTGAAAAATTGTCCAAAATTTTATTAAATTAAGTAGTTTCAGGAATAAGCGTTCACATTCGGGAAAAATGTCATCAGGATAATGCGGACCACTGTTCCCATTAAAAATTCGAAATTTTCTTAAGGTTGCTCAATTTCCTGTAAGTGGACAAAAAATTAAACTATAGCTTGAAAACGCACTACAATAAATTCATGATTCACTAATTTAAACAATTTGTACCACAAGCACTAATTATGAACTGAAAAATAAAACAAAAATTACCCACACATAAGAGAAAATTATACACTAATCTGTCTTCTAATTCAATATACATTCATTTTCTTTTGAAAAAGAAAAAAAATAACACTATTTTATCCTATTATAAGATATATTTTATCCTATTCCTAAGATTTATCCTATTTTATGCGGCGAAACACTTTGACAATTGGAAAATAGGCTGAAAGTGACAAAAACTTTACCCACATCAAGTAAAAAAATATCTGAAAATTGGTCTGAAATAGCCTAAAGCAGATCAAATCGGTCATTTAAAGAACATTAGGTCAAATAATAATTCTGACCCAATATTCTATGATGAAATCTTTTCCGTAAAATGTTGCGAAATCATATAGTAAATGGGGTAGCTTTTCGTATGACGCAAACATTGTATGTATCAGAGTGAAGTAAAATTCTGTGATGCATCGAAACAGAAATACTTTAAGCTCAGAATTTAAAATTTTCAGTCTCAGCAACACAAATAAGGAAGAATATTATATTATTTGCATAACTGTAAAAAAAGAAATATCAACTTTTTTTTATAAAAATCAAAATGCTAAATTAAAATCAATAAAATTCATAATATGATTTCATTAAAATGTGAGAAAAAGTGTTAAGATTATAAAAATTTTTACAAATAAAAAATTTTCTGAAAAATAATAAAAATTAATTAAAATACAAAAAGTTCTAATAATGTGATCCGAATCAAAATATTATATAATAAAATATCAAGCACACAAGACCGTATATCCATAGTATTCTATAAAATTTTACATGACATCAAGATTTTAAATTCTGTGTAAAACCTGCATTTTCAAAGAAATAGGAAAGCACATAATTAAAAATAATTTGATCATTTTTATATGGCATTATCAATCAGACGTCTAAAAAAGAACGGAATTTCTATTCTATGATAGTGAACAGCTTCTCCTACAAAACTTTTGCCGGAGCAAATTTTATTCACATATTATATATATGTTACACAAAATGCGTAAGCCGTAAACTTAAAAAGTTTCTAGAAATATTTCAACCCCAGAAAGAATTTAAAAACCCGGAAAAATAGAACATTCATGTTAGAATTTTTTTTTATAGTTGAATTATGGGTTTGGTCTGTTTGTCGCTCAAAGATCACATTTTAGAAACGAAGGTAATTTAACAGAAATCTAAGATTTAAACTAGATTCGAACCCATTACCACGGCCGAAATGGGGGCTCGAACAGACGAATTGTTGAATGAAGACCAGTATGTATGTCATTCAGTTATCGGTGCAAAATAACGGATTGGGTTCGACTTTCAAAGGACACAATGAACAATTAGAACGGGAATTATAGTTTACAATCGAGTCGAGCATCTAAGTCGGAGGTAGGATTCGTACCCATAAACTGTTGAGCCAAAGGCCTATTCAACTCGGCACGCTGAAAAACGGGAAACGGATGTGCCTCTAATTCAGAGAAACGCAATTAACTGGATTTTCATGACTAATAAAGACAAGTTCTTAAAACATTTTAAGTGCAATATCACTAAAACTCAACCATAAATTACTTATAGGTTTGGTAATCAATGAGCCGGAACAATGGCCATCAATTTAATATTTAAAATATGAGTGAGGAATAAATTTGTTTTTATTTTAATGCTAGAGTTACACATAGTACATATCCTTTCTAAATAAAAGAATAAAGCAGACCAATGGATATACATCCCAACAAAAGTTGGTGGTAAATTTCTAGCAGAATGCGGAGAAATGAATGTTTCAGAAAATGTCTACATTAAATTTTGCGATACATGCATGTTGCTAAGATAACATGAAGATAAAAATTTCAAAAATATCACTATGTGAATGCAATCGTTTCTATTTACTCTGGAGAAGAATTTTATCAAAACAGCTATCTGTTTTCGAAAAATATCTCAATTCTAAGGTAGTTTTCCGAATTCCAAAAATAAAAAACATTTCGTATGATTCCAAAGCAAATATGCGCCTCGTATGAGTTTTTATCATAAGGAAATTTACAGATAAATTTGAAAGGTTTCATAGGAAAAACTATTTGAATTGAAGTTATACAAAATTACATTCAAATCTAAATCGGTAAAATTTCATAAACATTAGTAAGGAAACTATATTCTAAGAAAAATAAGACCAAATAGATTTTTGAATATATCTAAAGAAAATATAATATAAATGAATCTCCTAATTTTACTTAATTTCCAATACATTATCATACCGAATTCGATCAAATTAAATAAATCACAATGAATTAATCTTTAACGTAATTAATCACCGCTTACTAAGAAATAAAAGATGCTTATTAACTGAATTGCTCAAAATTATGCACATTAATCTAACTTGATATCTTAAAGTATAGCAGGCTTTATTCACCGCCATTCTTGCGGCTTTAATACTGTTATCAAAAAATAGTTACAATAACAAAATTTGGCGCTATGTACAATATTTACACATTCACAAGGTACATCCTTAAATGTCATTTCGATTGAATAAATTCATCCTCTAACCAAATTACATACCAGTGCCAACAACAGAAAAGAAATTTCCTTTCTGTATCATTACCTTTCTTTACAAAGATTTGTTTAGTAGCACCTTCAGGGTAATTTAAGGATTCTTCAATCGGAAAAGAAATATTTTTTCCGATATCAACTATTCATACGAATAAAAAAATTCTGACAGATTGTTAAGTTCATGCACCTAGAAAATTTTGCTCATTGAACAATGAATTTATAAAGCATTTAAAAGATCAACACAACACTGCTTATTTTAAGTCTTCGGCATGTTTTATTTATAACGACAGATTTATAATGATGGACAAAAAAACACCATAAGAAATCAGTTAGAGTTTTGCCCACACTTACAGTAAACAGTAAATTTATATTACAGAAAATTAAATCCATTATTATTATCTTTTTAAAACATTCAACTGAGCATTTGATGTGTAACACCGATTTACAACATTCAATTGCATACAATTCAATTATTAGGAATTCTTACAGTCAACGATCCGATCAAGTTGTGAAATCAATTGACGAAAGCAGCTTTTAATTTAATAAAAGTGCAAGATAAAAACTTAGCAAAAATCTAAAGGCAATTATTCATATAAAATAAATATGAAGAAAAATTATATAAAGTAAAAAATTAATAGTTCAACACCAAGCAAAGTGTTTTAGCATTCATTTTGAGAGTTAATAAAGTTACATAAGAAGGAACATGAAAAGAAATGGAATGAGAGAGTACAATACGACAGAAGTATAACACATGCAACTTTCTTACCTTTATAGAACGTAAATACAGTAATCAATGACAGCCATCAATTGATTAGTATAAAAAGAAATAGTGAAGTTTCCTGTACAAATTATACGTGTAAAAATCCTTTAAAAATGCCTCGTATTTCCCACACAAGGTCGCAATAAGCGTTTGGGTGAGAGAACCCGTTTTCCTCAAACTCTCTAATTCTCGAGAGAAATTCGGGGGCACCAACAAAAAGGTTGACCGACAGAATACCGTGGTTAGACGCACTGAAGGTAAATTAGGTTACACGGAGTGAACATTCGCCAAGGTCGCCAAAGGGCCTTTAGAATGCAGAGCAGATACTGTTTCTGAGATTATAAAAATAAACACGCTATTAAATAAGAGTTGCACGCTGTCGAAAAGAAGCACAATTGATAAGCACATCCATACAAGTCTGAATAAGAAGCACTTTCGGGAATATAAAAAATTCTCACAGTTAGGTTTGATTAAACTGTTTCCAAAAGCTTCCCAAAATACTTTCTTCATTCCATACTATTTTATTCTTCTAATCATGGCCACACAAAACTGAATTATTCAGATAAATTCTTTTCCTGAATAAATTTAAACATTTAAACAAAAATTCGAATCGCACGTTGTACGAAATTTCAACACCTTAGCCAACGTTAGGTGATAAAAGGCACTGAATTCATAAATAGGCCATGCCTACTCTTTTGAATGAAACAATTAAGAATGTTCAGTCATTCATTTCCGGGTTTTTTTACGACAGCTATTGTTCTTTGTTAATTTAAAATAAAATAAATATGACACAGCAATTGTAAGACATCGCGCATTCGGAAGTTATTCAATACCTTGTTGAGTTACTTAAGAAGCTGATTTAACAACATCACTTCTGAATCATTTCGCTTTTCCAAAACACGCATAATAATTCAAATAGAATCAGAAAAAGCATAATTGTTAAATTCTCAATGTTTATGATACAATCCAAATAATTATTTATTGTTCATAAAAAAATTGGAAGACAAGAAACTACTCGGTTTCGTTTTCCATTCTGAATCAGTCTCTAGACAATAATGTAACAATTTCCTACAAATTCTGACATGCTTAGTAATTAATAAATTACAAGTTTACAGAAATAACACGTGATTTTAAAAATGTTTTAAAAAAAATATTTTATTGCAACACCATGATCAAATAAATTGCTACCAAATCGCAAACATACTATTAAAAGTTTCACAAATGTAGGAAGCTGGAAATAAATAAAAACAGAAAATTTATATGCAGATTAAATTCATATCTTTTAAAACGCTTTAATCAGTTCAACCATACATTAAAAACATCACTATTTATATAATAAAATTAGGTGTATGAAATTTTTCGACACTATAGCAATGCTAAACCCTTTACATTTTAATTAATACCTTCATTATAAGACATTTTTAAAGAGATAACGAACATTATGTTACTGTCAGAAATTTTTACATCCATTTAAGGTCCATAAAGGACAAGACCATTCAATAACAAAGAATATTTAAGGTTATGATTAAAATCAGCTTTATTTTTCGTATTAATGCTTTAAAACTATATAATATACTAATATATAAAAATTACCTAGACTACGATATTTTCACAATATAGTAATTTAGGCATAGGGAATATTATAATAAATAATTCTAATTAAATAAAAATTTCTTAAGAGATAGTTTTTTTCAACAATTTATAACTATTCGCATTATTTGGAAAAAAAAAACTTAAGCTTCTAATTTTGATAGTTCACGGGGATGACACAAAACACATTAACTAAGAGGACCTGATTAAGACCTATATAGAAATGAGTGTTACTTTATCCATATTTCAGCTTGAGTAATAAACATGGTAGCTTGGTCTTAATTTTCAAATAATTATTCTATGCATTACAGATAACACAATTTATGAAATGGATGTTCAAATATTTAACAACTAATACAAAAATACTCATTCTGTGTGCTGTTATGATAAGTTCTTAGAATTTCATTTTGGCAGCAAAATTTTCACAATCATGTTTATAATTCAAGCTTCATAACCTTGCAGACCATCATCATACTTCGATAGATTTTCAATTTTTTCAAATTACTTTATGGCAAATAACGTAATATATAGCCTTTTTGGCACATAAGACTATAATTTCAGTTAAGTTACTAGATTGTATGTATAATTAATATACAATAATTATCATAATACTTAATTCAGAAGTAAGATTTAAAATTGGGTGAATTAAACTTTGAAAAGTGGAAAAATAAATAGATCAAACATCAATACCAAAATTGAACGACTTTTTTCTGAAGATTACATCATTTCTAGCAATTAACTCATGAGATAATGTTAAACCATAAAATCATCGTTTCATAAAGTGTGATAAAAAAATACTAATTAGAAATGAAATAAAATTTTTGATATTTTAAAAATAAATTTATAAAATATTACTCATCACAAAAACGAAAATCTCATATCATGTGAAATGAAACAACGAAAATTCGGAATGTGTGAAAAAGTAGCACGTGTATCATAAACTTGAGTCAAAAGAATGCTAATGTGGACAACAAGCAACGTCATTGTAAATAGTAAACATAACAGAATAACATTTGCTCGTAACTGTAATGCGTGTGTGATTTCTTTATTATAGTAAACATTAATATCAGACAGTTGATTGGTTATTTTATGTTCCTTTTATGAATAAAAGGGCCGATTTCGACCAGCACCCATTATCGAAGGCGAATTTTGAACCAACGAACACTTGAACTGTAAGTCACTAACTACTATTCGACAATGAGTTCGGACACAAACTTACAGGGAGGAATCCTTACTAATAATATATCATATAATACAAGAAATGAAACCAAGTTAATATAGTCTGGCAATATAATTAAATACTTCCCCCAAAACAAATTCTAAAACGATTAATACTTTAATTTTATTACTTTGTAGTATTTTGTATTTGATCACATTTGGTTACTTCTTTTTTTCAGTATATTTTATTAAAATAGTGGAAACAATTGTGTAGGGAAGTAATCAAATTGTGATCAAAATATTTTAAAGAAACTATTATATAATAAAAATTTTAATATGTATATTTTGCTACAACATTAATATTTATATTAGCTTAAAAGTTAAAATCATTTATTAATTTTAAAAAGAGGATAACGTTAAACTAGAGTATATAAAATTCTTGAATGGATAAAACCAAAAATTCATTAAAAGATTTTAACAAAAATTTCTGAAAGATAGATCATGGACATATAAAATAAATTAATTTTTTCCCCTCAAATCATTATGCAACACTTTCTAAAGTTCTTAAGTACACGGGGAAAAATTTCCAAACTTTATTTGTAGTGTTAAAAATAAGTTTTTTTTGCTCGTAACAAGCAAAATAGATTGAAGACGCAAAATATAAATAAAATAAGAAACTGCATTCAACCCTAGAAAGATATACCGCTTGAAAGGGAAACACAAGCTCTTACCTTATACGGGTTTAAGGTGCGGTGGCTTTGGGAAAGAAAACAGTAGGTGGGAAACACAAGCAATCCTAACAATGATTCAAGGGCAAGTAAAAGTCAGATCTTCAAAAGAACAAGCGAAACATGATCAAAGCATTCAGTTCTGATCGACAGAGGTAATCTTGAGAAATAAGTTATAGTACTAAAAAATATAATTGTTTCCACTAGTAATAAAATTGCATATAATTTACAATGTTAAAATTGCTTTTGTTAAAACATATTTTACATCATTTGGATGACAGCTGAAGATTTTTGTCTGTGTAACAAAATTGAATTCAAATGAATATCTCATTTCCAACAGCCATTTACTGAGAAACATTCGAGTTAAAATTAAATTTAAAAGAACAATCAAAATATAAACTCGAAGAACTTAATGGTAATTAGCTATAAGTGAATTTTTTTTTAAAAAAAAATACGTTATAATTCTATTATCGGCCTTTATAAAGAGAGTAAAATATGAAATCTAATGTCAAATCTAGTAATTCATTTTACTGACGCGATTATATATCTCAGTTTCAAACATAATTTCTACAATTTACCACGTATCATAATGCTCACAATTTTTAACGAACAAATCTTTCTATAAACATCAATTAGTATTCTAAGCAATAAATATTTTCTTGGCAATGTGGCGGATCGCAATTTCACTAACTACTGAATAGAAATTACAATAATTCCAGAATGGCCAGACATAAACGCACTGCTATTAAAGAAAGATAACCGCCTTCTGGATCTAATTTAAACATTTCCTACACAATACCGCTGTTTCATCGGGTGGAGAGAGACATTACGCGTGTATTAGCTGTCTCTGGCTGAAAGAGCAAGGACCTCCATTATGTTTACTTAGGGGCATTTTAGACGATTGAAACAGTTTATGTGAGGAAGTAAAAGAGTCACGTTACAGAGGGAAAGTATATCAAATTAGCAGTTGAAACAAACAAAACGCCATGTTGATAATTAACAGGTCATTACTTGGATTAATATTTCTTCTTTTCAAAAAGTAGTCCATGAAACAATGGAATCGTTCAAAACTTCGTATTTCATGCATAACGAGCGCACAAGAGGCAAAATGCAACTTCAATCACTTTTCTACATTATTTTCGATCACTCATGTGAAAGTTGATGTGTATTCTCTTCAATTTCACCAAGTTTAACAATTAAGCTCCTTTAAAATAGAAGACTTGTAAATGAATAGATATACCAAATATGCGTGATTTATGTAGAGATTATAATAAAGGCCACACATTTAATGAAATGTAACTATTATTCTTCTGAATATATTAACTCAAACACTTCAAAATTATCCTTGTTCGAATTTCGATATGACAATTCTTTAAGCCGTCTGTCCAGTCAACGAAATTCCTTACTCATAAAACTCAATTTATTGAAACCAAATATTCTACCAAATATTGTTCGGTGCATTTTATTTACATTCAAATAATTTTAAAGACGGCAAAACTAACTATAGACCATTTTAATACAATAACTAATGCATACATAGCGTATAAAATGCATACATTCATATACACTTTTTGATCTGTCAATCGGGAAGTTTCCTATTTTACCATTGTAGTAAGTTGTTTTGGATCATTTTAGTAAGTTATTGATAGGATGCGCTGATCCACTTTTCCAACTGAACCATATTTTGGTTTGGAGTCTGACTTCACAGTACACACATGCCATTAGTACCTGTTTATAGGGTAGGAAACCATTCACAACCCATTCATACAAGGAAAGGACAGAGACAGGAGAGAAAGAGAAAAAGTACATCCATACCCGAACTGGGATTCGAACCCAGGACCTCCGCAGTCAGGTACTCTGACCACTAAAGAGGGAGGGCGGCAAATTAGCAAGTTCTTGCCATATTTAGATTTGGCTTCACTTTTATTTTCCAGCAATGACGAAGACATTCATAAGGAATTATATTATTGCAAGCCAACGACGCATATATAGCAATCCTTGATATATGGCTATTACTTTTATTGTGATTATATAAAGCAGAAGTAACAAAATCGATTTTTAAGACTTTTGGTAATTATTTTTTCCAAAAAAAAAAAAATTGCCTTCCCTTAGAAGAAAATCCCATTTCTGATTGATGTCTTCATCATAGAAGTATCCAGACATTACATAGTAAGAAATATATTAAATGCTTATTATTGTGATAGGTTTTTCAAAAAACTTTAAAAAATGACTTAAAAGTTTAGTTGATCTCTATGAAATTAATTCAATGTTTTTTTTTTTTTACATATGAAGGGCCAATCAAACTGAGACTTACAGTTCAAAATGGAATCCGAAAAATTCAACTACTGTCAAAGTGGGGACTCGAACCCAAGAACTACTGAACCGAAAGCTTTAAAATACTTTAACTACATTTATATACTGTCATGCATTCCCCGGTTCCCAGCTTAACATTTATTTTTGAATAAGAATTCGGTTTAAATCATTTTGAGAAACAATCTTGTATTAAAATAAATAACTAAAAAAGCTCAAGAGAGAAAATAATATTGAAATAAACTTTCTCAAACAAATTTAAACTATTATAACTACATTTACATATTTTCGGACAAGAACGTAAAATCAGATGCAAATTAAAAAAAAAAGACTAGGTTTAATAAAATGAAACGAAACTAAAGTTTACACATACCTAAATAATACCACACCATATGAACACTAATTTCATAATTATATTTCATAAATGAAATAATATCCACAATTTAATTTTTATAAGTGCATTTCCTTTACAAAATAGACCATTCAATTTTCGTTTAAGTTTAAATTACAAAGAAATTTCTAGTAGTTACGTACAAAATTTTAAACTAGGTTGCGGTAGCCTAGTGGGTGAGAGGTCGTTCGTAAGGTATTGAATTCGAATCCCTGGCTTAAGCAAAAATCTTCTGCCTTTCACTAAAGCCGGCTTTGATCCCTGCTTCTAAATTACAAAGACTCCCATCCGGGTGCTTTCAATAACTGGTTGAGCCAAACTCTGGGTTAGGTACAGGTTTGATTTGTTTGTCGTTCAATGTTCATTTTTGCCATACGAGGGATAATTGAACCGGGACCTCAAGCTTAAAAGACAATTCTGAACCACTGCAAACAACCAAGTCCAAGGTAGGATCCGAACCCACGATCTGATGAACTGAAGATAAGAGAGCTAACCATTCGGGCTCCGCTGGGATATAGTGGTACAACAGTGATTATAGCAGAAGAGATTAATTTGGTTCACGCTCTACTTCACTGTTTCTATACACGATGGTTAATTGTACCAGGATTAGTTTAAAATGGTTTCCTAACCACTTCAAATATCCACGATGAAGGTGGGAATCAAACTAGCGAACTGTTGAACTGAAAATCAAAACGGTAATCATATTTCGGGCATCTCGGCCTAAAGTAGAAGCATTAATTGAACCACGCTACATAAATTTGGTAATTTTAGATAAACATTTATATTAGACGCTTATTATTTAAAAAATAATAATTTTCTCTCTCATTATTTTCTTCAATAATTTTAAAACAATTTTCTATATTACTGATCATCTGATTAAATTTGAGAAATTTTCTCAGAGTGCAAAGATAAACTATAGTAATAATAATTATTTGAAAAAATTAATATTAAATAAAAAATTTAAAGAGTTCTTAATAAAGTTCTTTAGACTTCAAAATTCTATATTTTGTTCTAAAGAGAACAAAAATACAACTTCTAAAAATAAATAAAAAAATATCTTTAAGATTTATATATAAAGCACAGGCTTATTTTTAAACGACAAATAACCAAAATACTTACCAAATTTTCTGAATGTGTAGATAAAGATTTTCGAATTTTAAAGTTTGCTATAAATATTTTTTAATATACAAAACAAAAACGCCTTCCTTAAAAGCTAATATTTTCAGCGTTTTTTCAATATTGCTAAATAATGCAATTTAATATACTAATGCATTAAAAAGTATTTTCTAAATTTGACAAAATACTAAAATTTTAATGACAAAAACAAAATAAAGTTGAAAAAATGCTAATGAAAATATAAATTATATTGAAATAATCTTAAATAATGTAAATAAAATATTTCCAGCTTAGTTTATCAAAAAATACACAGTATACACATTTTTAGTATTAATAAATTGAATACAAAATGCATGGCTTAACACAACTATGTCTCTTAAAAACTTAAAAAATTTTTACTCAGAAAAATGACAAGATATCTTTACTGAGTATATATAACTGATGTGCACCAGTTTTAACTTAATTAGAAATAGAAATAATTAACTCTTAAAGGAAACAACTGCTTTGAATTGAATTTGGTATGGAGGTAAACTTTATTTCCATCTAAACTTATAAAATTCATTAAATCTTGATTTAGAAATGATGCAAGAAAACTAGATACGGTTCAAAAGTATAACTAGATTTTTAAAAAATGCAAAAAATTTTAATACTAAAATTTGTAACTGAAGACACTAATGTATACTGGAGCTAATGCATATCAGGGTAATCTTGAAATATTTTAAAAGCTGACATTAAAAAGTTTATATTAAATGTTTCAACGGCAAGTTTTACATATTTTCATCAAAAAGGTGGGAAGTATTCACATACCACAAAAAAGCAACCGAAAATAAAAAAGAAATTTGAAAAATATTCTCTACTGTTTCTAACATTTTTCAGTTGATAATATCAACACAAGTTAATTATCTATTTTAATATGATACGAATTAATTCTAAAAACGATTTTTTAGAGAGATCCGAACATCTTGCTAAGTTAGAAATATCTCATTTATATATAAGCTACAATATTTTAAGGTGAAAAATCTATAGCGCCATGAAAGTGATTATGTGAAAAATAGCATCAGAGAATAAAAGGTTCAAGAAATAGTTAGTGACATGAAAGTAACAAAAATGTAAATTATCTGTCACAAAAAGTATAAATAGATAATTTCCGCTAAGATTTTGAATATGACAGTGATAATATTCTTGGGACAGCAATGTATAATTTATACATTTATAAGAAATCATTCTAATCTCAACATATATTTCCCCTAATACCATACCTCAATAAGTGTGCTATGTACCTGTATCTCAAAGATCTCCAATCGGGCAACCTGTCATTAGCTACAAACTATCTATAAAGATCTAATCGCATCCAAAAAGAATAGCAACAGCATCTTGATATAAAAATCAAACTATCCACAGATATAAAAATCATGCCATCCACAGATATAAAAATCAAGCCATCCACAGATATAAAAATCAAACCATCCACAGATATAAAAATCATAATCCTGGCATTATCTTGTTGGAAATGCCAAGTTATTTTACCAGAGCTAATATGTTCATAAATGATTTTTTTTTTTTTTTTTTGAGAATTTAGATGTTTCTGTGTAATTACATTAAAATTTCACCTTAATTATAATGTGATTGAGCACTTTTGTCAACAGGAATAAATAAAGTTGTTATAGTAACTCCTAACATAAATTTAATGATCAAATACAAAAGAATTAAAATACAAAATTACACTAGACAAGTGAGCCAATGTCTTTTAAGATCATTGTGGTATAACTTTTAATTCAGACTATATATGGACTGTCAGATTATATATGTAACTTTTACCTCTTAAATTGGAATATATGAATATGTGTAGCATAAATTGGATGGAGTTATGCATCACAAAACATTATTTTCAAATTCTAAGATAATTGTATATATTGTAAAAGTTGAGTTTAACACAAAAAAATAAATAAACTGCATCTCTAGTTCAAAAACCAGTTCTTTGTTAATTATTTTGCCTTGTTTATTGTGACTTAGATTTACTTTTCTTTGAACAATTTTGATAATATAGTGACACATAACATTATCTGATTATCTCAGTTAAATAATTAACACTTGTTGTGAAGTAATTTGACCAAAATTCATTTCTATACACATTACTTTCCAAATCAGTGACTCAGCTCCTGAAATTTTTATAGCAATTACTGCTAGAGTTCTAGGGACAATCCAATGCCTACAGTCTATTATTTAATATGACACGAGAATTTTATATATATTAATTATACAACACCCCCATTCAAAGTCATCAAATCTGTCTTAAGAACCAAACATTAGTCAATAGAAGGTCAGAATGAGAAACAAGCATTGACAAAGAGTGTCAAGTAATAAATTTATCATCTTGAGTGACAGCATGACACCAGGTAGAATAATTTATTAATAACCAATTTATTTCTGATGCATATTGAATCTAAACATACATTATAACCTTACAAAAAGGAATTGAATACTGACTTTGGAAATTTCTTTTTCATAACTAGAAATTATTTTCAAAAAGTTTAGTTCAAATTTCCAAAGAAAAGAATCAATGAAAACCAGTTTGGTTTTTGTAAAATTAAAGAGAATTTGAAACTTTATAAAAGAGTTTCAAATGGTTATCTTATTCTTCATTGCAGCATGATTTACCATTTGAAATGTAAAATAAGCAGGCAATGACATCAAGATACAATGACTTTTGCTGTTCCATAATAAAATTTTGCATCATTAGTTCTGCATTAATTGTGTTTGCTAACCGCAATTGATTTATTGTTTACTTTGCTTCTGATTATTGATCCAGTGTCTTAATAACATACCCAGAGCAGTTAAATCTCAGAGGAATTATATTTTTGCTTCTGATTGACTATAAATGTACTTATAATAAATACACAAGATCTTGTCAAAGAATTTTACGTAAAAATCCATTCTCTAAGAGAAAGCAAAGAAAAATATAATAGATATTCAAATATTGATTATCTAATTTAAAGTGCAAAAAGTAAATTTAAATATAATTTATTCATTACTCACATTTTGATTTAAGCCTCTCCAGGGATCAATTTTATATTAAAATTTAAAACAAAACTACACAATGTATTCACAATTTCAGTGTCGAGTACTGAATTAATGTTGCAAAGTTGTGGGCACTATTTTAATCCCAAGAATATTCCTAATTACTATCATCTTAATCCAGACTAATACATCATAAAACTTTTGTTTTAATTATAAGGAAAATATTGCTAAAAATTACCCATGCACATCACTGACACAAGAAAAAAAATAATACTTTTGGAAATAAAATATATTAAATGCAGATCTTGATAAAAAAAAATATCAATCTGCTAGGCTCAGTTTATGTAATAGATATACTGAACAAATCTAAGCAATGATATATTAAGAATTCCAGACAGTACATATTCAAAATAAAAATAATAACCATTTACAAATGAATAAGTACCCTCAATAGCTTGTATATCATTAAAACAAATCAGCTCTATGTAAACATAAAACAATTTCAAACTTAATAAACTAACATAGTTCAGCTAAGCACACAAGTCACATTACCTTCAATAGTTTAAGGCCTCAATGAGAGTTAAAAAGATTTGACTTGAAAACCAAATTAATAACCATATGAAGGAAATATTTTAGTAAGGTTTATTTTCCAAGATTTTAGTAAAATACACTACCAAAAGGTACAAACTTTTTTCTTCATCAGTATTAGTTCCTTTGCTTATTTATAGAAATTGCAATTTTTAAAGCAACTTAAGATGCATTTCTAATAAAGTACTTTATAATTGATGAGAATTAACTATTTGGCACAACGTATAACATGTTATTTAACAAAGTGAATAAATTCAAAATGGGAATATCAAATTTACAAAGCTAAAATAGATAAAGGAAAAAAGAAATTGTTAAGTAAATTTGACTTCATACTCAAGTATATTGTTTTACTTTTAAAACAAGAAAAATAATAAGATTGTTGCGATTTATATTTCTAAATTGTAGAGATATTTTATAAATATTATATAATTATATTTTTAATTTGGCAAACCTAAAGGAAAATCTAGTGTTTAGAGTTCAAATGCATTAAAAATCTCAAATTCTTCAGACCGGAAGTATATGCCTTTCATATTAGCCATTGTTAAAGAGCAGGAGATTAATTTGCTTAACACTCAATACACATTTTCTCCATACGAGGGCTAATAAGACTAGGAGCAGCAGTTTAAAATGGATTCCAAACCACTAGAAACATCCAAGACAAAGGTAGGATTCAAACCATCAACTGTTGAACAGAAGGCAAGAGCGCTGACCACTTGGCTTGGCTAAAAATGAGAGATACCTGCTTTCAACATCAATATCTGTTGAGATGGGTGTTTCAGTGTTTTCCATGTTTTCTTGTGACATGAATACAGCTCATAATCTATAAAAAATTCTCCTCTGAATCATTACACATGTATATTTAATTGCTTTTTATCAGTTATGTAACACGCCATAAAATGCTGTCTTTATTTACACACATTGTGGCGCTCTTCATTCATTTTCTATTCCAAATGATAAGGGAAGAATGTAGTTCATCAACCTTACAACACCTTCTGAGTAGTTGAAAAAGCAATAACAGCTTTTGAATATATATATATATATATGCATGCACATCTGTGAGATGGGTACATAAAAGTGTGTATATTGCATATATCATAGTAACTTTATTATATTGTAATTAAAGGGTACAACTTCAATTTTTATTGCATTTAGACTGTATAATTATTGATTGAACTCCAACGCACATTTAGTAGAAAGACTTAAAATACTTTGCAATAAATAGTATTTTGCTGTTTACACTTATCAACCAGTCATAAATTACTGATACTGCCTGTTTTTATTGATAAATTGGAAAACATTTCTAATTTATTCCTTCAATATGCTTTAATATAAAAAATATAAAAAAGCCAGAAAAATATTGCAACAGAGGTTTAAACTAATATATATATATATATATATATATATATATATATATATATATATATATATATATATATATATCCTATTACTAAAATACTACTAGCCAGTTGCTATATATATATAGCG
Source organism: Latrodectus hesperus (assembly GCA_037975125.1). Classification (NCBI taxonomy): domain Eukaryota; kingdom Metazoa; phylum Arthropoda; class Arachnida; order Araneae; family Theridiidae; genus Latrodectus; species Latrodectus hesperus. Next base: position 75,829,828 of record CM075861.1, read on the forward strand.
ACTGGCTAGTAGGATTTTATAATTTTTATTTCAGCCCAACAAAGGGTGGAAGTGATGACACTTTATACAGTAAGGCACCCAGTGGGTATGCCATCATGGTCCCAAAAATAGGTGGATGTTTGAAATTTAGAAGTAGGGACCAAGCAGAAGACTCGCAGACTTCACCTGTCATGCCTAGAGGTACTATTTCGCACAGAGAACATAGCAACCCTGGTATATTTAACATGCCCCAACCAACATTAGTGAACACGATAGATCTTTGGTTGGGTTAGGATACAAAAACACTATATTCTGTTTGTGAGAAAGAATGCACTAACCAACCAGGACACTGCAATCGCAGTTTAAACAATATAGGTAGTTTAAGATATTTTTCTTTGCGACAGCATTGCAGTATTGGTCTTACAACATTTTGATCTCAAACTGCTTAAATTTAATAAAATTTAAAACTTAACATTTAACATTTTGCTAATCTAAAATAGTCCTAAATTTTATTAAATTTAAGCAGTTTGATTAAAAGCCAAACAGCCATTTTTAAAAATGACAGGGCTAATATTTAAGAATATTTGCAAGCAAATAACATTATCTAAACAGAAATATGTTACTTAACTAAACATTTTCAATTTAAAAGTCTTCTCAAGTGGAATTTCAAACATTTTGTTTAATTATGTGTAACAGTTTGGATGTTCAATGATTAGTTATAATATTCAATGTGGAAAATATGTAAATTAAAACTACTTGTCTTTGAAATATCAAAGTAAGTAAGAGATTCAGTAAATAAAATTGAAAAAATCTCATCTCCACACATGAATTGATATTCAAAAGAGTGATGGCAATAAATCATAGTCATAAATTATAATTCACAAATGTTCTACTCTAATTCAAAGGATTCAGATTATGTAGGTTTACAAAACATACAAAAAACATGTGCTGCTATACAGATCCACTTGAGAACTATTAAAAATGTGTGTGCCAGAAATAATAAACAAAGGTATAAAAATATCTACAAATTTATTCCATCTAAAATATCATAATTTTAGAAATCAGATTTTTTAACACATTTGTAATATAATTTTCTTCTTAAAACCAATAACGAAAATATTTGCGTATATGTATTATCTTTGGATATATGTCATAAAAATAAAAACATGGCAGCTAAAAATTAATATTTGAATCTTACAAAGAAATTAACAGAGAACCAGAAGGTTTACTTCTGTTAATCTGTTAATTACCAGACAGTTGTAAATGATGATTAAATGCAAAACTCAAGGCAGGAACTCAGGCTCAAGGTTGATTAAATGCAAAACTCAAGAAATATAGGTCCGATTTCAATCATTTCACAAGATAAATCAAAATGATAGAGTTTAAACTAAAAAATATGAAAAAAATTTGGTTAATTTATTATTGCTGATATGTGAACTATTCTTATAAATCTAATTCAGAAGCTTTAATTAGCATCATTTAAAGATAAAATTTTAATACAAATTTTAATTCCATTTATCATTCTTGAGCTATGCTACTTGTTTAAGCTTAAAAAGTTAATTCAAATAATTTATTGTTGATGTATTTAATGATAAAAAATAATAAAAACTATGAAAACAAACTTTAAATACTTCTGTTACTTATAGTATAATTTTAGATTAAATGCAAAATATTTTGTTGAGCAGATGCAGCCTATTTCCAAACTTGTTTGTTTAACCTTACCCCATATTTGTGAGAATATTGCAGATAAGAGACATAATGTGAAATTATATGTGATTTAATACTTTCCAAATAATCAATTTTCATTTGAATGCAGAGAATTTATAATACACGAGGTCATTGTAAGAAAATCAGTTTTAATCAATCTATGATCTTTACGCAATTGCCTTAATAATATTCAATTATTTTATCAAGAGGCTAGAACAGTTTTAGTTAAAATAAATTAAAATTTTATAACATTCTGTTATTGTTGATCAATGAGAAAAACTAGCTGAAAAACTTAAAATTTATAAGCATAAATAAAAGAATAAATTAGATTAAATTGCTTTAAATTTTTTTATTTTAAATATAAAGAAAAATTTTTTCTAAAAGCAATAGTAAAAAAATATATTTCAATATTGAATGTATCTTTATGAACATTTTGAATTGTTCATAAAGATATATTTTTGTCAATATAAAAATATATATATTGAATACATATTTTTATATTGAATGCATCCTTATGAACATCTTTATGAGCATATCTTTATGAACATTTTGCTGCCTTTACAATATTTACCCTCTAAAGCATTTATTTCTTTTCCATTATAAATATCAGAGTGGAATTCAGTAATATTGATAAGATTTTTATCGAGACACAATTATCTACTATAAAATGCTAATAACAAGTTTTAAAAGTTAAACTGAATTTTGTAATTTATTACACATTTCTGTTAAACTATTTATAATCTAATAAACATATATCATATTAGAGAATTGTTACCGTCTTAAAGCAAGTTCTTTCTTTATTCAAGGAAAAAACAAATAATTGCTTGATAGAAACTAAAGTTTGCATTACTTTTTTATTTTAAACTTAATATTTAAAGTAAGAGAAATAGACACAAGATATTTATTCATTTTTACCAAAAGTTTTACACACGAATATTCTTCTGCAATAATCAAGTAGAGAACAATTTATAACCTCTTATATGATTTGTTTTAAGACATAGATTAAGACTTCAGAAAAACAGCATTAAAAACTTTGATCAACTATGAAACATTAGAAGTTATTTTACAATATCATCCAGCTCATAAGAAGAAATGAGATCAATTTCTTAGATTGAAAACTCCTTGATAATGGTAGCATTAGAAAATCTATTTCGATAAAAAGATAAAAATGAAATTTTTGAACATGTTAAGAGAATGTATAAGCTCCAGCAGACAAATTCTTTTGTCAATTTTCAATTAATTCAAGCACATGAATCTCTCCACTATAGATTCACATCTCTTTATACAAAATATAAGTGTTTTCCTACATGATGGTTTGTTTGTTTACAACAAATTACTACAACCATCCTTGCCCCCAAGATGAGATTCGAACCCACAAATTGTTGAACCTAAGGCAAGCATGCTAACCATTCAGTTATCAGCTCAGCTTCCTGAATGATGGATACAGTTCTAAAATGTTATCTGCAGACTACTATGTATTTTTAAATTATTAAACAGCATTTTCAACACTTTTTATGCAATTATGAATCTCTAATTCAACATTTTTTGAAATAATCAAATTTGAAGAATGAGAATGTTCAATCATTATTTTTGATTTACTTTATTGTATGTGCATTGAACATGTATAATTTCACTTTATATCTTAGAAAATGTGATGCATTACCATCAAATGATTTTAAATACTTTTTCAGCACTCCACCTCTTGAATCAATTAGAAATTTAAACAATTAACAGAAATGTATATTTGATGATTAAGCTCCTTTTATCTGTCATTTTAATTTGGCCACAATGACCATAACTTGTGAGAAAAGGTTCATTTCTATTAGAGAAAAGTAAATATTTTTACAAAAGGAATAAATTGCTTGCAATTTGTTATTTTTAATAATTTGTTGAATGCTGCCAAAACTATTATATTTTTCTCTATTTATATCCTATTATATTTTTTGTACCCTCATACAATCTGCTTAAATTATCCACAGTTATCAGGGAATGCACGTGATTTCTTTATGCATAGCAGATGATTTTAATGAAAATTCTTTATGTATGAATATCAAAGAATAAAATATAACTTACTTTATGTTTGCCTCATAAAAAATCAAAATTTGGAAAATAGTTTTTTTTGTTGATTTGCACCAGAAGCGAAACTGAACAATTAAATCTTTTTGGTTGATTAACTGTATTACCTCCTTTAATTTTTGGTAAAAGAAAAGCATAGTTATTTGAATAGTAATTTGTTGCCAGAAGTTTCCTTTATTCTTTACTAGATGAAGAATTTCGAAACATGCATCAAATAGAATTTAAAATTTCCAGACAATTTTAATTTTTTTTGCTTGTTTAGTTAAATTCTGAAACAATGATACACCCATCCAAATTAATATAAAACATTTTCCAACAGCATGTTTTATATTAATTTGTGAAATTTTGATCTTTGTATCGTATTCATTTTCCTATTAGATATAAATTTTTCTTATAAATAATTATTTTAAGAACATTTTTCAAACTTAAACTGACATTTAGAATCACCTCCATAGAATTAAAATAATAAATAAGTAACTACTGATACTGATAAAAAGTATAGTGATACTTACACATTATTAAAAAAATCAAAATCCAAGAAAATTTGAAATTATTATATTTTAGACTTCATAACTTTAACAAAAGGAAACTGAATTCTTATTTTCAAAAATATACATGAATCACTAATTTCTAACCACATCAAATCTTACAACAGAATCAATTTATCATTTTATGAATTCATTCATTTAATTAACTTATTATATGAAATCTGTTTAATATGCAAATATATCACTATCTGGAAAAAACAATTAAAATAATCATTTTATTAAAGACTATTGAAAACAAATATAAGAACATCTTCTAGAAGGAACCACTCCATTTCATGACAGTTTTGGTAGTCGCTCAAAAGTCATTTTTTAGCACACATGGGCAAATTAGAATAGGACCAACAGTTTAAAGTGGATTCCAAACCACTACAATATACAAATCCAAGATGGGATTTGAATGCACAAATCATTGAATCGAAAACCAGAGCTCTTACTATTTGGCTAGAAGCTTACAGTTGTTTGTGTCTATAAGCACTTTTTCAAAGTATGTTGAGACATTATCAATTTTTCTCACGAATTAGTAAATACTTAATATTTCTTCATAAGAAACCAAAATTTAAGTATGAAACAAAATTTAAGTATTTATTACTTTTTTAATAATAATAAAATTGTTGTTACAATAAAACAACTATCTTGAAATATTTCCACATCAAGAAAAAATCTAAGAGTTAATATAACACTTTAAATCCCACAATAGTATACAGCACCAGCCTAAGTACACAATGGACCACTCTTATTGCACAATAAATATAATGACTGTTAATGTTCTCAGCAGAAACCACAATCAATGTTCACAACAGAAATGTGATTTTAGAAATATATTTTTTTTACTTTCCAGTATTTAATTTAGCACTTAAATGTCAATAATTTTACTGCATACTACACCATGCACACCTTTATAAGTAAGCATGCCTTTTTTAAACTAAACATTTTTTTAAATTTATGATTTCTTAAATTAGAGATAACTAACTATATCTATGCAAAACCAATTAGGAACATTGTTTTAAAAATGCTAAAAAAAATGTGAAATCTTGCTTGTAGTGCCCCAAATAATTAAAATATTAAATTTTTTTAAATACTTTGAAACTTCTCAAAAATAAGCTGAATTTATCTTTTTATTAGTATTAGTTAACATAAAATTTTATTGAGAAATATATCTTTCATTTATTCTGTTACTACTTAAAATAGACAATCAGAAGTTAAATTACTTAAACACTGATTAATATTTCATGACTTTTCAAAAATTCCTAAAAAAAATAATAATAATTCACTTTAAAAATGTCGAAACACGAGACTGACTAATAAACATTTAAATGTCAATTAAAAATGAACTAGAATTTAAACATTTACATATTTGCATGGCTGTACTATTTTAATTGTAAAATCAATAAAAACCTTTCCCACTTAAAATTACAGTTTGCAATAAACACTGCATAAAAATTTTATAGGAATGTCAAAATTGAGTACATAAATTTGGTTATGTTAACAATGAAATAATTCAAAATATTCATCAGTCTTTATTCATAAAAGCATACACTCAATAACTAATATTATGGACTATTATGCCAATAGAAATAAAATACTTAAAAATACAGAGAAAAATTATTTTTACTCCTATTACTAGTGTTTTAAAATTCCTATAATGCATTTTTGAGAAAAGAATCAAGCCTCCCCAAACTGTGTATTCATAACATATAACATATATACTTAATTTTGTATTAATTTTAATGCTGGAAATTTATAAAACAAATAAGATTGATATATAGTCAAGATGCTTTTTCTTTCTTAAGAATAATGTAAATAAAGGATTTTATGGAAAAAGAAAATAAATTAAAACTATAAGAAACTGGGAATTTTTGCAATAAAATAAATTAATTTGATATAACTTGAAATAAAAAAATCCTTAGTTTATTCACAGTAAAACTTCCATCTTTTAAATTTCATGCACTTCAAATAAAAAAAAATCGAATGCAATTAATTTATATTATTTTATAAATAACTTTCACAAATCCTGAAATTTCTAATATTAAACGTTATTCAGACAAAAATTTTCAACAAAATAAAGTAAGCATTTAAAAATAAGATGTTGAAAGAATAAAAGATCTGTAAACACAGTTATTAAATATGAGAATTTAACAAATGTTCAATAAAATATAGACTAAAACTTATATTTATATTTTAAGAGAAAATAATTTGCGATATAAATATTAAATTGTTTCCTAAAATTACTCGCAAAGATAGCTGATTCACATGATAATGAGCAAAATTCAAGACTCACCTGTTGATAGCAGGTAGCTCGAATATTTGTTTAAAGTTCATTTTTACAGAAAAAATTGTAAGAAGAAAAATAATAATTCAAATATTATGAAATTCAGTAAATTTAATATAAACAAATCAAATGTATCCAAATGTAACGCCCGGCATTCAAATAACTACAACTCTACGTGTACATCATAAAAGATATGAAATAACGCACCTCTAACATTCTTAAAAAAAATAAATAAAAAGACAGACAGGTAAATTGAGTTGGAACTAAAGAGAGGAACATCATTAACCAATGGTAACAGTTCATCTTAAATTGTGAAATCTGATTGGTTGTCAAAAAAGAATTGCTATAATTCAGTAAAATAATCATAAGATTGCATTAAAATATTTATTTAAATAAAATTGCTTCATATTGTCAATAATAATTTGATTATTTTTCAAAAATTATTTAAAATTAATTATTTTTCCATGATGATTGAATAATTTTAGAAATAACTGTAACCATAATCTTTCAACTTACATGAATGACACTTTTCTCCATGGAATGACAGATGCACAGGCCAATAATATGTGCTCTATATTGCACTATATATATATATATATATATATATATATATATATATATATATATATATTTACGTGTGGGGCAATATTGGTCTGTTGACAGACGCAATAGTCTGTAGATCAGGCCGGGGGCAAACCAGGAAGAATTCGTCGGCAAAGCTTAGGCGAACAAGAAACGTCAGAAAACGTCACAAAATAGGCGTCCGAAAAAACATTTAAGTTTTCCAGAAAGTTAGAGCATCTGGCTGGGCATCGGTGACGACAAAGCAAATTATTTACCTATTTCTCCTTTTTTTCCCTTCGAAATAATGTTTGCTATAAACTTTTATCAATATTTTTATGAAGATTAATCAAGGAAAAACTTTCGCAAAGGTCATTAAATTAATTTTGAATAGTTAATTTTACCTTTTTTATTAAATTATTTACTAAAAATTAAATTATCTAGTAATGATGATAAAATAAATGAAATTTATTAATGATGATAGAATAAAGAAAATTTATTTTATCAAAATTAAAACATTTTTATAAAATTTTAGAAAAATTATTAATTTTATAAAATTATATAGATCGAAGATAACTGTGGGATTCAAAAGATAGAACTTATTTTGACAAACATAAAAAATGTTCTATTCTAGGAACTAAATCATATGTTTTACAAAACATTTGAAAAATCTGAGATGGGTTATAAATTGTATCAACACTAAACATGAAATTTTTTATGGGAAGGAAATAAATTGAAATTCAGAATCTTATTTTTTAATATTCAAATATATCTTTAAATTAATTCTGTTAAAATACACAGAAGAACATATATACATTTAAATATGCTGTATTTGATGTTATTGAAAACATCGATTCTTAAGTTTAATATGTATAACTGAAACAGTAATTCTACTACATATTTTATGTTGCTGAGGTTGCTTAGGTGTAATAGATTTTTAATAAAATAAATTCAATATTAAATTAAAAAAATTTTTAATTAATGTGATATTTGTAAATTTTTGTAAATATTCCTGAGCCAAATTAAGTTTAAATCCAAAGATACAATAATGTAAACATTTTTTAATTGAAAATTAGAAAGCTTTTATTGAAATCTGCTCGTGTAAAAACATTTTTTTATTACATAGCTTAAAATTATAAGATATATATATATATATATATATATATATATATATATATATATATATATATATATATATATATATATATATATATATATATATATATATATATATATATATATATATATATATATATATATATATATATATATATATGTATATTCCAAGCTGACCCAGCCACGCGTTGCAGTGGCTGAGTTTTTAAAATACATTGAATCAATTTTTTACTAATTCTTGGGTTCAATCAAATTAATATTTTCTAAAAAAATTTAGAATAGGTTCATTCATAGGAGATTAAAAACAAAACGTTTCACCAAAATTTAATAGTAATAGGTAAAGTATCGAAATTTTGAAATTAAGCACAAATCAACATATACTTTCTGAATTTACATTTTATTCATCTTATATTAAATTATAGTTTGTAATCAGTGACTTACTTATAAAATATACTATATAAATTAAAGACATCTAAAAATAAATTGTTATAAATGAGGTAGATAACATTGACATCGAACTATTATTATTTTAATTTTAAATTATATTAAAACTAAAAATTTTTTCCGCGGCATTATACTGAAATAAAAAAAATTAAAAGAATTTATCATTTGAATAAATAAATTAGATCAAAATGTTCTACTGAATAAATTAATAATTATCAAATTATAAAATAAAAATAAAAATAATAAAAGGCTATCAAGAAATACTTACATATTTTCGAGGTGGTATGAAAATTAGTAGAGAAAAACAGTAATAAATAACATTTTATTTTACTATTTATAATATTAAAAATATTCAAACTGAATACTGCACAATAATAACACAATACAAAGTATAATTATGAAAATGATTCACGAAAAATTGTTATAGTATCATTATACATCATGAAAATATATGTAAATTCTATATTTAACCACGCGCTTGCGCGCGCACGATAATTTTCTCGAAGATGGTATAATCTAAAAAAATAAACACGTCGCCATCTGCCGAATACCTGTGCAACTTAGATGCTAAACCGCCATCTATTAGGAACTTACAGAACTAACCAAAAAAATAAAAAAAATTTAGGGTTGTACTACCCCTAACATTTAGGGGGATGAAAAATAGATGTTGGCCGATTCTCATAGATACCGGATAAGCACAAAAAATTTCATCAAAATCGGTCAAGCCGTTTCGGAGGAGTATGGCAACGAAAACTGTGACACGAGAATTTTATATATTATATATATTATATATATATATATATTTTATAATTTTATATATTATATATATATATATATATATATATATATATATATATATATATATATACACTCTCAAAACAATTAAAGGATATTGTAAGTTTTACATAAAATAAAGATATAAACGAAATTTTTTTTGCTGAAAATGGAAGAAGAGAATCACAAATGAAAATTTTTCTGATTTTCAAACTGTGGAGTATGCTAATTTTGAGTTCGACGTCAAAAACGTCACTTCAGCGGTAGTGAATGAAATTTAACTTTTAACTGAATAAAAGACAATGAATACAAGGATAATCAGTATTCAGTGATTGCTTTGTTTCGATGAGTACGATGTCTCAGCTAAGTCATTTAACCGATTCAAAAGCTTGAAGAGTTGTTGGTAGGTTAGAAGGGGGCCAAACTCAAGCCGGAGTAGAGCAAGCCATTGGAGTGTTACAAAGTGTGATTTCCAGGATCTGGAACCGTTTTTTGAGACTGGAGGTGCAGGCCGAAGATTAGGGCAAGGTCGTAGATGGGCAACAACGCCCAATAAAGATCGTTATTTAGTGTTAATGGCTCGGAGACACCGAAAAATGAACGCTACTCTTCTCCAACAGACACCTTCACTCGGCTACTGACACCACGGTTTCAACTCAGACTGTCCGAAACCGGCTCCATGGTGTAGGTCTGTATGCTCGCCGACCGATGGTATGTGTTAAACTAACAGCAAGGCATCGTCGCGACCGCAGAGAGTGGGCAACAGAGCATGTGAACTGAAGGAGAAATGAATGGAGCTGATCTTTTTTCTGACGAGTCTCGTTTTTCTGTTCATCCTGATAATAGACGTATTTTCATTTGGAGGGACCATGGCAGTAGAAATAATCCAGCGTTCGTGCACGAAAGTTTCAGATTTGGGGGTGGGGAAGTGTTGGTGTATGGTGGCATCTCCATTGACGGGCGCACAGACCTCTATATCATTCGAGATGGACCTCTGACTGGTCGCTGATATAGGGATGAGATCCTCAGACTTATTGTAGTCCCTTACGCTGCAGCAATCGGAGATGACTTCATTTTAATGGACGATAACTGCAGTCACATTGTGCTAACCTGGTGGAGTATTTCCTTTTCAAGGAAGGAATCGTACGAATGGAATGGCCAGCGTGTTCTCCAGACATGAATCCAATAGAGCACGTTTGGGATGCTCTAGGAAGGTGTATATCTATACATATATATATATATATATATATAGATATACATGTTTATATATATATATATATATATATATATATATATATATATATATATGTGTGTGTGTGTGTGTGTGTGTGTGTGTGTGTGTGTGTGTGTGTGTGTGTGTGTGTGTGTGTGTGTGTGTGTGTGTGTGTGTGTGTGTGTGTGTGTGTGTGTGTGTGTGTGTGTGTGTGTGTGTGTCGACCAACTTGACACTTGACTACGGATAAGGAGGTCCAGGGTTCGAATACCGGTTAGGGCATGGATGTACTTTTTCTCTCTCTATCAATCCTGTCTAAATCCTTTCCTTGATTTGAATAAAGTTTAGTTATTTCTATCTACTATTAAAAAACAATAAATATCGTTAGGCGTTAGTGTTCCTCCGAAAGTTACGACCAGCAAAACCTGAGTGGCTTGTACCATTAGTTCATTCATAAATTTAATACTAAAGAAGAGATAACAGCTTCCAAACAAATTTAAAATCTATTTGGTTTCAAGTTTAATTAATATTCATTTTACATTTTTATGTTGAACTTCATGATCGCTCTTGATGTTTATTCCCTTAAACATAAGACGAGAAGTACAAAAATTGTAGATGCTCTACGAATGCCTCAAACGGTATCATCTTTGATAGATTACTTCGCATAATACACAAAAAGCTCCAGCTCGAAAAATAACAAAACTCACAAATATTTATTTACTATAATGAGACTTATGTAGGAATAGCTGAGTTTATAAAACATCAGCTGAATCCCTTGCTGCAATATACAATCTTGTGAAGCACATCCAAAAATACATTGATTTGCGAGCTATTTTGAAAATTTTAGCTTTAATCCTACTCATCGAATTTTGAAAGTTTGGAAGAGATAAAAGTCCTGACAGTTAATTCTCATGGAACAATTCAACATTCGAAAATCTGCCTTTTCCTACTTTGAATGTCCCATATTCCATGTGTGGATGAGGCAAAACAGTTCTGTTCTGCCTTGAAACAAAATACCGAATGATTTTGTTTCCGGGCAGAATTTTCTTTCGACTTCATGAACATGCGAGGATTTTTGAAAAATTTAACACAAACATTTCAACTATTTTTGAAGGAGGAAATCATAAAATCCTTCTATGATGGGTGACGAAGAAACATCCTTGTGAACGCTTTGTATAATTTCAGCCATTTTCCAAATTTTTTGTTTCAGCAATTTACATCTTTTAAAATTGTCATCAATACATAATGAAGAATGTTTTCTGTATTTACCACTAAATTTAGACTGATGTAGAATTTTCTGAATTGAGGCTTATGATAAACTGTATAGGGTTAGTACCTAATAAAAACAGCACATTTAAAACTCTTTAGACAATCTAGAGCTCTATTCCCTTTTAACTATGAAAGAATGTCAAAACCCCTACAGTTGTAAAAAGACTGGTCTTATGTTAATTTTTGATAACTTATGTAAAAATAAACTTGTGAAATTAAATAGACGTCCTAAATAATAACTATAAAAAAGATTATACAAGTGATGATTAATGATTCAAGAAGTCAAAGGGAAAAGTGTTAACCATTCTTTTTGTGAAATTAAAGCTTATAAATCTAAACATTATCATACAAAATAAAACATTTGTAGGTTTTCTAAATATTATATAAGCTTCATTGTTATTATCATTATAATATGGGACTATAAATAAAATTTTAAGAAATCAAAAGACAATTTTGTAATTTTTTAAAACACTTTTTTCTAGAAAAAGCTATAATAATATAATACATTTATACAATAATTTATACAATAAATGCAGTTAGATTTTTATTAATTTGCTTTGTTGTTATTGTTTTTTCCACGTGTACTTATGATAAAATTATCTTAAGTATTCATCATTTATAATCCATGAAGTAGAGGTTTCTTTTATGATTAGCTTCAAATATTTTTTAATAAACTTATATCAAATTATGTAATAAACATCTTCTTTTAATCGAGACATTTTCTTTTTGATTTACTATACTAAGGATATGATTTGAAAAAAAATACTTGGTAAAATTTAAAAAAAAAAAAAAACAGTTACGGAAAAAAATTTGAAATTTTGATGATCCTTAATTTAAGTATAATATAGAGTTTTCTTGCAAAAGCGAAAGCAAAAATTTTCTATCTCCTAAGTTTAGAAACAATATTTTTTTCCCTTTAACATATATTGATGCAAAAAAGATATGATCAGTAAACTTAAAAAAAAATTGGAATTTTACCATTTGTTGAACACAATCATTGAATATCATCGTTACCATCACTGAACACTAAAGATGAAGTAAAAAAAGACTTGGATTCTGAATCATAGAATCAACCTTTAAAAAATATAAAACATTAATTTACTAGTAAACACTATTGGCTCTATACTATGCATTCATATGTAAGTTTTAAAAGTTATTATTTTATATATATATATATATATATATATATATATATATATATATATATATATATATATATATATATATATATATATATATATATATATATATATATATATATATATATATATATATATATATATATAAAGCTATAATAATATAATACATTTATACAATAATTTATACAATAAATGCAGTTAGATTTTTATTAATTTGCTTTGTTGTTATTGTTTTTTCCACATGTACTTATGATAAAATTATCTTAAGTATTCATCATTTATAATCCATAAAGTAAAGGTTTCTTTTTGATTAGCTTCAAATATTTTTTAATAAACTTATATCAAATTATGTAATAAACATCTTCTTTTAATCGAGACATTTTCTTTTTGATTTACTATTCTAAGGACATGATTTGAAAAAAATACTTGGTAAAATTAAAAAAAAAAAGCAGTTACGGAAAAAAAATTTGAAATTTTGATGATCCTTAATTTAAGTATAATATAGAGTTTTCTTGCAAAAGCGAAAGCAAAAATTTTCTATCTCTTAAGTTTAGAAACAATATTTTTTTCCCTTTAACATATATTGATGCAAAAAAGATATGATCAGTAAACTTAAAAAAAATTGGAATTTTACCATTTGTTGAACACAATCATTGAATATTATCGTTACCATCACTGAACACTAAAGATGAAGTAAAAAAAGACTTGGATTCTGAATCATAGAATCAACCTTTAAAAAATATAAAACATTAATTTACTAGTAAACACTATTGGCTCTATACTATGCATTCATATGTAAGTTTTAAAAGTTATTATTTTATATATATATATATATATATATATATATATATATATATATATATATATATATTAATATAAAGAAAATACATATATGAATATAAAGTAATAAATACAATACTAAAAATATAATGTTGTAACTATAATGCATAATAGGAAATCTAGCCAGCGCAAAAGCAGCTAAAGAAAGATTTGCCTATATAAATAAGATAAAACATGAAGAAAAGTATAAAATTGGAAAGATACTAAAGTATATGAAGCAAAAGACAAGAAGGCATAGGGACCATGTCTTCATCAGGAGGGAGATGGTCAGCTATGCAAAAATGAACACTCTTTTCTGACATGCTCGAAGGACAAATGTCTAAAAATCTTCGAGCAATTCCCCCGAAGAGTGTTCGTATTAAAAGAACTTAATTAAAAAATAGACTAAATATATATGTAGAAATGATAAATATATATGCAGAAGAATAAAAATACTCACTATAGATGAAAATACTCACATTAGTAGAAAAATAATCACAATAGTAGAAAAATACATAAAGTAAAAAAATACATACAGTAGAAAATACAAAATACAAAAGCCAGTAAATTAGATTGAATTTATATATGAGAATAGTAGGAAGTTGCCAAAAGTAAATTTGAAATTAGAATGAAGAAATATTGCCAGAAGTAATTAAATTCAAAAAGTTAAAGTGGTTTAAAAAGTTAAAGCGTATTAAAGGGGATTTAAGTTTTAGTTATGTATAAAATAAAGTGTATATATGTAGGTATTTTCAGGATTCTTGTAAGAACTTCAATGCTTGGGTGGCCCTTCTGTAGTTATAAAAACTACGCATTACTTCAATCTTACAAGCGATTCCCTACTTCCTACATATTTTAGAATAAAATTAATTGGAATATTGTTATTTTTTAGGTGAGCTATTAAGCGTTTAATTTGATTTTTAGTATATTCATAATTGTTACAGATTATATAAATGCGATTAAGCTCATTAATTATAATGTTTCTGTATATTTTTAAAGAAATATTGGAGTTCCAAGAAATTAACTTATTAACATGAAAATTAAACTGTTTAGTTTTGTCGAAAATGTCTATATATGTAGTGGAATTATCAATAGTGATAAATAAATCCAGAAATTCTGTTTTAGTTTCACATAAATTAGTTTTAATTAGAGAAAGTTCTTCAGGGTAAATAGTTTTAGAAATATCTTCAAATTTTAAATTGTTGAAAATAATGAAATCATCTATGTATCGAAAAGCAAAAGGATATTGATAAAAGAAGTTTTTTTCAAAATAATGTAAAAATAAATTTGCTAGTGTGCTAGAAAAATTGGATCCCTGTGGAATTCCACAATTTTGAATAAAAATATTTTCACCGTTAAATATAAAATTATTATAAATACACATTTTAACTAAATTATTCCAGTAATCAAAATTAATATTTAATAAGTTTCTATAGTCCTGATAATAAAGGTGTAGTACATCGTTTAATTTATCTATGGGAATACTAGTAAAAAGGTCTTTAAAGTCAAAAGAATTAATACAATAAATATAATTTTTCGATAAAAAATCCAAAATAGGCCTATTATTATTAATGATCCAAGTAGCTTCTGATTTAACAATATTGTCTAATATAATATTAAGAAATTTAGCAAAAATGATTCCAGGTTTATTCATGTATGATTTAGTACCACAGGTGATAAATCTAAACTTTATAGGAATTTTGTGAAATTTAGGAATGACTGTTAAATAAGGAAACTCTAATTTATAGTTGCTAATATTTAAAAGTTTGTAAAGCCCAAGGATTTTTTTATTAATAATATTAACAGTGGAGTTTAAACGCTTATATGTGCTGGAATTTAATGTTTCATTATCAATTAAATCTAAATAGAATTTCTTACAAAAAAATGCGTAATTATTAGAGGCTTTATCTACTGGCGTAATGATGAAGTTATCTTTTAGATTATTTATGGCTGGTTTTAATGGACCAAGCTTAATACCAGGAAATGTTACATTATTGACAAAAATAAATTTCTTAATTTTATTAAGAAGTTTAAACTTCCATACTGTAAAAAATTCAATAGGTACATTATAAAATTTAGAAATGTTAAAGATAAATGAATCAATATTATATAAAATTACTTTAATTATTTTAAATCTATTTAGTTGAAAAACTGGTCTATATTTAGTTCCTTTACTTAATATTTCTTTTAATTTAGGGTTATTAACAATGTTTAAATCACCTGTGATAATATGACCGAAATCAGTATTAATGAAATTTTTTAGTTCATTACTATGACAAATACATTTAGATAGCTTTCTAGATGAGGAGATATCTTTGCAAAATTGATTATAGTTAAAGATTTTACGTCCAAAAGGAATATCATAGGAAAAAGCAATTTTGACAGTAACATCTTCTATAGGAAAAATACTATACAAATCATTAACAAAACTGTTTAGTTTAAAATTATCAAACTTAGGATGTTGAAAATTAATAGTGAAATAATGTAATCTAATATTTTTCTTAATTTTAACTTTATTATATCTGTATTTAAATAGGTCAAAAAATAAAATCTTAAAATGCTGGTTGTGGAAATTTATATCGTTTATACACGAATATAAAAATTTGCAATCACTATCAGTCAGTTTCATAATAAATACTTTGCAAGGTAGCCAATTATAAGTACTAGAGAAGGAAGATTCCAAATTATAAATTTTATCCAAATAAAACTCAAAATTATTTTTAAGATCTATTTTATTGTAAGATTTTTTAAATTTTCGTCCAGCTCTTTTAAATCTTTTAGTTTTATAGTAATTATTGTGAAAAAATACAAAGGAATTAATATATATATATATATTGACATCGAATTATTATTATTTTAATTTTAAATTATATTAAAACTAAAAATTTTTTCCTCGGCATTATACTGAAATAAAAAAAATCTAGAAAACTCTCGTCTATCAAATGTTATTATATATATATATACATTTAGTTTTAATATAATTTAAAATATGTATATATATATGCATATATATATATATATATAAAAATTTTGTTATAAAGATGGGACTAACACAGTTTTCGTTGCCATACTCCTCCGAAACGGCTTGACCGATTTTGATGAAATTTTTTGTGCTTATCTGGTATCTATGAGAATCGGCCAACATCTATCTTTCATCCCCCTAAATGTTAGGGATAGTACAACCCTAAATTTTTTTTTATTTTTTGGGTTAGTTCTGTAAGTTCCTAATAGATGGCGGTTTAGCATCTAAGTTGCACAGGTATTCGGCAGATGGCGACGTGTTTATTTTTCTAGATTATACCATCTTCGAGAAAATTATCGTGCGCGCGCAAGCGCGTGGTTAAATATAGAATTTACATATATTTTCATGATGTATAATGATACTATAACAATTTTTCGTGAATCATTTTCATAATTATACTTTGTATTGTGTTATTATTGTGCAGTATTCAGTTTGAATATTTTTAATATTATAAATAGTAAAATAAAATTTTATTTATTACTGTTTTTCTCTACTAATTTTCATACCACCTCGAAAATATGTAAGTATTTCTTGATAGCCTTTTATTATTTTTTATTTTTATTTTATAATTTGATAATTATTAATTTATTCAGTAGAACATTTTGATCTAATTTATTTATTCAAATGATAAATTCTTTTAATTTTTTTTATTTCAGTATAATGCCGCGGAAAAAATTTTTAGTTTTAATATAATTTAAAATTAAAATAATAATAGTTCGATGTCAATGTTATCTACCTCATTTATAACAATTTATTTTTAGATGTCTTTAATTTATATAGTATATTTTATAAGTAAGTCACTGATTACAAACTATAATTTAATATAAGATGAATAAAATGTAAATTCAGAAAGTATATGTTGATTTGTGCTTAATTTCAAAATTTCGATACTTTACCTATTACTATTAAATTTTGGTGAAACGTTTTGTTTTTAATCTCCTATGAATGAACCTATTCTAAATTTTTTTAGAAAATATTAATTTGATTGAACCCAAGAATTAGTAAAAAATTGATTCAATGTATTTTAAAAACTCAGCCACTGCAACTCGTGGCTGGGTCAGCTTGTATTGTTTTTTTTTTAATTTTATATAATAAATTAAGCACAAATCAACATATACTTTCTGAATTTACATTTTATTCATCTTATATTAAATTATAGTTTGTAATCTGTGACTTACTTATAAAATATACTATATAAATTAAAGACTTCTAAAAATAAATTGTATTTTTTTGTTTATAATAAATAAAATAAAATTTTATTTATTACTGTTTTTCTCTACTAATTTTCATACCACCTCGAAAACATGTAAGTATTTCTTGATAGCCTTTAATTTTTATTTTATAATTTGATAATTATTAATTTATTCAGTAGAACATTTTGATCTAATTTATTTATTCAAATGATAAATTCTTTTAATTGTTCTTTATTTCAGTATAATGCATCGGAAAAATTTTTTAGTTTTAATAATTTAAAATTAAAATAATAATAGTTCGATGTCAATGTTATCTACCTCATTTATAACAATTTATTTTTAGATGTCTTTAATTTATATAGTATATTTTATAAGTAAGTCACTGATTACAAACTATAATTTAATATAAGATGAATAAAATGTAAATTCAGAAAGTATATGTTGATTTGTGCTTAGTTTCAAAATTTCGATACTTTACCTATTACTATTAAATTTTGGTGAAACGTTTTATTTTTAATCTCCTATGAATGAACCTATTCTAAATTTTTTTAGAAAATATTAATTTGATTGAACCCAAGAATTAGTAAAAAATTGATTCAATGTATTTAAAAAACTCAGCCACTGCAACGCGTGGCTGGGTCAGCTTGGAATATACATATATATATATATATATATATATATATATATATATATATATATATATATATATATATATATATATATATATATATATATATATATATATATATATATATATATATATATATATATATATATATATACATATATATATATATATATATATATATATATATATATATATATATATATATATATATATATATATATATATATATATATATATATATATATATATATATATATATATATATATATATATATACTCAAAACAATTAAAGGATATTGTAAGTTTTACATAAAATAAAGATATAAACGAAATTTTTTTTGCTGAAAATGGAAGAAGAGAATCACAAATGAAAATTTTTCTGATTTTCAAACTGTGGAGTATGCTAATTTTGAGTTCGATGTCAAAAACGTCACTTCAGCGGTAGTGAATGAAATTTAACTTTTAACTGAATAAAAGACAATGAATACAAGGATAATCAGTATTCAGTGATTGCTTTGTTTCGATGAGTACGATGTCTCAGCTAAGTCATTTAACCGATTCAAAAGCTTGAAGAGTTGTTGGTAGGTTAGAAGGGGGCCAAACTCAAGCCGGAGTAGAGCAAGCCATTGGAGTGTTACAAAGTGTGATTTCCAGGATCTGGAACCGTTTTTTGAGACTGGAGGTGCAGGCCGAAGATCAGGGCAAGGTCGTAGATGGGCAACAACGCCCAATAAAGATCGTTATTTAGTGTTAATGGCTCGGAGACACCGAAAAATGAACGCTACTCTTCTCCAACAGACACCTTCACTCGGCTACTGACACCACGGTTTCAACTCAGACTGTCCGAAACCGGCTCCATGGTGTAGGTCTGTATGCTCGCCGACCGATGGTATGTGTTAAACTAACAGCAAGGCATCGTCGCGACCGCAGAGAGTGAGCAACAGAGCATGTGAACTGAAGGAGAAATGAATGGAGCTGATCTTTTTTCTGACGAGTCTCGTTTTTCTATTCATCCTGATAATAGACGTATTTTCATCTGGAGGGACCATGGCAGTAGAAATAATCCAGCGTTCGTGCACGAAAGTTTCAGATTTGGGGGTGGGGAAGTGTTGGTGTATGGTGGCATCTCCATTGACGGGCGCACAGACCTCTATATCATTCGAGATGGACCTCTGACTGGTCGCTGATATAGGGATGAGATCCTCAGACCTATTGTAGTCCCTTACGCTGCAGCAATCGGAGATGACTTCATTTTAATGGACGATAACTGCAGTCACATTGTGCTAACCTGGTGGAGTATTTCCTTTTCAAGGAAGGAATCGTACGAATGGAATGGCCAGCGTGTTCTCCAGACATGAATCCAATAGAGCACGTTTGGGATGCTCTAGGAAGACGAGTTGCTGGCCACCAACCACCCCCACAAACTCTCCAAGCACTGGAAAGAGCTCTTGTGGAAGAGTGGGACAGAATACCCCAACTCGTGATTAATAGCCTTATTGATTCCATGCCTCAAAGGTGTTCAACGTTGCTGGGCGACCGTTTAAACCATACCCCCTTCTGAAAATGACTTCCTTTGAATACAACACCTTTTCTTATTCTTTTTTTCTCCTATGCACAAATTGTGTTTTTTCCTTTTGTACACAAATGCGCAATAAAATGCATTTTTTTTCTGCCAAACATGTGTAATTTATTCTCATATAACCTACTACATCAGTCGACCACGTATCAATCAGCTAAAAAGTTTCCCAGCCACAAGATCCACCTAAAACCACAATATCCTTTAATTATTTTGAGCAGTTTATATATATATATATATATATATATATATATATATATATATATATATATATATATATATATATATATATATATATATATATATATATATATATATATATATATATATATAAATTTAGTGAAAATTTATTAGCATTGAATTAGTTTAGATTATTAAAGATTCAGGAATGCTATTATTATATTTTTTTCATAAACTAATTTGCATGAAAAATATTTTAATACTATTTGAATTGTGTTGATAATTTTTGCTTGCCATTTATTTAAACACTTATAATTATTTTTATCTAAAGATTTATTGTTATTATAAAAAATTATCTCAAATATTTATTTTAAAAATAATATTATATTATATTCAAAGCTGTGATCCAATTCAATGAGTTTGATTAAATTTAGATTATGAAATATACATTAGTTTTATTAAATAATTATAGTTTTCAATATTTTCAAAACAATTATCAAAATATAAAAAATATCAAGATTATAAGATATATTCTGAGTTTCAATATAAACTATATATATATATATATATATATATATATATATATATATATATATATATATATATATATATATATATATATATATATATATATATATATCAGATGTCTCGATGAATAAATAGTCATAATTTCACAAAACTGATATTGGCCATCAGTCAAAATGTAAGCAATGCTTCAATATGAAGTAAATAGTTTCATTGGTTCAAACGAAAAATGACGTCACATTCACATCATTATGACATCATTATTTCTTCTCCGTGAATTCACGAAGAAATCTCGGAGCTAAGTTTCTCCGGAGAATTCTTCACTTTACTCTCAGCAACTTACCAATTTCGCACAAGCTAAAATCATTTCATCTTATTGAAAACCAACATTTCTTTTAATCAATTATAGATCTTTAAAAATCTGCAGATGTTTTAAAATTTAATGTTTGCTTCTTCTTTTAGATTTGCTTAGACAAACATAATTTATTCCTTTCTGAATAGAAAAAATAATCTTTTCCATTAAAAAAAAATATTACCTAAGTTTCTAAATCATAATATTATCCTAGTTTTACTCTCCAAAAATACGGCTAACTATTTTTGCACTTTCAATAAGGTTTTGGTTTACTAGAATACAAATCTAGTAACACACAAAATCCTTTTATTTTATTAAAAACTAAAGAAATTTATATTTTTATGAACATAAGCGATCAGGTAAAAATTAATATTTCATTTTTACTCTGGTTAATTATTTCGGCTTGAAATTATTTATTATTTTATTCTGATCCTAGTGTTTTATTGATTCTTTTAAGCATTTTAAAACTGAATATAAATTATGAATACGGAGAAATGAATTTATTTGCATTGCTGAGATATATTTTGTTATATTTTGATTTGTTAAAAAAAGAGATAAAAAATTTAAAATACATTCAAAAGAAATGAAATGATATTGAATAATTTTCAGCTAAAAATCACTGCTCAAATCTAGTTTAAAATAAATTAAACGTTTTATGTAACTCTTCTTTAAATCTCTCTTTTTGTGAACATAAACATTTGATTAAAAAATAATAAATGATGGAAAATATGCAAATATATATTTTTGACAACATTTTTGATAATGAAATAATAGTAAAATAATCATTCTATAAAATAACTAACAGGCCATTGCTTTCAGTTTAAATATACATAGTTTTCAGGAAAATATACTGTCTTTGAAAAATAACGTTATTTACCAGTTTTTCTTTATTATCTTACATATTATACAATTAATTACATCCATTAGTTTAATTCAAAACGCTGTTTTGTACCACCAAATGGGATTTTATGTATCGATCAGCAAAAATTAAACCAAATTGCTTAAAAATTATTTTGTTTTACTAAGTTTTTAAATAACAAAGAAACTTTGGCTCGACAGCTAATTTGGGGGCCAAGGCCTAAAGTGGCTATATCTGTTTTCTTGACTGAAGGCCCATGGAAGCGAAGCCTGTCTTAATTAAGTAGTCAGTATAACGCGATACCCACAGTGTTTAGTTCTCAAGTATGCTTGGTATTCAGTTTTGTCGACCCTCTGAAGAGATGAAAGGCTGAATTGACCTTGCCCAACCCCAAGGATAGAACCTTGGTCCTGTACTTTGGGAGCTTGAAGAGCTACCAATATGACATCGGACTTCTTTAAATATAAAGATCAGGACTATATTTCCACCAGCGTTTTAATATATTCATCATCAGCAGTCTAGTGAAAAGGAGTAAATATTTACGTGACAATGGGACAAAAAAATTACAATAAATATAAAATGTAGTAAGTAAATATTGTTGTATTTAAAATACATTGAAAAATAGAAGGGTCATAAATATTTCTTCTTCATACTCACTGCGATTACGTACAAATGATAGTTTTAAAATTTAAACAATTTAAACTCTTATTTAAGCGATTTAAATATGATTTAACTTAAGCACTACGAAGAAAAAGGGTTCCCACTGCCTTTTTCTCTAAATTTATTTAAGAAACACTGGCTTCAGTTTCAAACTTATTTATTGTAAGTTATTATAATAAATTTTATTTATACATATTTGGATGTTTTACAGTTAAATTCATTTTTAAAACATTTATAAATCAAACTGAGGGTAGTTAATACTGTTATTTCAAATGAAAAATATAAATCCAAAGAATGACATTGACAAAATTATTTCTTTTCAAACTCAATATAATTTTGTGTCGCTCAGTCTATATATGTGTTTTTCTGTTTCATAATTTTTTTTTAAATTTTAATTCGCTTGCATAAAAGAAGATTGCGTTAAATCAGTGTAAATATATATAAGATTGTTCATCAAATTGATTTAAAATAAATCAGTTTTGACCTACTTAAAAACAAATTATCACAGCTGAAAAAGAAGCTTTGACATAACAGCAATCAAAATAAAGTAAAAAATTTGCCTATTCAGCAGTATGTGAGAGACTTATACTATCAATTGTTATGAAGACATAAAAGAAGAAGTATGATAGAATTGAAGAAAAGCTTGAAGTCTTATAGGTGTTGGAAGTATAAACGTTCAGTTACGTTCAGTAAAGTTATTTTCCTTGTCATATTATGCATATTTGATCAAACATTTAAGGAAGGGGGAAAATTTTGGATATTTTTAAACGATCTATAAATTTTATTGGTCTAGATAATGAAAAAGCAGAAGTTGTCACCAAAATTGATCTGAATTCTTTATCAGAATTTTTGAACAATAAAATAGAAGTAACAGGAAGAGTCAACATTTCTTTTGTTAAGAGCACTAATGATTTTGAGAAAAAAGCTTCTGTGAATGCTAAACAGCAAAACCTAAAATCAAAATTTCGCAAATCTTCATCGGTACCTTCAATATTTGAGCTATTTAGTGCAATATAAGAAAAGAAATTGCTCTTTTGTGCAAAACAGCATAAATTCTAAGTGATGCAACAAAACAAGAAACTGGACAAAAGAAAAAGTTAAACTGCAGCGACGAAATTTGGTTATTGCTTTTTATATTTAAATCCAAGTCATCAAATGAGAAAATCTAAAACAAAATCTTGCTTAGACATGGTAAAAGGCATAATGTACTGTGCAGGGTAGAAGCAGTTAGTAATATTTCTCAAAGTCATTAAAATAAGACAACAGAAAAGTTTTTTTGGTGATAATGGATTATGGTCTACCAGTAAGATAGCAAGTTTTTAAGTCTTTTATAATCATATCTTTTATATGCAGTAGTTTTGAACCTAATAAATACCTTTATTATCAAAATAATACATTAATGATTTAAGACGTTTTTCTATTATTCCCGTAAGCGATTTCTGTTAGATTAGATAAACAATGATTTTCTCAACTTCATTTAATTCATTCACAAAAATATTACCTTTTTTTTACTCTATTTTGGAAGTGGATAAAGGAATTACTTAATTCATGTCAAAATGTGAACTATCTTTCTTCAATTAGAAATATGTGAACCCAACAGTATAATTGTTTCAAAATACATGATTGAAGTTACGACGCCTTTCTTCCTTTCACAGTTCAATTCTTTATCAATGATATCTTCAGATGAAGATTACATATCTCGAACCAAGTACAACCAGTTTGGTGCCCTATCACTATTTTAATCCCTTAGCTGAATCTATAAACATTGCTGAATTGTATAGCACAGCAGTAGAATTTCCCATGTAAGGTAAATCAGTGAGATTCACAGATCCAGAAAAGTGTTCCCAGTTTAGGACCAGCCAGTTCTCTGCTCACTTTGTTATGAATGAAAATAGCCCATGGTTAATTTTTCTTTTGATCCATCGTAAGGCACTCGTTGAATCTTATCAAAAATATACTTTATCTCAGTTATTATTTCAGTTAAAATAGTAGTTGAGAGACGAGACGCTATGGTGATTGTGAGGTGTTCAAGTCTTGCAACTATAATTTCTCCTTTTCTAACAGGAGCTGTAAGATTTGCCCTTGCACATAGTTCTCTGATTTCTTATCTTCTTTATTCTAGCATATGTTAATTTAGAAGAATCGTGAAAGAAATGCATCGAATAATTCTTTATATTGCTCAGTCCAAAAAACTCTTATGGTACCAATTTTCTCAATGCTCAGTTCACCTTCATACTATTTCAAGAATTTTTTCCTTATATTTTAATCAACTTCATCATCCCAACCAAATTTCCTCTTTCTAATGAAGAAGTAACATTGAATCAATACAACAGGACAAAATATACCCAACGGATCAAAGAATCTATGTGCAGTAGAAATGATGATCCATTTTGTTAACTTCTCAAGTTTCAATTCCTTAATGCATACTGTATTTACTTTGAAGGGTATTAGTTGTCTTACCCAAGACCATTTCAAATACATTATTGAACTCTGATTTGTCAGCCGTCAAACTAGACATCTACTTTTCGTTACATTTTCTTTCAGATAATCCACTAGCCATTATTTGAAAATAATGGCTAGTAGAATGTTTGAGATCAAACATTCTATAGAATGTTTATAATGTAGCTGATATTTAAGCAGAAATTCTTCTAAATTCATCCAATTCATCTGTATTTTTGGCACTTGTCACACAATTCACCACATAGAAACTTTTCATTAGTTTCTTCACTACTATCTCATAATAAAGTTATCTTTGTCCTTAATTTTTTCAAAACTCCTATCTATAGATATCTAATACCAGTTCAGGATAGAAAAAATAGTTTGAAAGTCACTCCAAATGCCATTCTGCACAGTTTCTATAAACTTTCAGACCTTCATCAGTAAGTCACACACAAAAATCTCAAGCAATTCTTATCTACTCTAATAAGTTCTAGCAAGAAGGTTTTTCGAGTGTCAGCAGTGACACCAATTTTCTCAGAGCTAAACAGCATCAAAATATTTAGTATCAACTCAATAAGATTGTCCTCTTTTTCTAAAATATCATTTAGGTTTAGAAATCCTTTTTCTTTATCTTGGGTGGAGAATCAAAAACAGGTCTTATCTTTGTAGTACTTCCTATACAACTAGATTTTAAGATAGATATTGCACATTTTCTTCAACATTTTCTTTAATTTCTTCTATAACACCCTCTTCTAGTCATTCTTTAAAAAAACAGATAATACTGTTTACAAATTGACTAAGGCTTCAACTACTTGACAGTCGAATTTAATGTCTTATATACCAAATCATAGTAGACAAGAAACATGGCATTCTAATTAAGGCATGGTTACCTCAAAACGGCTGAAATTATCAATTCTATCTCAAAAGTGTTTAAATAGAGCTTCTTGTAACTCTGCTTGTGTCCTTTTAGCTGTGGATAAATAATTTCAAAAACATCTAATAACCACAGATGATTCACAGAAACTTCAGATGAAAACATTGAAAGGGATGTGGGGGATGCAACATAAATATCGTTTATAGGTATCTTACTCATAAATATTTATCGCATATGTGTTTCAGCTGTCACAGAACCATTCTAGAAAAATTGGAAATTCCAGTAAAAAGCATGCTGGACACATCAGCTCTAATTTATAATTTAATATCATCTCCTACTCTAAGAGAATTATAGTGAATGTTACTCATATGAATTCCATATTATTTTAATTCATCTATCCAAGGGCCATTTTGATATATTTTACATTTTCGCAAATCACTTGCTGATCCAAGCAAATTATCACCAAATTTCTCATCTATAATTACTAAAGTAACTTTGTAAGAAAATGTAACTTCTCACTAGACTACGTACCTCCAAATAATTTATGTATTAATTTGATTTTCACAGCTCTTGAACTTTTATTATTATTTGATTTCATATTTCGAGACATAAGTTCTTCCAGATAATAACAATCACAGATAATTATCAGTTACCATTCTTGGTGGATATAACTAGAATTTGAAATAAAACTTAGAGTAAAGTGACTGGCCTATTAAAACTTTTTTATTCTATTTGACCAATTGTTGCCTAGAAAATGTTCTGTTCTTTTATTCTCATGGCTTTGAGAAACACTCTAACTATTTCTTCGCTGCATAGAAATATATTATGGTGATTTTATAATACTTAAAACAATGTATCATTTTGAATTTTTTCATTTGGTGACTTGGACTTAGCCATAAGAAGTGACAACCAGATTTCGCTACTGTAGTTCGTCTCTACTTCTCTCTCTCTCTCTCTTTCACTGACTATTTTATGCTTGATCGCATCACCAAAATTTATGCTCAGTTTGCATACAAAAAAGCATAA
This sequence comes from Latrodectus hesperus, assembly GCA_037975125.1. Lineage (NCBI taxonomy): Eukaryota > Metazoa > Arthropoda > Arachnida > Araneae > Theridiidae > Latrodectus > Latrodectus hesperus. The sequence continues at coordinate 75,857,076 of CM075861.1, forward strand.
TTTCTAATCTTATGATCTGTTGTTGAAGAGACCTGTGAATATTTACCGAATTTCGGTTTCAGGTTCTGTTGTTTGATATTTACAAAAATTATTTTTTCCAGAATAATCGAAATTTTAGCAAAAGACTGAGAAGCAATATCATTTTTTTCTTTTATTTCTTTTTAATTAAAAAAAACTAATAAAGAATCCATATCAGTTTTGGTGACAACTTCATTTTTGCAACATTAGAATTTGCAGACAATCTTTAAACTGTCCAATAATTTTCCCATGTCTAAAATGTGAGTAGAATATTTTACATTTTATAAGTTTAGTGGAGTATTTTACATAAAAGAAATGACACAAAATCACAAATTATTATTTATTTTACTCGTAGGATTTTTTGGTAATGCTAGTCTGTTGATAATGCGCTCGCATTTAAGGGATTCTTCATAAATATTTCAAATTTCTTGGTAGAATTTTTCATTTAATATGTTTTTAACTAATTAAACTTTATGCAAAGTTTTCACATAAGTTCTTTCTAAATATAAAAATTTATTATACATAATAAGTAAAAATTTTTTATATTTTTTTTATAAAAGAAGCAGAATGTGTTCATTTTCATCCCCAAAAGAGGAAAATTAGAAAAGGTTGATTTTTGGATCTTCTCTAAGTACATCCAGATATGTTTTGGAGAGACTTCGCATCTCTTATGTCATTTCCAATCAATTTCAAATTCGTAAAATCTGTAATTATTAATTCTTTCTTCAAGATTATGCTTCGTTACATGCTCAATTATGACCACTGCAAATGTGCAATTTAATCACAGATGTATGGAACTACAAATAAGTAATTGATATTAATGTCGTTTTCGATCAAAGTTAAATCATGTGTAAGATCACCATATTCAGAGAATCTATTTACATTATAATTAGTCACATAGTACTACGTATTTCCATGACGTGGCGAGGAAGTTCATAAATGGGAAAGCCAACTTAATGCGGATCTCGTCTGTTGATAATACTAGAAATACCATATGGTTGGATAGGAAAAGGGATTTCAAGGCAATAAAGAAGATCATCTGATCATCGTTAAAGTATTTCGAATTATGTTTCAACAATATTTCAATCCCAGGTTATTTCATTCAAAATAAAATATGGCTAAAAAACTTGTTAGAACAAAAACTCCTATCACTGCCATCGGAGGGTATGCAGTTCACCCAGAAAAGCATAACTTATCTTTCGGTCGTTGGGTTATGCCTGTCATGGTATGAATTAGATTTTAATTATATCTTTTTAATACTTGTCTCCATATAATTATAAATAATTGTTTCGGTGGTTGGATCCTAGCAGAGTCCACACACTTGATGCGAATGATTTTGGTTGGCGATAATTGTGGTTTCTGCCAATCTTGGTAACCCCATTTCGATACACTAGATATGATAAACGTAACTATTTCTGGAATTTCGTTGTAGTTTGGCGCTTTTTTCCGCTTGTCGCCAAGGATGTGAGCTCTCCTAAGATTTTACCACAATGTTGGTAGTAATGTCTACGCAAAGTCGACAAAAGGAGCAAGACAACTCTTAAATAATTTTCCCCAGTTATTTGTCAGGAAATTAGAGTTACCTGACAATACATGTTATCTTTTTTCATTAAACATTTTACTAAACCATGTGTATTTTAAAAATAGCACATTTTCCTAATTTTATTTTGCTGATTTCTCAGTAATTATTATAGATGTTGTGAGCACTTTATTAATGTTATTTCAGATCAAAGTGAAAGCACTCCAGAAATATTTTTTGAAATAAATAAATTATATGTGAAACGTACCTCCAAAAACATATCTCTAACCAATGCTTGATTCTCATTGCATTGTATTTACACAAAAATTCAGTGACAGATTTTAAAAGAAAGAAACTATTATATGATAATGTGGAAGGTTTTTAGGCTTAATTGTTAATCCTATATAAACATACGGACACATCTCCTTGACGACTAGACATTTCGAAATACGCAAAGATTTTAGAAATTTACCTTGTTATTTGAAGAATATTTGGTATAGATGCTGTATAATCCAGGATGCCAAATTCTGAGTTTTGTAATTTTTTTGGTGGATTTTCTTATGTTATGATTTTCATCACATCATAGATATGGAGACTTATAAAAATTATGCAGAAAATTCTATTTTGGCAACCCTAGAATTTATGTCATCGCGCACGCCACAAAATTCATCTTGGCAACATTTCTTCACCGCCAAAAATATTTTGAATTTTGCATCCTAGATTATACGGCATCTGTACCGAATATTTAGGAGTGCCAAATTGGTAATTCCAACATAATAGTTCACAAATAAATGTTTCTAACATTACTAAAAATTATTTCGAAATTAAAAATATGACTGCTGATAATCGATTTAAAGCTGGTACAGGAATGCATGCTTGTGCAACAAAAAAAGTCTGATCTAAAATGATTGGAGGATTATATCTCGAAATGGTTATGAAAATGAAAGACGTTTTCGATTACTAAATGATTTAAAGACATTGTTTATAATTCCTTCAACAAATAAAAAATGATTATACAAAAAATGACTGTGAATATGCAGCCCATATCCAGAAATGGTTCAAATCAATAGAAATTTATGAAATTTGATACCGTATAGAGAATAATAAGCTACTAGATTTTCCATATATATTTCTGCTCTAAAAATATTTACTTATTCTATAAGATTTTATATATTTTTTTAATTCACACACAGGTAAAAATATTCTTTTTTTTTCCTTCAACGAAAAAATTAATTTTAATAAAATTCTTCATTATTTTACAGTTTAAGGTACTAAAAATTAATATGCATTTGTTATATATACATATAATGGTTTAGCATTTTTAATCATATTCTTATTCTTTAACTTCCATAACGTATTTAGTGATTCGAGTTGTTTTTAAGAAAATCCATCATGTAATTCCTCAAGTAATTCCTGCTACTTGATTTTAATAAAAATAAATATAAAAAATTAACTAAACGAAATCTTGCTTTATTTAATTTTGACACTGCGTAGTGTTGCTGTTACTTATGACACTTAGACAAGCCAAGCTCACTTTGTCATTGGCTATGTGAATTTAAATTAGTAGAATGCGTCATTCCTTTAACCGGAACACCACGAAGGTGAAAGTACAACTTTGCTCTAAATTCCCCCGATAGATGGCACCACCAGAGTATCCACTCATTCAATTTTGACATTGATCTGAAGAGGGAGGAAATTTTCTCCAGACCATGGTAACTGCTCAAAGATCGACCACAGGACTTTTGATTCCCCAGATTTAACGAGTATGTAAGTACTCAGTGTATATTTGGGGGCATTGAAAATCGAACCCCTTAGGGTGCCAATGCCTTAACCACCAGACTACCACGGCCCATACCTACAGCGTATTGTACAATCTAATACTGTAGTAAGGCATTTTAATGTTCACGTCATAAATTTTTTATTGATAGTGGACTATACTTACGGATAGTAGGAGAGAAAATTTTGTAAAACTTACAAGTATGCATCCCGATAGACATGTATGCAGAAAGGAAAAATTTATATCTAACTGTTCAACTGTAATTAAGAATGATCTCGGGACCTTTCGCTCTGAAAACTGCTCTCTTACCACTAAAACACGGGGAGTCTAAAGGATGTTGTTAAATTAAACTTTAAATAAAAATGCCCTGTTTAAAATGACGGACATACGATTTCTCAATGCATTAACTCAATAAACTAATGTGTGTGTTTGTTATCAATGTGGTGGAAAATGTCATATATTGAATCATTTTACTCTTCAGAAGATTTGAATTCTTTTGTTAATTACCGATGAGACATATTTCTTCTCACTATGACCAGGCTTAAGCATTTTTGGACACATGTGAATTTATCTTACTAAAATTGTAAGCGAAACTTAATAGTGAAAATGAATCCCTTTTGAGTCCTTTGAATATCTAAAACAATTTCTTGAAATTAAGCTAAGAATGAATATTTATCACTCCCCCGTAAAAAGATGGCTTGCTAGATAATAAGATAGTTATTAAAATCATAAGTCAAAAAATAGCAAACAAAGTTGAAAACTAATCAGCATTTGAGATAAGAACAGGCTTAAAAATAATTGTTCATTTGTATTTTAATTAGAAAGAAAAAAGATACATTTTATAAGCATTCTTTGTAATTGTGAGTTGTATCTTAAGAATGTGTGTCCTACTTACTTCTCGCTTATAGCTTGTTATTATTATTAACTGAAAGACGAGAAAAATTTTCTAGAAAAAAAGGAAATGAAGATCATTTTATCTCAACTAATCATTTTCCTAGTTTCCATTCAAAAATTAGAAGCTCTGAAACTGTATTCTAGCCTATACCAGTGCCATTACAACCAGATTTGATTCATTCGTGTGATTTATTGGGACCAGATTTCATCAAAAACATTGAGGAGTGAGGTCTCCATATAACATTCCACAGAGAATAGATGTTTTAAACATTCATAAATTCAATGTATGGAATGATGTCCAGTTATAACTTTCCTTGGTAACATGTGTATCATTCTGTTTTGTAATATTTTTGTATTTAATGGCGCAAAGATTATAATAAATAAATAAAATTTCTAGTAAACAACTAATGAGCTAAATTTGTAAATATGCCCGGCCAAGATTTCACAGTTTAGTTTCATCTGTATCTCTTGGTGAATCTAACAGCAGATGGCTACCTCGTATCAGAGTAAGAATACTTTCTTCATCCTGAAATTCATTCCTTGGACTAGCAAGGAACAGCAACATTCTGTAGAATATCATGGGAATTTACGCAATTCCTAGCCTCTTTTTTGCTCAAAGTATGTAATTTGAGAATAATCATGCATCCTCAGGCAGCTTTAGGCATTCAATGAAATGCCTAGATGTTCTGTAAAGTGCTAAATTTCTTACTTTGCCGGTAGTAAATACATTTATTTATTTCCAAAGAGTTATCCAGTCTCTGAATGTGGAAGCCTGTAAATGCAAGAAATGCTGTTATTGAAGTTGCTGCAGGACATTTGTATGTGTGTTTGTAATGCGTTTTTAATTTTAGGCTAGAAAAATGCAAGATCCCGATCCTATGGAGAAGAGAAGAGCTATTCATTCCCTATGTGATTTCGCATTTGATTCCAGGCGAGTGGCTTCTAAAGAATTTTCAAGTACCAGATTTTATTTCCTATATCAAATATTTAGTATCTAACTTTGCAATTTTACTAGAAAACATTCCTTAATTATACAACATCGGAAAATAAATAATAAACACCAAAGAGGGACTTCAGAAAAATAACTTCACACACTTAGATAATGAAGTATAATATATATAAGTGGAATTTGAAATTCCCATGAACAATGAATAGAAAACTGTATATACATGATAGGCAGCTTACAGTTTTAATATTTAATAAGTGCTACGAAACAAATATATTCAAGAAGCAAATTATGATAATGGTTTTGTGATTTATTATTATTTTTCAGAATGAAATAATGCCCACATATAATCATGCACATATATGTCCAGGAAATGTTTGCATTTAATACTGGAGTTCATTTAATTTTGTTAGAACAATATAATGATAATTAATATTTAGGTCAATTGAAGACATTGTTTTGAATGATAGAATGTACCGAAATAAGGCAAATTATATAACTACAGAAAACAATAAGAAAAGCTAGAAAAATAAGGCAAACTTTAAGCAATAATCAAAACTTTTTTTAAGTAATTAATTTTTCAAAGTTCATTTTTATTCGCTCGTCGTCTCAGCACTGAAATAATTTTTTCCTTCAAATAAATTTAGTAGATAAAATCTAAATAACTAGATTTACTACAGAATGTTTGAAAACTATATTAAACTTATATAGATTTTTTAATATGTGTCTCGAAATAAGGAATTTCTATGGCAAAATAAGAATGAGTTTATAAATACAAAAGGTATTAACACTTTTTTTAGAACGATTTCGATAAAGAATTAAAAAAAGTAAATGTTTTAGAATAAAAAATTTTGGCAACAGCTTATTATTTGAAATGAGAAATATCTCTCTCGTCTGCTACTTTTAAATTTATTCTTCTTTCAAAATGTCGCATGTAAACAAGCTGTGGATTGAAGGTTATGATTTTGCGCTTTCCGAAGAGAAATATTCTTATTCCAGAATTAAAAAAACATTGTGAAATGCATGGTAATAAAATTTGTAAGTGCAAAATAAGCAACATTATTAATCGGACTGGTAAAAACCGTCAATCATTATTTCTACATGGAAAGAAGACTCCAAACGAATACCCGAAAAAGGTACGTACTGTTTCAAATGTTTCTAAAGTGAAATCGCTGGTAACAAGAGAAAATCCGCCAACACAGAAATCAATTGCAAAGTCTTTAGATACATCTGTAGCGACAAAAAAATAAAGTAATAAACCAAGATTTACAACTTAAAAAAGCTAAAATACATAATGTTCACCATCTTTTGCTGAGACATGTGGCTCAACGCAAAACATTTTGTAGAATCCTGTATGAAAACCATTTAGCAGGAGATAAATGGAAATACATTGTTACCCTTGAGGAAGCATGGGTTTACCTAAATGACTGCAACAAAAAAAGGTCTATTTACTATAGAAAACGAGAAGAAAAAAATGTGCAAACCTGGTTCCGTCAATGTAAAGAAAGTTTCAGTAAAAGGTTTATGATTGTCGCAGGTTTCTACTACAATGGGAAATTAAAAATAAGAAGAGTGGAAAAAATGTTAAAATCAACTCATGATACTATCAGGAGAAGGTTTTACGTCCAATATTTACAGAAGAAATCCTACTTCTTTTTCCCAATGTCTTTCAAAGAATGAAACTTCATCAAGACAAAGTTACAAGTCATACTTCCAAAACTACCACTGCATTCTTTGAAAAAATAAAGACTAATACAGGTATTGCATATATACCTTATTAACATATTCTTGCAAAGTGCCCTGACGTTTCACTAATGGACTATTGTGCCTTTGATCAGTTAAAAAGAGCTCTTTCTAAACGCAAACCCTCCACGATAGATGGACTCTGGAAAGTAGTGGAAGAGGAATGGAAAATAATATCTCTTGAAATTTTATGAAAAACTCTTCTATCATGAAAATCACGATACAGACTTATAGTCCAGAAAAAAAGCTATCAGATCGAACACTTAAAAAATAGTTCTAAGCATTTTAAACATTAATTAAACGGCCCCGAAGTTGTTCTAAAAATGTGTTTATACCCTCAGTAGAATTTCATATTTTTGGCATTTCAATAGGCATATATATTATATGTTTTAACAACATGGTTGCAAAAAAGTAAAATTCCGTGCATATTCAATTATTTTGTTACATAATATTTGGCCTGTATTGAATGAATCAAACAGTGAACTTTTATAATGTAGTATAAATAATTCCCATCATATAATGTCAAAAAATGGCAATGCCGAGACATGTAACTTTCTATAATTTTCAGCAGTCGAAATCTTATATAAGCATATCAATGATATGCCTACACTATATATCTGATCTGAAAATGCAACTTTAAAAAGTCCATAAAATTGTTCAAATACTGAAATCAAATTTGATACGCAGATCAAAAATTTGGATGTGATTGGCTCCACTTTGTGACTTGTGGAACAGTCTTAAATGAAATAAAATCCTGTGTGACTGTCTGAATTTAAAATCGGATTAAATTTTGAATTAGAGTATTTGAAAATTAAGTATATAAAGTTTCGTAATTTTATCGTGTGATTTATCGTTGATATTTTCATTCAGAGAGATCACAACACCTTTTGTCTTCCCTCTATTACCACTTTTAAAGATTGCGTATCCCGTTGATTACCGAAATGATAATAAATTTGGATGTTAGTAAGAGTAGCTCAAAGACAAATATTTGTTCTGTCAAATCATCGGATTAAAACAACGCCACTGAGCATTATAATGCTGTCAGGGAAACTAGACATAACATTCCAAGCATTGGAGATTCAATAGTGCTTACACAAACTCATAAGTAAGCAATTGCATGATAATGAGCCGTGAACCAGAATCCAATTACAAATTTTCCATCAATTTTAAACATTGCTCTGATAGGCAATGTCTAAGAATATCTAAGAACCAAGTGACAAAGGAGTCTAATTTTAAGTACTGTCATTTTCAGTGACATGTTTCGTTTTTGTTTCGCATTTCAGTTATGATAAAATTTATCTGGAGATATCGTGATCAACGACATTAATTAGCCTCCACAAATGTGCAATATATAAATTCTCCTCCAAAAAAATAGTTATGTATTATTATTTATGATAGATAGCAAGCCATTTTAATCTTCATCCCTAGAACATTTACCGCTCAATATTATTTTTTGATATATTCAGGAAACCACCTCTACAATGGTTTTCAAAAGAGTTGAAGCAACTATTTTTTACTTGAATAAACTTTGAATTGTTTAATAAGATAAAAAAATATACCTTTAAGCACCTTGAAATTGAATTAGCTTCATGGACATGCACGCTGCATCTATTAGCTTGCCTTTTCCTGAGCACATTTAGAGCATGACTGATCATCAATTACCAAAGAAAATGTAAATTATCAGTCTTACTAACTTACAAAGTCAAATGATTGCTCCGTGGTAGAACAGTCCTCAGCGATTGTTTATCACTATAATTTTTTACATTCACCATTGTCAGCAAAAGCAGTCCCTAATTTTTAGTGATTGTAACAAAACATTCACTTCAAAAATTAATATTTGTTTCAAGTATATTTAACAACCCCTTTCATCAGCAGCATCATCACCAGTCTAAAAATTTCGTGTTGCTTATAACATTTGTTCAAATTGTTTTCTCTATTAAACAATGAATGACAATGCATGAGTAGGAATGCTGAATATCTTTAATTTGTGCAACAATTTACATGTAACTCATGGAAGATATACTTAGTATTAACAACATTATATATTAATTTATAGTTTGAATTCATCAATAAATTCTGTATATGTTTTTACATTTTTTTTTGTAATTTTCCTTTTTGTAATTCATTTTTATGTTGAAAAAGTTTCATTTATATTGAGCATGCCTTCTTTTGTTTTACAGAATAGGTCTTATTCCTCCTAAGTAAGAGGGGTAATTATTTGTTAGATTTTAGAAAATGTCGAACTTTTTTTGAAGGAAATCAAAAACAAGTTCAATTGGAAAATTTCTCTACAATCTAGATCAATTGAAATGAAATTTAATATTTTGAAAATAGAACATTAATCGAGAATGTGATATTCGCTTGCGTCTTTACTAATTCTTTTAATGCAGCCTTAATTTTATAAATCTGACGAAAATGTACATATACTTATGTTCAGTTCAAAGAAATAGTTATTGAAAGTTGTTGTCATTATTGTTCGGTATCAAGTGAACATTCATAGTTTTATTATGCTCTCTTATTATTGTTTTTCATAGTTAAATTTCTTTCTTCTTACTCATTTTTTGGTTTTCATGATTTTTAATATGTCTTTCCTTATAAGACCCTGTAATTAGGTACCTAGATTGTATTTGTTAATATTCAGAAAGCTCCTTATTCTTATGCTTTTACACATCTTGAAAAAGGAGATATTTGGATAAGCAAAAATTCGGTAGACAAAGATGAATTATTTTATATTTTTTGATAATGGGCCGTTGCAAAATTTCATTTCACGTTTTGATGAAATGTTATTATGATTCTACAAGTTACATATACAAGCACTATAAAGTATGATGAATCTGAAATTATTGCAGGCGTTGTTCCTCAGTTGAAAAATGCGTGTGAGGACGATGATGTTGCAGTGAGAAAAGCAGCTGCTCTTTGTCTTGGAACGGTTGCAGGTAACTAGGGTTTTAAGACCACAAGTACGTGAAAACTAAATCAAAAATTTCGATAAGTATGATTATTAAAATACAATTTCTGTTTAATCTCCTTGTAACATCTTCAATTTTTCTCGAGAGTATAGTACACTGCGACGAATTTGTATCGTGTTGTATGCAATGGTAATTCACACAGAATGGGTAAAAAAAATTCCGATTTCATTAACTAGAAATTTTGGATTAATTGAATCGGTATAATTGACGAGTTCAAGTTTTGGCAATCTGAAATCAATCACAATGCTTCAATGAAATACTTATTAAAAGAATAATTTTCTATTCCGTTTGAGAGAAGTTTGCTGCAGGAAAATTTCAGTAATTGAATAAGAGTAAGAACTTTTTATTGTGGCAACCAAGTTTTCCATGTAGAAGAAAAAGAGAGAAAAAAAAAACGCTTATTTTTCTCCACACACTTTCTTTGCCATTAAAGTAGCAACTTTTTCAATACATATGACTTCTTTCGTTTCCGCTGTTTCTGATGGCACGTATAAAAGTTAAGAGTTTCCTTACACTTTAGCATTTCAATCTTGCACACATTATTGTTATTTGACATTTTTCACTTTAAGTGAAAGGTATTTATTAAGCAAAAAGCTATTTCCAATAGAAAAATGACATTACACATCTGGTTTCTTTTCTTTTCCTGGCGATCAAATTTCTTTTTATGAGAGCCAAATTTTCAAAAAAATTTCTAATATTTTTCATCAAGGGCCTAAACTTATTTCGTTTGTTTCAAGATTTGTGGGAATCTGCAAAATGTTTTTTCAATATAATATAATTCTTTTCTTTCTTTGTGAGATTTTTCTCAATATAGTGAAGAAAAATTTAAAGCAAATGAGAAATTCACTCTATCTTATATCTATAAAGCTTTTGAATTTTTAATTTTTCTCTCATTTTAATTCTTAATTTACATGTGTTTTTTTAATTTGACTGATTTATTTAGAAGCAAATTTTCAAATTTCTCATACTATCATAAATTACATGAAATTAATACCTTATAAAATTTTTTAAAATAATTTTTAAGGGCTTCATAGCATCTTAAAACTTAGACACGTTTAAATAGCTTGAGTAGAATTTTAGCTTATTATACACAAGCGATTTGAAACACCTCTAACTCTCTAAATTGTCAATGTGTTACTTTGTAAGCTGTTTCTCTTTCAATTTATTTTCTTTATTTAAAGAATAGTAAATAAAATTAATCAGTACAATGTAAATGCAGTGTTGAAATTTATTTGATCAAACTAAACATTTTATTTATCCAATCCAAAATGTTTAACTTCTTTATAGGATGAATTTTTCATTTATGAGGTAATTTTTGAAGTAGTGTTATTTCATTTGAAGTTTATTGATATCAGAAAAATTAAAGAAAATTAAGTTTACCGAAAATGAATAAGTATAAAATACTTGCAGAAAAGAAATTTAAAAATCAGTTTGTTTTTATTAAATGTTCTTGCAGTGTTCAGTCTTAAAGTGCTTGAAAAATATTGTAATTAAAATTTATAATAAAAATTATTTAAATTGGCATAGGAATTTGTTATAACTATAGAATAATAATTAAGAGAACAGGGTAAGGAAGCATAATATTTATTAAAAATTTTATATTCTGAAACATTTTATTTAATTTTTTAGCAACTGCTGCAGGTCGCAAAAAATTCGGACAGCATGATTTTTATAAAGAAGTAATGAACTTGATTGAAGACGAAGATGCAGAAGTTAGACAAGCAGCTCATGTTGTGCTACAGAGACTCGTGCTATCACCGATGGGTAAAATATAATACTTGATTTTAAGCATCGAAAATTCAATTTCGTGTTTTAAATATAGATATTAAAAAAGAAAAGATTTCTTAAAATTTTTGTTCAGATTAGCATTAATGTTTTGTCGTTTATCCTCTACACATCTGGCATGTTTGATCAGCTCCAGAAGTTGACTGACCACTAATAATCTATAATATTAAGGGGATTGGATGTTAAGTGCATCTCAAAAAGTCAAATGCATTTCAGAATATGGTTCAGCGATATTGGATGATCAAAGCATTTTTTATAAGGCGAGTGAATTTTCCTGCCATTATCATAGGACTCACTTCTTCAAGACACTTGTTAGCAGCCTACTAAGGTTACATTTGATTTTCAGCAGTGTGTCAGGAGATATTTCTGTGTTCTACTGATACGAAGCTGGGATACGCCATATTATTGTACTTTTGAATATATTTCATGATAAGTAAGCGAATCATCATCACTACTCTCTTTGGCCACTCTATCATTACCGCGGATGTTGACATGTGACTCACTTCTGTTGTGTTGACATTGGACTCACTTCTTCAAGACACTTGTTAGCAGCCTACTACGGTCACATTTGATTTTCAGCAGTATGTCAGGAGATATTTCTGTGTTCTACTGATACGAAGCTGGGATACGCCATATTATTGTACTTTTGAATATATTTCATGATAAGTAAGCGAATCATCATCACTACTCTCTTTGGCCACTCTATCATTACCGCGGATGTTGACATGTGACGGGATCCGCGGGAGATGGACGTCTGAGAGATCATCCTCAGTTTCAACAAGAATTCTGCTGGTTTTATCATTTGCAGAGGGCAAAACAAACAAAAATCATTAAAATTTAAATCGATTTTGCCACTTTAAACTAACCATAAAAGTGTAATGTTTTGCCTTTTTCATTTTACTTTTTCTTCTGTTCTATTTTCGACGTGTTCAATTTTGAAAGCAATATCGCTAAGGATTTGATAACTGATTATTTAGAACAACAGATAATTTTCATGATTTTGAAAGCTTCTATATACATACGGAAAATTTATAATTAAAAAATAATTCTTTATTACTGGTAAAAATCATGAATGGATTTTTTCTCAACGCCGACGACATTCTGATATTCGCCTTGTTTGCTGTCTCTCGAAGACTGCGATTGGAAGACAGGAAGCAAATTCGGCGTCAAGTCGGATTTACGTCGCCGTCTCAATGCAATGTGAAGTAAATGAAACGCTATCTGACGTCATGGATATTTTAAACCAATGAGAATTGGTATAAAGTGGCGCAGTCATAATCTCAACTGGAACGAAAGAAACAATCATTTTACGGTTAAAAATTCATATGTGGAATTTATCATTCAAGAAATCAAGTAATGCGATTTTGTGTAAATTTTCGAAATAATGTAAATCTTTGTCGATATTTGTTTTGCCAAACCTGTTATCCGATATGCGATGATTGAAAACATCGCCAAAACTGTTAACTGAGTAACATAAAATACGATCACCAAATCCTTCTTCAAGCATTCTATTCCATGTTTGTGGTTATAGTTGGTTGTTTCAAAAATGGCAATAGTATAACTTTTCTATTATGACTCTAACTTTTCTATCATGATTATCTATTTTTTTTCAAAGTGAAATTTAAATCATGAAAAAGTTTTAAACCATAAAAAATCTTTAATGTAAAATTCGACAGTCAATAAATTATGTTGCGAGAGTTTATTAGATTATGCGATGAATACATGGGAATAAACGAAACATTTTTATTTTCAACAAAAGAAGAGTATTCTGTAAAAAAGAATTGATTTGCCTTAAAGTTCTATTTATATTTTAAATCAATATTTATGCAGCATTTTTCATTTATTATTATACTGTTGATTAATAGTCTTTTTATTATCATGAATTTAATATATCTATGGGTAATTAATTTTTGTTGCACTTCAACCTACTTTTAAATTAACACCATTAAATTAAATTTCGCATTTTGACAGACAGCGAAGTCTGCCATTACCTCAATGGCACGTCTTTCTAAGAATTACTGGGATTTAGAAACTTATTTTAAAGCTGGCATCACGTTCTGAAAAAAGACTCTTTCAGTAACAGATACTTACGTCTCATTTCCTTTCAAAAATCACTATTATTTTTTACATATAATATTTAGAGGTTGGTTTAGCGATCGAGCCTTTTCTACAAATTTAAATTGATTTTTTAAATTGAAATTAGGAATTTCGTAGGAAGGTGGCAACAATCTTTGATAAATATGGCATTTTTAATGCATTTGTTTTTAAATTTAAATCCCGCAACCACAGTTTTTTCTTGACATACCATTTAATGAAACTTTTATGCATTGAAAATTATCAGCTTATCAAATAATCAAATAAGCCAGTCTTTTCCATACGTTTGACATTTGACCCCTTCCATGATTTTCATAATTCTGAATACCTTTCGTAACATGAAAAAAAATGCATGTATTTTAATAACAATAAAAAATGCATTTTTCTTTCTTTTTTGTGACAATACACGAAATAATAGGAAAAGAGAAATAAAATTATTCACAATAAAATATAAATAAAAGTTATATTGTTAAAAGCATATTTTTTGAGTCAGCAAGGAGGATGAAATTGTTTGTACTGAAATGACATCGTCATAATTTGGTTCCCTATTTGTTAGTTTTAATCTCAGAAGCGGCACCCCGTCTAATAGTCTATCCTTTTTTTCCCCGACTTAATCTCCACAAATGCTAATAAAGCAACTTTGCTTAAATATGAAGTTAGAAAAGGTAAGATGGGTATTTTATTGATTAGGATTTCTTTCATTGTGGGATGAGTCACGTGATTTTCCGGGGGTTGACATTCACTTCAGATGCACCCCAATCAAACGCTTATTGCACCCCTGGGGAAAACACACTGAACTATATAAGCTATCGTTTAAGTTATTTTGTTACTTTATCATAGCATTTGATACAATTTTAAATTATAGCAAGCCAATCTTCATAAGAGATTGTAGTTTCCTTTGAAAATGACAGTAAGAAGTTGAGAACTAAAAAAAAAAAAAAAAAAAAAAACGCATCAAAATTATTTTATACATTTTTTTAATTTGAATGAAAATTGTGTAAAACCCAAGAAGCGTTATCAAGATAGTATCATGGTTAATTATTTATTTAATTTATGTTTAAAATTAATGCAATTTCTTGTAACAATAATCAAAGTCTGTTTAAAAAAATGATCATTATACGTCTTATTACATTATTATCTTATTAAATAGACAGAAACATTCATAAATTAACATTCTTATGCTTTCCAAGCGCATATAAAATTGTTTATTTTGAAAATATAGCAATGTTTTTAAATTGTTTTTTATTTAATTAAAATTATTTTTAAACATTAATTACTTTTTAATTACATTTTAGCTGCTGAAGAATTAGTAGCATCGGGTTTTATACCGAAACTTATTGATCGAATGCAGATAGAAGATGACGAAGAAGTGAAAGTTAGAAATCTTAAGTTATTTTTAGTCATAAATATCACATAATACACCTAAATGCTATTGCATTTATTTGATACATTATATCCCTTTATAATCATTAAATACTTTGTAGTCAAAGGCATTTGTAAAGTATTTTGGTCATGCTAATACCTTTTTTTACACATGAAGGTTAATTACATAGAAACCTATAATCTAAAACAGATTCTAAACAATTAAAAGTATCCAAATTGAAGATATTAATTGACTTATGAACCTTATGAACTTAATAACTGACATACAATAAAATGTGAGCTCGTCAAATACTCTCGTGAATTTTTGAATGAAATAGTATATAGTAATAAGAATTGTAATTGTTTATCAATACAGCTGCAAAAAATTTTTTTCATATTTAATATTTGAAGATAATATAATAAAGAAAAATTTATTATATTTTGATTAATAAATTAGTTTATACCCATATATTTTTCTAGAATATCGTGTCATGTCTCAATTAAGAAAAAGAAACAGTTAAAGTAAACCTCAGAATTTACCCATTTTTGATAGGGGAAGATCATTCCACATCAAAAATATGAATTATTAATTCCGTTATATTGCTACTTACACTAAAGTAAACTGAACTCCGTGGTACGACAACCCATGTGCCTACAGTGCCCATAACTGTTTTCATGACCGAGGGCCCTGGGGTACGAAGTATATCCCAGTTAGGTGGTCAGCCTAACCTGAGATCCCCAGTGTTTAGTTACCAAACATGCTTGGTACTCAGTTTATCGACCCACTGAAGGGATGATGGGCTGAGTCAACCTTACCCAGCACGAGGATCGAACCTCAGACCAGTGCCTTGGGAGCATGAGACGCTGCCACTAAGCTTTCGGGTTTCTTTGCTACTTACTTTTGACGAAGTTCAGTCCATGTCATGAGAATCGATGTGTTACTGAGGCTCATTCTGAAAGACAATGAAAGAGCTCAATGCTCGCCCATTACTAATATCCAACAGGGTAGTCATGCTGTGAGGTTGTCTTCGTAAAAGCATAACACCATGTCAAAGACCATTATTCAGAAAATAGATTTGTTGGCAGTGCATCCAGCATCCGCACATACAGTATGACGATGGCTCTCTCAACGACAAGGCTGGATATAAAAGTGGTACAACATTATATTTTAAACGAATATCGGTTTCGTATGCAACTTTCTGGTGCCATGTCTGGAGACTCTGAGAAAAACGCACTTCACCCAATTACATTACATATCGTTATAGTACCTTATGCGATGATATGAGTAACCATAGCGTTTACGCACATTTCTAGTTAGGACTGATGGTAATTTGGATGCCGATCATTATATTTCTGACATTTTAAGACCTGTGGTTGTGCTTTGTAAAATGAAGAATTATTTGCAGCGGGCAGTGATTGAAAGTGTGGCTACACATGCTTCCTCGCTGGGTTTCTGGATGTCCCTGGGTTAGGGACTTCTAGTTTAATTCCAATTATTATGTTAATTTGTGCCGTCCAAAATCCTTCCGCTGGTGTGTCGTGGATGGGAAGAGGAAGGTGCCAACTCAGGTGTGCCATGTCACCCGAATATAGTAGAATATTACGTGGCTCTTTTTGAACGGGGAGTATTTTAAACGGGTTAACCGAGTAAGGTATTCACCTGCAACGCTATGTATGTATTTTGTTTTCGAGCCCAATGAAACGCCAACTTTCAGCGCGTGTTCTGACCTTCCTTGATGAATACTTAAATGAGATTTATGCGATTGTTGTCATGGCATGTATAGTCTCTAGACCTGCCCAAAAATCGAAAAAATCATGGGTTGATGAGAGATTTTCCTCCACTTCTCATCCCAACCATGCATTATTAACGTGGCATAAACTTGAAGAAGCATGGAATAAATTTTGTATTTCTGTCATCTAGGTCACTGTTTGATTCTGTACCAAACCGGGTAAGATTAATTTTAGTTGCCAGGGGAAGGGACAACTATTTCTGCTACATTCGTGCTCCTGAAAAGCCCTCAAATTGCTTGCAAATTTAACCATTTGGTCTTCATACCATCCTGTTAATGCGCAATAAATGTCTTTTCTTTCGTTTAGTTTCCTTCATAGTGTTGCTGTTTTGATGGCAAGCAATGTTTTTATTACCACATCATCATACTGTATAATATTATAATGATATATAAATAATTTAATGTTATAAAATTAAATGAATTGTTATTGTTGTACCAGCATGCTTCCCAGTATCTACCCTTGAATTGGGCTTTACCAGTTGGATAAAAGCAGCCGGATGGAGCCTTCGTGATTTTGAAGCAAGAACCAAGCAGAAGACTTGGCTTGCTATCCCCAGAGGTATCATTTCACTTGGAGGACATTGTGATCACGCTTAGTTTTAACGTGCCTCCGCCGCCATTAGAGAACACGACGGATCTTCGGTTAAGCCGGGATTCGAATTCACTACCTTTCGATAGTGAGAACAACGCCCTAACCAATCAGGCCACCGCGGATCCAATGAGTTGTTATAATATTTGTGTGATATAATTGTTATATATGAAATATATTTTTATACAATATTATAATATTTGTCACTTTATATGTTACATATAAGTGCTCATTTGCAATTAATATAAGTTCACAATTAAATAACAGGAGTGTGAAACATCAGAAAGGCGGAGAAACCTCTACATAATGTAATTATTACCTTGCTGAACAAAAATTGTATTGCCTAAAAATTCGCGCGAATTTAAAATAATTTTGTAGTTTGATTCCAACCATATTATTATATGGTTTTCGAAACAATAGCATTAATTTTCGAGATAAAAGAAATATTTTATTCTTGTAATAATATTTGCATAACACTCTCTGATCTCATTGAATAACTTAAAAACATACAAACGTCGTAAATAATTAACCTTTTTTTATAATTCATGTTCTATAAATTAGTAGTGAATCAATCTAGGGTATATGAAAATTATATTTTCTGACCTTTGTATCTGTTTACATTTTGCATAGATCTTAACTATAACACAACTAATTCATATTCTTTAAAACTTAAGTTTTATTTCTCCAGGAAAAGCTATTGCAAATATTGCATTCTTGTTGTCTGGTAGATTCAACAACAACCCTTCACTCTGGAGGCTTGGAGTCCGTGATTCCTTTGCTAGAATCATCCAATTCCAGGATAAGAGGTCGAGCAGCAGCAGTAGTGAAAGAACTAAGGTATTTATTTCTTAGATTTTTATATCGGTAAGATATTTAGGACTTAATCATTTTTGTTCGTATAAATTAATTTCAAGAACCAAAGTAAAAAAAAGTAGATCACACGAGAGCACATGAAATTTTTGGTGATAACTCTGAAGTATTTTCACCAAAATTTAATTTTCTTTCAAACATTAACGTCATTGAAATTTGTAATTTACGGAGGGGATTCCAATTTCTGCTGAAGATGATTTTGCTTTCTCTTATCTGGGTTAAGAAGAGTGTGATTATGTACAAAGATAAGATAATAATATGATAGCGATGGGAATGACTGTACTGTGAATGGAGCAGAGTACAAGTCGTTAACTTTGAATAATGATTCATAATGCTATTAAAATGCTAAAACATTTACACTTTTAAAGGATTTTACTGGCATGGGTAAGGATACAGTGATCTTTCGTTTTTCGTGGTTAATGGAGACCAGAACTTTCCGCGAAAGCTTAAAAATCGCGAAGTAGGATTTGGCCCTAGGAATATTCACCTATGCGGGTACACGAATGCTTAAATATGTAAACAGTATTTATCTGTTACACATTTAAGACAAAAATTACAACAGTATACGTACTTACTTAAACGTGTCAGTGCTATTTAAAAAAGTTAATTACCTTATACAGTAATAAACATTAATCAACATTGCTTTCTGAGAAAGAATCTTGTGTTGGTGGCGGAGGAAAGACCCTCGCTTGACTCGTAGAAGCCTTAGGCTCACACGGCAAGACCTTTCTGCTGGAGGAGCTGACGGTAGAGTTGAGGCATTACCTTGGAGAGGAACATGGTGACGGGTAGTTGTTGTCTTTGTTCTTTTTCTTCGAAATTCCTCTGAACAAGGACATAATCCTGTCAACGCAATTGCTGAACTGGACAGCTTGAATCATATTGTCGTCAATGTCTTGTGCAAATTGATGTATCGCTCTTGCCATGTTGCACAATTATTGCAGATTCTCCAGGGTAAGGCCACGCTTTTCAGTTTCTTCTTCTGCTTCCTCTTCGTTTTCTTCCTCACTTGCAGACTTTGAGGTCTTCATCGGTCAGTGGGATTGAGTAGCAATCGATAAGGGTGCTAATGTCTTCTTTTGTCATGCTGACAAATCCTTCATTCCTTATGATGTGATCCAACCTCACCATACTTTCATGGGTCGATGTCGCACCAGAAACCAATCACCCACCTTTATGAGAGCCCGTGGTATGTACTCTGAGTCAACTCCTCTCTATGTTTGACATGCAGGAATCCTTTTTTCTCGCGCGCGAATCAACATAAAACAATGCTCCTTTCCGCAATGTCGTTGCCAACGTGGTTGTATTTTTTATTTTTATTTTTCGATGAATATTTTAGAAAAATCCGCGAGTCACTGAAGCCGCAAAACATGAAGCACGAAGTGAAGAGGGATCACTGTATATACAGTAAGACCCCGCTTAACGCGGGGGATACGTTCCATCAAAGTAGAGTGTAATGCGAAACAGCGCTAAACGAGGCTATCTTTACATGTGAATATTGGGGTTAGGGGAAGATGGCTAGGAAATTGGTTAGGTATTAAATTTAAAAAGTATGTTTTTTTAATAAAAATAAAATCAAATATTTATTTCTTAAAGCCTAAATTAATACCACATTATTATTTCTTGCAAAAATAAAAACAAAATATAAATAACAAAACGAATATTCTTAAAAAAACAAATAAAATTCTAAGTTAGTCATATTTAGTTAGCCTTCCGCGTTTTCAGTGTTCTGCCTTTTTGTGACAAAAGCATCTAATGTTGTTTGCCTTTTTCTTTTGCGTTGTTCTCTTAAAAGTTCTTCATAAACGGATAGAGCATCTCTAACACCACGCCTTACTTTTGAGCTCCTGTCAAAATTCGGATCATATTTCAATGAATTGATCCATTATTTCAGTTATGGTAGACAAACTCCTTTTTACAAACGCCATCGAAAGTTCTTTTTGCTCTTCTTCTGAATCACTGCTGTCAACATTTTTGTTTTCTTCTTGTTCAGTTAATTCCTTGAGCTCATCATTAGAAAGACTAGCCGCTGCTTCTTGAATTATTTCTTCGACATCTTCCACATTTACCCCTTCAAAACCGGTTTGCTTCGTTAATTTCACTATCTCTTCCACTATTTCATCCACATCGACAGAGTGTCCAACGTCATCGCTCTTACTTAAATCCGGCCAAATATTCTTCCATACTCCTTTCAAAGATCTTTCTGTTACCTCATTCCAAGAAAGGCCTATGTTTTCTACAGCATCCACGATGTTGTAGTTTTTCCAAAATGCTCTTATGGACTGGTTCTCTTCTCCGTTTGTTTTTTCAAACATTTGCTGAAAGGTTCGCCGCAAGTAATAAGCCTTAAAATTTGATATAACGCCTTGGTCCATTGGTTGAATTAAGGCAGTTGTGTTAGGCGGCCAGAAAACCACTTCGACTGGAATGCATGTTGTTAAGTCTGATAAATTTGTTGGGTGGCTTGGAGCATTATCAATTAACAGAAGTGCTTTTTGTTCAAGTTTTTTAATTTCGCAATAACGTTTAACAGACGGGCAGAAATGTTCAGTAAACCAATCCTGGAAAATTTTCACAGTTATCCATGATTTTTTATTAGACTCCCAAATTACAGCTAAAGTTGATTTAGATATGCCTTTCATCGCTCTTGGGTTTTTGGAATGGTAAATTAGTAATGGTTTTAATTTAAAATCTCCGCTTGCGTTAACACCTAGTAGAAGGGTTAAACGATCTTTTGCAGCTTTAAATCCTGGTGCCCGTTTCTCTTCACGGGATAGAAATGTTCGTTTCAGCATTCTTTTCCAAAACAAGCCTGTTTCATCAACATTAAAAACCAATTCTGGAGGATAGTTTCCTTCTTCAATTATTTTTTTTAATATCGCTGGAAATTCAGCCGCCGCTTTTGTATCACCACTTGCTGCTTCTCCTGTAATCTTTATGTTGTGAAGGTTATTTCGATGTTTAAAATCTATTAAACCATCCTCGACTAGCAACGAAAGTTTCACTTGTGTCAATTGTCTCAGCCTTGTAATTAAAAATTATTCTAGCTTTTTCCATTATGATAGATTGGCTTAATGGCATATTGCGGTCAATTTCGTCATCCGTCATTTTTCCATTTAGACCGTCGTTTTTCCATTTCCTCAATGATATTATTTCTAGAACGGGTAATTCTAGTTGCAGAGCTTGACGTAGTTGTAGTTACCGATGACAGTATTTTTTCTTTTTTCTTCATGATGGTCCTTATTGTTGAAGTTGGCAAATTCAATGAAACACTAATTAGAGTTTGACGTTCACCAGAATCTAATCTTCTAATCACTTCCATTTTAGTTTTGGGTGAAATGCTTTTTCTGGTTGCTTTCTTTTCTTTTTCATTATCACCCATGGTAAAAACTAAAGATCAAAATATTTGACACTGTAATATAGTATAAATATGTAAATTAATTCCTACTTACAATAATGTCAACAAATGTTTCCAATAATAAAAATATTTCTGTACAATACCGCACCAAACAAGAAACACAAGTACACTCTTTCGGATATGTATTTGAAACCTATCGCTGCATAATATTTCGGGGAATCCCGTATGATGCGAGCGATTTCGTGGAATCCCCGGGTTGAAATAAAAGAGTGCTAAACCGAAACAGCGCTATACGAAACAGCGTTAAGCGGGGTCTTACTGTATAATATAACTGCTATGGTATGACATGATAAAGCTTATTTTTACTTTATACTTTTCTGTTTGCTTTAGATTCAGGCATTTCTCACACTTCTCTGGGACGATGCATTTAATAATGTACTGCATAATGCAGAGTTGCAAAATCAAATTGATACCTTATAGGGTTGGTTTGTTTGTCGCTCAACGGTCCTTTTTTGCACACGAAGGCTAATTAGACCGGGACCTACGGTTTAAAGTGGATTCCGAACCACTACAAACATCCATGCCCAAGGTGGGATTCGAACCCATGAACTGTTGAACCGAAGGCAAGAGCGCTAACCATTCGGCTGCCAGCTCGGCACCTTATAGGGTTAACTGTCTTATCGTTATTCATCTTTAAACATTGAATTCCTTATTAAATCTTTGATTTTTTTTTTTTTTTTGAAGATCGGTCCGGTATTGAAAATTCTTTGATAGTTATTTTCCACATGTCAGGCAGTCTTTTTCTCTTTTATTAAAAGTAAAAGTGAAATCGACTCGAATCTGTATTCTAGATCGCTTCTAAAAACGGTTAAACAAAGTCATACATGTACACGACAGTCTTTCTAAAAGCATTTAATTTGAAATAATCCATGTCATACGAGATAAAGGGAAAAGACGTTTATTTTTCGAAATATAAAAAAAAACTGGCCTTTTCTTATAAAAAAAACTTTATAAATTGCTTATGAAAATATAAGAAAAATAATCATCGCAAAAAAATTTTATTTCTTTGTACGAGTTATTGAGAGAGTTGATTAATTCAGAAATGCTTTACACACAATAATCCACTTGTGCACCACAAGGTACGAGATGATTGGTTCATGCTAGGACAAGCGAAGGTATGAAAATTTTTGTTTTCGTGGTTTTCTATTATCTTTATCAAAGAAATTGAATATTTGTATATTTAACTGGCACTTTAAATAAAATTAACTAGTAAAAATTAAATTGTGCTATCGTTTTGCGTCAATTTATACTGGTTCTGTCATGATTAGACACATCTGTATACGCACGCATGCACGCACACACAGAATGGGATGTAAATAAGCTCCAGGCACTTGAAAGTGATCAGAACTTTTATATGACTGGTCGTCCTTTTTCAAAGAAAGTGCTTTCTAATGTTCCTTTTATATTAAATGAGTTATTTGTAGAAGCTTAAATTCTTATAATCTATCTAAGACTTGTTACGCTTATTATAGAAGTTCGGCATTCTGAATCCGCTTATTTACAAAAGCAGTGGATTTATGATTTATACAAATTTAAAGAAGTAATTAATATCTTTAGTGATCTTTACGGCATGTGTTATTTCTATTGCTTGTATTATTGTTCAAGCATCAAAAGTGATTAAAACGATTAAAAATTAAAGAATGGAAAATTTTGTTTTTTTACATAGAAGGTTTAGAAACGCAAGATACACGATTTCATGAACGAGAAATATGTTCGATACAGCGGATGAATCTGTTACAAAACGAAAGCTGGAATAAATTTCGATTAAAAGAGGAAAAAAAAGTCATACATTGCATATTTAAGTTAATAGAGTAGGAATAATTTCACACGTGTTGCGAGAAATAGTTCGATATAAAGGATGAATCTGTTACAAAACGAGTGCTGGAATACATTTCGATTAAAAGAGGGAATGAATAAAAAATTCATATATTGCATATTTAATAATTTAAAGTAAAATTTAAAAAAAGCGAGGCAAAGAAACGAAACAAATTATCTTCTTGATGAAGCTAATATTTAACCCTTCTATATGAACAAACCCAAAATCATGTAAATATAATAGCAACTTATGACTAGATAAGTCATTTGTCATAGCAATAACACAATTAATTAAATTTTTCTAATATCAGAAAGAAACATTTAATCTTATATTATATGCTGGGAAACCTCTGAAATTTATTTATATATATATATATATATATATATATATATATATATATATATATATATATATATATATATATATATATATATATATATATATATATATATATATATATATATATATATATATATATATATATATATATATGTGTGTGTGTATGTCAGCATTTTCAAATTTATTTCTAAATTAATATTTATTGAATTTTAAAGTAGGGTAAAGAATGAAATTTTAATAATTTTTGAATGCTCTTTAAATTAAAAAAAAAATCATAAAGCAGCATCTTTAAATATCATTATTTCAGCGTTGAAGCCGAAGGAAGGGAAAAAGCATTGGAATTATCTGCATTGCCAATTTTGCTAGACTTATTTTATGATGAAGATGAATATGTGCAAGCCAAAGCTTTATCCGCAGTCATGATGTAAGTTAGTACTCTCATATTTCGAAAGAAAAACGTCTCTGAAAATGTTGATAATATAAAGAAATACAAACTACAAGAAGTGATAAATGTATATTTTAATCCCATAAAGTATGAAACAATTTCTTATTATTTAGATAAAATGTCCATGTCCATTAGTGAATGAAAAAGACTCCTTTAAAAGTTTTGAATGGTAATATGTTGATTCAAAAATATCTTCCTCTAGCTATGTTTAAACTTAAGAGAATAAAATAAAAGCGTATATACAAATCTATATATATAAGTCTATAATACAAGCTACATACAAATCTATAAGTTTGAAGAGAGCAGAAAAATAGCCATTGTAAAACCGCATGAAAGTATCTTCAGTTTTTTAGCATTGAAAGAAGATGTGTGTAGTAGAAGCATGAGGCAAGATCGAGTTTGGAGGGGACCAAATCGGGGTCATCGCGAAATAAGTTCGAGACAGCCCCGAACTACAATTAGGTCTTCGTTGCCTGCAACGCAACACACCATAACTTCATCACACTACTTGTGGATCCTTCTACTATATAAGTAATTAAATCCCTTTTCTCTTGGATGGCATCGCTTTCGAATATGGAAGGCTCAGTACCGTGGTCTCTTCCAAACTTGATCTTTAGCTTACAAAGGCATATAATTATCCTTCGAATGAAAGGATACGATTGGTCGCCTCTAATCATTGCGACTACATCTTCAACAGCGCAACCATACGTTGAATCCGGTTCTATCTTGCAGTTGAAAACATTATTCTTCATGTCGTCCTGAGGCAGGCCGCAAATTCGGTAGACAATCCGATTAAGACACCGTCTTATGATAGACAAATGCGATCTCGTCGATGTCTTAGTGTGACGTAGCTAAAACGTTGTATCTGACGTCATGGAATTTTAAGCCAATGAGAGCGCTGTCTCGCCGAATGTTGCCAGATATTTCGAATCTGCTTGAAATCAAGAATCGTCTCGCGCTCCACCCCTTTTCTGGCGTAACTAAGACATTAATGACGTCATTTGGTCTGATGCGGTTCTCGCGAGACGCTCAGCTTGCCTCGCGAGGTAAGTCTCATGCGATCATCTACGAATTTGCGGACTGCCTAAAGGGTCCAGTTTACATTTATAGATAGCGGTGTAGGTGAGCCCCAGACTGTACCTCAAGGTTAATAGGTTTGAAATACTCGCCCATCACCAAGTGTCTCGCAATTTTGAACCACGATCAGAAGACAAGGTCACACTCCTCTACGCACCCACGGTACGAACGAAGGACTTTGGACGTCACATATTGACGTGGACATGTTTCCAACCCACGGATCTCCAGCAACCCAGTGAAGGAGAGTTCGGCGTGGTCACCCTCCCAACTACTGCCAGCGGCAGATGATGCTTCACTTTGCTGAGCTTGGGCAAGTTTGCAACAATGCCAGGAATACTGTTAACTTTATATATATGGATATCCTCCGTGTAGTTTATATTCTTATTTGGCCATCCAGATCTTTGGCCAATTAAATATCTCAGCAGTGTAGTAGATAACAAATTCAAAGATGCAAAAAAATGTCCTAGATGTGAAGCTACAAGTGAGGAATATGCATTTAACTGTTGTTTCACATAGTAGTATATATCGTAGTAGGCTATTAGGAGTCTAGTATATAGAATAAATAAAACTAATGTCAATAGAGAGTAAATAAAAATATAGTTCCTATTTTCTACGAAGAAATGCATATCTTTCACATAAAAATGTTTCTTTATTTGTTTTGGAGACTGAAATGCAAAGCATTTTTTGTACTACTGATTTTTTTAAATTTAACTAAAAGTCACTAAGTTATTTTAAATACAACTTGTCTTAAAAACTAATTTATTATTCTAAATATCTCTGAGATTTCTTCTTTTAACAAAGCGAAATTTTCAAATACAATAAAAAATATATTTCAAAATTGGGAACATTTGGAATAAAGTGTATTATATAGTAATAAATATGTAATCTCTCTATACAGGATAGTAAATTCAACGCGAGCGAAATTTTTGACTTTGGAAAGAAATGCTGTCGACAAACTTATATTTTTTCTAAGCAGCCAAAATACAGAAATTCGCTTAAATACCATAAAGGTAAGATTTTGTATTGTATAATTTAGAATCGTTTTTGCAAGCATATGACAGAGATTCACATCCATTAGTTGCTCATCATATTGAAGCAATAATTAACAAGCATAATCCAAAAGCTTGTTATTTGATATCATTTCATGGAATTTAAGAAATATTTGAACAGCTTCATTGCGTAAACACACCCTTTTTTGGTCTAGAAAAAGCTGATCGTCTATCGGTAGAAAAATCAACTGGATTAAAAATTTATGCATCCGGGAAAAAGAGATTGATATTTAGGTAAAACATTGTTCCAGTTGCAAAGCAAAGGCCATAATGTATCATTTGCTTATGTAAAACTTCTAATCTTATAGTATTGTTCTATTCTGAAAACTATTATTTTCATATTAATAAAAGACAACTTATGTATTGATTTTTAAATAATTCAAGTTGCTTTCTCATATAGGTTTGATTTATAAACATTTAAAATGATTTTAAATGGAATAAGAATTAGAAGGCAGAGTTTATAAATACGTAGCTCTTACACATTACAGAGCGCAGAGAAAATAAAGAGAAAAAATCGGGCTTCCATTTTCCCACAATAATTTCAACTTAAATTGAAATAACAAAGAATGTAAAAACAATAAATCGGCTTAATGCTTGGCTAAGAAATTATTTTGAGACTTCATTACCTAATTTTTATGAAGACATTGACAGATTACTGAAGAAAAATATTTCTGCAATTTGAAAGAATGGATTTTGCTTTTATAGAAAATCCATGTTGTGCAACAAAGAAAAAAGTTCTTTGAAATTATCATTTAAATGTCAATAAGTTGTTTCATTTTAAGATCAATTAATCTCAGCACATTACAGTTTGCATCTTTGTGGAGAAAATCGGTTTAAAACATTTAATTTTTTAGCAAGTTGCAAATTCACTTCGTAAATATTATCGATATTTTTTTATTATGGTAAAAATTATTTCTCCTTAATTTACAGGTTTTAACCGCCTTAAGTGAAGCTCCATCTGGGAAAAAGATTTTACTCCTCCATCTCCAAACGGTGAAATAGCTTATTTTTATATCTGTTTTAATATACTATTTAGTTTTATCTTTATAAAATGCAAACTTTAGTAAATTTGGTTAGACTATACTTGAGGGTGCCCCTTGAATTCTCGCCAAGTTTATCGCCAAGCTGGGCGATGTTGCTCTATTTATGGTAACACTAAACGTTAATTTGAAATCCATTCACGGTTCTGATTGGTTTTCTTCTCAGGATAAATTTAAGCAATATCTGTAGGTGCTATTAGAGAATTCTGTGTACCTCAAAGTGAGGATATTCCAGCAAAATAAAGTGAGTACATTTTTTCTGTTTTTTTATGCGCTTACTGCATTATTTTTGAAATTTCATGTATTTTGGCCGCCATTACTGTTTGCTTTGTGTTCCGCGCGAACCGGATTGGCGCCAAACAAAAAACGCCAATCTCGCCAAGGGGCACCCTCAAATATATTTTTACCGTAAATTTAATAAGATTTATTCCTATAAAATTCCTCCGAAGTGAAAATTAACACTTTCTATTTTACATACTGTCATTCGTAATTACTTCTTTAATTATATTCAAACTCAGTGGTACGACAACTCCTATGGGGCCAAAAGCCTACAGTGACCATGCTTTCTTGAGAATGGAACCTAAT
Source organism: Latrodectus hesperus (assembly GCA_037975125.1). Taxonomy (NCBI): domain Eukaryota; kingdom Metazoa; phylum Arthropoda; class Arachnida; order Araneae; family Theridiidae; genus Latrodectus; species Latrodectus hesperus. The sequence goes on from CM075861.1 coordinate 75,885,201, forward strand.
GTGTGAAGCATGTCAAGGTTAGGAGGTCAGATTAAAGCGAACCCACAGTGTTTGGTTTCCAAGCAATGACTAGGACCAAAGTTTAAAGAGGATTTCGAACAATTTCTCTCTTACAAACAGAAGGGCAGAGCGATAACTATTCAGCACCAATAATTGTTTTTTTTCCATTGCTTATAAAATTTGATTATAGTACTTGCCTTATGTTTTTGAGAAAATTATTTCAAAGTTTTAAAAGCAAAATGACATTTTAACGTATAAATTAGTTAACAAATTTGAGTATATTTAATAATTATGTTGTAGTGTTGTTGTTACTAATGACAATTGGACAAGCCAAGCAAGCTATGCCTTGGCTACGCGAATTTCAGTTTATTGGGAGCGTCTTTCGTTTTAATCAGAGCACCATGATGGTGAAAGTACGACTTTGCTCTACACACATGCCATAGGTACGTACCCGTTTATAGGGTAGGCAACCATTCACACCTCATACATACAAGGAAAGGACAAAGACAGGATAGATAGAGAAAGAGAAAGTATATCCATGCCCGAACCGGGATTCGAACCCAGGACCTCCTTATCCGCAGTCTGGCACGCTGACCACTAGACAAGTTGGGCGGCGTAATAATTATAAGCTTATAAAAGAAGTTTCCTAATAAAATTGAAATGTAACTAATCACATTTTAATATCAAATGCAAGAGGAGAAATTTTTGAGTCGTCTTTGGCAGTATTTATATCTTTGAAAGTAGAAGTTTGCTGATATTAATATACTTTTAAAAGCTTAAATTGTACTTTAATTTTTTTTATTAATTGCATACTTTGAAAATTTCCCGTGAAATTTAAATTATTTTTTTATCCTACTTAATTTTTCATTAACGGAAAACAACGTATGAGTTAAAGTAAAATTTTTGGCAATATTTTGAAAATATAAACTATTTTTTTATTTTTCAGATTATGAGACTTCTTAACGATGCAGTGAAAGAAGTTCAAAAAGCTGCAAAGAAATTAATATCCATCATTGTATCGTGATAACATTTTAAAATAAACATTTACAAGAACTCCTGTTTTTAATTTTATCAATAACAGTTAAAATATTTTAGTACTGAATAAAAATGATTTTTTGAGTTATTCAAAGTGAATGAATTCAATTAATTAAAGTAACAGAATCTTAATTTCACAAATTTTAGTATTAGAATTTGATTCTTTTTATTCCATAATGGTAAAATTTCCTACCTCATAAAATGTTATGCTCTTAAAACTCAAAAAATATTACTAAGTTAATCAAAACATTTGATTTCCTCTGTTAAAATGCGGAGTCAAGAAGGATATCGAAAAATAAGAAATGTTATTTTGGTCTCCTTAACTATAATATTTTAAGCCGTTTGAATCTTTGTACTAGTTTTTAATTGATTCATCATTATCTCTATAAATTTATTGTAGTAACTTGATTTCTTTATATATCGAAATTATTAATTTTTAGTACACAGAAACAATATTTCCGCAGCAAAGACCTTACTTTCATTTTAATGAGTGCTTATTAAACAATGCTAGATTAAAAATTACTTATGTAGTTTAAGAAATTAAGGAATTTCCTCCTTTAACAGATCGCCCTAATTAATCTGCAGAATAACTGATTCCCGCACTTTAGTGATAACACAGATATTCTTTACCAAAGTAAAAGAGAATAGTATTAGGATGGGGAATAAGTTCGTAGCGTTTTTACCAAAGATTTTTATTTAAACAAAAAACAATAATTATATCAATATGTTAATCAATTATATGTTCGCCGTTGCTGTTTACAACCTCTTCCCATCTCTCGACCCATTTGTTGGTGCCGTTCCGCCAAAAATCGCCTGCTCTGGTGTCAAGGAAGTTGCTGAGCCAGTTCTTAAGGAACTTTTGGTGCACTGGGAAATGCTCAAAAAGAATGCCACAGTCAATAAGGAGTTTTACATTGCCCAGCTACACCGCGTGAATGAGGCTATTCGACTGAAAAGACCTAATCGACAGGGTCAAACCCTACTCCTTCACGACAACGCCAGGCCCCATGTTGCACAAGTCATCAAAGCCGCACTTTAGAGCTCGAATGAGAGGTCCCTCGGTATCCACCGTATTCTCCAGACCTTGCACCTATCGATTACCATCTTTTCCGCTCCTTGTCAAATTATATGAAGGGCGTTACCTTGGAAAACCAAGAGGTCCTTAAAAACTGGCTCAACAACTTCTTTGACACCAGACCAGGCTATTTTTGGCGGAACGGCATCAACAGATTGGTCGAGAGATGGGAAAAGGTTGTAAACAGCGACAGCGAATATATAATTGATTAACTTATTGATACATAAATACAATTGTTTTTTGTTTGAATAAAAGTCTTTGGTAAAAACGCTTATTTCCAAACCTAATAATTTGGGATATATTTTACAATTATTCTCAATTGGTTTAATTTTGTCGTTGAATACACATTCAGCAGATTAAGTGGTTGATACAAACTATCACAGTGTTGCTTTTAAGTTCCACATATATCAATATTTCCAAAAATAAATATCAATGGTCTTGATTGCCAATTTTGATATACAAGGGAATAATTATACCCACACCCAAATTGGCTGTTGTGAGGAATTATTTTTTAAATAGAAAAGAAAGTCAAATATGCATCATTTGCACTTATTCTGATTAAATTTGACTAGGAAACAAATTATTTAACATGAAAAGACAATCTCTTCACCAAAAATCTGAGTGCCCAACAACAAAAGGCATTGTTGATTACCAAATAACGAAAGAAATTGATAAGAAAGATACCTAGTATAAAATTAAGAATGTATAATAGATTTACAGTTTAAGTTTTTTAATAAAATTAAACAATAAACTTTATCGATTATATTAATACGTTAATTTAAATTGTTATTTTCGATATACAAATAAGAAATCAGTTTAAATTATAATCTAATAATACAAATGAACAATAGTAGGCATTTTTAAATGCTAGCATTTTCAATTGACAAGGCATTATCATGTAAAATCTTTGTGAAAATCAAGCACTTAACGGAAACGGGAACTTCGTTCTGTGCCGATGGAAGAGACACAGGGGGACAAGAGTGGGTGTGTGTGAATAAGAGTGGTAATGGAGGTCCCGCTTCCAGGCAAAGGAAAATACATGTTCCGAATAATGTAAAAAGAACCGTCTAAATTTATGCTTGTGTCTATAGTTAATGTTATCTATATTAATGTGAAATAAATGTGTCTTAAAAATGAAGAGATTTTGTGTTACTGTACAATCCTGGAAACGACAGGCTCGTGAAACCATCACAATCTTTATATATAGTCTTGAAATTAAAAAAAAAATTATTCTAATTTTAGAAAATAAATTGTGATCAGGCAAACATGCTTAAAAAGTTGCAAAGCATTATATTTTATGAAATATAATGCTATTCAAAAAGAAAAGTTTCACATTTTGCTGTTTTTTTAAATTTTTTGTGGATGTTTTTTAAATTTAAAGGTGTAAATTTTCTATCTCAGAATGCAATTTTTTTAATAATGAATAAGCATGCAAATATAAACTTTCAGCTATTATTTTTAGAGTATATAAAATAAATATAAAATTCACAAAACTATTATATTAGTCATTCTTTTTTAATTGAAAGTTGAAAAAGTTATGCTAGAAGATTGAGCTTCTCAACCAAGTAAAATAAGTTAATTTTGCTGACGAGAATTACTGAAACAATCTTTGAATTTGACAAAATTATTCTATAGCAATGGAATTACAAAAATATTTTCACATAATCAGTCATGGTTTACGAGTCAAAGAAGATCTTAGCAGCTTTATTAAGTGCTTCACAAGTGTGCAAACTTTATAATTTGTGGTTCCAAATTCATTTCAGAATAATTGCTAAAACCAAAATAAGAATTGTAATATTGTATACATTCTTCTTCTTCTTAGAGTTGGGTTTGTATGTCATTGGGCACCTCTGCTTTTATCAGCATTTTGTACTGTTAACTCCAAACCCAATGTTTCCTAATTCCAGTTGCTCGGGTCACCCACTATATTAATAAAGTCCGATAACTCTTTAATGGAGTCTAGGTGTAACTCTCTAGTAGGGATGATGCCTAAAGAAGTTAATCTAGGGAGGTTAATCTCGCATTCGTAAATGATATGCTTGGCCATTTCCTCTTGCATGACATTTCCTGCAGATAGGGTCTTGCTGAAACATTCCCATTTTATGGAGGTGTTTTCAGAAATAATAGTGCCCAGTTATGAACCCTACGATTAAACGTATCTTCTGCCTAGAGGATCTTAGAATTTCAGAGGCAATCCTCGCTGATGATCCACAGATGATTCTGGTCAGAGAGTCAGTCATGCTAGCGATATCTTTCTGACTTTCACCAGAAGAATATGGTTTGGAAGTCACTTCTACCTCCTGTGAAGGATTCATTGCTGCCCCTTCACTAGATTGCCTCTGAATTTCCTTGTCTTTTTCAGCAAGGTCTACTTCAAAGGCTTCACCTGCAAATGCAGAAAGGTTTGTTATTCCTTGTGTCTTTTCAGCCACAAGATATCAATTAATAAGCTCAGGTAATATAACAGTCCACCCAGCATTGCATGAGTTACTGGACAAGGCAAAAAAGCTCTAGAACTTCGCCAGGCAACTAGAGGCTCCGTTAAGACACCATTACCGCGGTGCCAAATAGCCCTAGGCACGGGTCGTTGTACACATTAATCTAATATAATGTTTTTCTCAGACTAATAGTTCATTTGTTATGTAATTTAGTTAAATAAAATAAAAAAAATAGGATGGATTCTGGTGAAACAAAATACTTGATATTTTCAGTAGAACTTAAACTCAAGACTCTATATAACATACCACCAAAACAAAATAGATTAAGATTTCCATAATTTCATAGAAATATTTCATTAAAAAAAAATGAGTAATCTCTCCACATACAGAAAACAAAATGACACACATGTATAATATATACACGCACATTCAGTGGCGTGCGGTAGGTTTTCATGCAGGGTTCGCAGAGAACAATAAGAAAAACCATAAAAATGTACATTAAATACTTCTCTAACTTTTTATTATTCATTTGTACACAAAATCCATACGTCTTTCGTATTACTAACAAAATCATCAATTATATAATCAAAAAACTCTGGTTTTGACTGCAATAACTGCAACATTTTTTTGCTGTTATTAGAGATAAATTGCTTAATTTATCCTGGCTCATTGTATGGCGCGCATAAATGTTTACTCTTTTCAATATTGAAAATGATCTATTGAAGCAGTTGATAATGGAATTGTACAAATTAAATGTGCCAATTTATTTACTTCGCTTAGGACATCTGTCAAGTCATTTAGCATTATATGTTGAATAAGTTTCGATAAATTCATTTCGTGATATGACTCACTACGATAAAGAACGCATAATTCATTGGTTAGCTTTACAAAATCGAAATGTTTTGTACAAGCGTTCTTTAACGAAGTAGGCATTCATCCGGAGAAAGAGAGAGAAATTTACTTTGATATTTCTTAAAAAAAAAACTGAAATTTAATAGCTCAAAAAATTTGAACGAATTTAATTTTTTAAAACAGACATCTATAACTGACAATAGATCTTAGTGTATTATTTCATAATATAAATTTTTAAAATGTTGGTCTACACTGGAGTTTTGTAAATTTACACGTTTTTTTTAATTTGGGGGATTTATTACAGAAATAGTCTCTTCATAAACTTCATCAAATGCAACAGAAGTTCGCATATTTTGAATTGCATCTTTTACTTCTTCTACTTTTTGACTACAATATGCTATACCTAAGTTAGATTTTTGTAAAATTTCAAATAGAACATCAGTATAACTAAACACTTTGGCAAAATTATTTAGGAGAAAATTACAGTTAAACTCTTCAAAATACATGTGATAACTCTTTGCAATATTAATTGTATCGTTATCCCAGCCTGCTGGATTCTCAATAATATTTTCAAATAATTCAGATAGTTCTTGCCTTTCGCTTTTTATGGTATTTACCAAACGAGATGAATAATTCCAACGTGTTGTAGATAATTTTGGAAATTTTCTTTTAATAGTTTCATTTAAAACATGATTTCTTTTTGTAGACCCCGAAAAAAATGGTGCTATACAAGAAATTGTTGGAAAATATAATTTATAATCTTTTATAAACAATAGAAATTGCGATTAATTGAACAATCGATGAATCTTTTGTTGATCTAAAACGAAATATATCCTGACGGTACCAAATGTTTTTAATAGTATTACGGCATTTATGTGAGATGAGAGTTTTAAAAAAATCATTGTAGCCTTGTTTTGTCCAAATATTCTTATCCTTTTCAATTACAACATAAATAAACATGGCCAACAGTATTACTTATTCAATTCACTACTACTGGATAACCATTTGAATTTTTCATACATAGATTTTTAAAAATATCGTACATATTGTTGTTCTTTAATCTTAACGTTTTGCGATAGAATCATATCCGGCATCTGTCTACTTAATTTAACTATTTCGTTTTTGCAGAAACGTCTCGTCTCGAAAATGGATTTTCCAATAAATCTTCAATTATTGACACATCTGAGTTCTCCATTATGAAATGGGTTACTTATTATGAATATAAATTTAAAGAATACAATAAATAAAATATTTACCAACGAGTAGTCGAGGTATATCTATAAAAGCAGCTAAACTTATGAGAATTCTAAGAGCACTGAGCAAAAATCATGAGTGTTGTATGGTGTCATATCGGCTGCGAAAAAAGCAACGCTTCGGGGGCTTCCACGAATAACTTATATTTTCAGCAAACGTGCGGTGCCTCATCAGGACGCTCATTGGTGTCGACAAACCGAACGTCTATTCAACGTGCAGAGGATTTCACTGCACGCTGGCACAATAGAACGAACTGTTTCTTGTTCGGTCAGTGGATTAAATTAAAAAATATAATTTAATCGTCTCTGATTAATACACAATTAATAATATATTAACTGTTTTTAACATTTGAAAATCATATATTCTGTGAAAAACATCTTGACAATTTTTAAAAACAAGGCGAGGGATACGATGTGTTACAGATATAACTTATATACTCTCTGTAAGATACAATGAATGGTGAAATTTGAACTGTTCTGTTAAAATTATATATATTTTTTGTATTTGTCTAAGAAAACAAAATTGTTTTTCAGCGAATTGTTTCCATAAATATAATACATCACCGAAATTACTTTACCACACTGAAGCATTTTCCTTTATAACGATGAAATACTTCTTTTATATTTCCATGAAAACAAAATTTTACAATACATAAATTTAAACATTAACCGTCTGCAAAATCGTATGGCGAGTTCATCAGTTTTAAAAAAAAACCAAAAGCGCTTCAGCACGTATATAAGTCCCCGCTCTAATACAACGCTCAATAAACCGTACCTTCTAATGATTCTGAATGCCAAGTGCAGGAAAAACAGCTGCACTTGCCTCAGTGCTATAGTATGCTGCGATTCTCCAGTAGCCCATATATACAAAGCGTAATTTCTTGCTAGTGCGCGTACACATCAAAACTTCCTATGTTCGTTAGCTTTTGAACGCGTTACGTGGTGCAGCATCTAGTACCGCACGCACTGCGAGAATACAAGCAAGAAAACCAACATATTTTAATATATTATACATATTATATACCATATAAATATAGGTAGCTGCAGAAAATTCTCTCGTTATCCATATGTGCACTGTACCTATGGACCGCACGCCACTGCACATAGATGTCATATCTATAGACTACATAGATGTATTTTAAAACGATATTTTATTTCAACTTTCATGAATACAAATTGTTTCTGCTATTTGTTAAGATTTGGTTTTAGTTTGCTTATTGTTTTCTAGTCACTTTATTAAAAAAGATAATTAATTTTGTCTATATAAAGTTAATACGATTGTTATAATAAAAATATCTGCAAGCAAAATCCTAAAGAAATTCAGCATAAAAATATGTCACTAAGAACAGTATTCCAACAATTATCTAGCATACCATTTCATTTTCAAATGTTCAGTAAAAGACTGGAGATGAGAAAATATAATTGACTAAAACATTCTGTTTATCTGCATAATATTAATTGTGTAACATTAATTATTAAAATAACAGAAGTAAAATCTTATTACCAATTAAGATGACCCAGATTAATAAAAGACATCCCATTTATACTAAAGTAATCGCAAAATTTTATTTTAACTCATTTTTTGTTATTAGAAAATATTCTAAATAAAAATTTAATGTAACATTAAATTACTTAAATTTGAAAATTTTACAGATTCCATAATAAAATAAGATGTACTGTAGACAAGACTAGTATATATGTGCATTTCCGTCACTTTAAAAATATACACAGTGGCTCTCAAAAGTGTTCGTGCACTATAAAATTTTGTAGAAAAAGCACTGTAGCCTGGAATTGAATTCGAATATAAAGCCAATATTTTTTCCATATCTCCTCATACTATTCAGAATAAAGCAAAATATTTGTTTTTTAATACTGACTTTTCTTTTTCTAAAATTGAAAATGCAATTATAGATAAAACACATAACAAAAGTTATCATAAACCGAAACATTTTTTGTAAAATTTTAGAAATAAAATTATCGTCTGGAACTTACTAGAAAATTTTTTACTTAAATTTCACCTGAAACGGTTTGACGAGTACTCAGAGCAGTTGGATTACACGGGCGCTCTTAAGATTTCCTTCGCAAAATTAATGATAAATAAGCCCAAAGCGTATTGGAATCGTGTCTTATTTGCAGATGAAAGCAAATTTAACACTTTTTGGATTCAATAGGCGTATGAGGAACTTAGTCCCAAGACCTTGGTTGGAACACTAAAGCATGGCGGTGTATGTCAGCATCAGGATTAAGTAATTTGGTATTTATTAATGGCACAATGAACAATGCTCTTTATTTAAATACTTTAAAAGATAATTTAAAATTATCTGCCCAAAATTTGAGTATTGGAAACAACTTATTAAATTCAGGACAATGACTATAAGCACACAGCCCTCAATGTTCGTTTTTGGTGCCTCTATAATTGTCCATAAGTGTGAAAATACATCCTCAGTCATCAGATTTAAACCCCATAGAACACATTTGGAGAAAACTAGATGACAGAGTACAAAGACATGACATCAATACCAAAACCGAACTAAGAACTGTAATGAGGGAAGAATTGAAGAACATTGATGCAAATATTACAAAAAAAGCTGGTAAACTCTATGCCCAGACGTTTGAAAAAATACTGCAGGATATCTTTCAAAATATTAAGTGACATAAATACTACAATATTCATTAATAAGTGCAAATTTCTTTAAAGTGTAGTAAGACTTGAGAGGTAACATTTTTGTTACTTTTTGATTACTGATTTTCAACAAAAGGTTTTATTATTTTCATAAAACATTTTATGTAGTTTTGCTAAGCGATTTACAGATATTAGAAAATTCTCACTTTCAAATATTAATTTTTATTAATGAATAAAGCAATATTTAACTGAAACTAATAAGAGTACAAACACTTCTGGGAGCCACTGCATTTAAGCCCATTGTACTGCTAATTTAGATTTAGTAAGATAAACATTTATATTATGTCGAAGGATGCTTGTTTACATGAAAAATAGGACTAACAAAATTAATTCAAATACTTTATTATGATTTCATAACAGAAAAGACAATAATTTGAAAAAAATATAGCTAAACTCCATCAAACTTTATTACATGCTTCTATATCACATAAATACAATTTTTTTCTCAGTGAGAAACCTTGGTGCTGACAGAGGATTTGCCAAGGAGAGGGAAAAAGAAAATGAACATTTAATTCCCATGAATCCAGAAGACAAAGATATAGGAAAAAAGAGTCTAATATTTTGTGTACATATACATTATTTGTTTATATAATTATTTATATATATATATATTAGAGCAAATTTTATAAGGAAAATGAACTATAGCACTAATGTTTAACAAGCTTTTTTGTAAATAACGAACATTTTCCGTAATAAATCACCGTTCCAAGTCGATTTCCAGAGATATTGCAATAAATTATATTTCTAGAAAAAGAAAAAAAAAAAAAACATGAGATAAAGATATTTCATCAACATAGCTTAAAATACACAGAAAAGTATCAAATAGGAATTTAATTTTTAAAAATAAGGATTCACAAAAAATATTTGAAAAATAACATAGCATAAATATCAGCTTTTCTTTAAATTATTCTAAATTTTAAAAAAGAAAAAATTTAAATGTAAAAGCAAGCATTTAAAATTTACATTCTATAACATCTATTTACTCAATAAATCTATCTTAAAACTGATAAGTTAATTTTCTTATGTCAAAATGGATTTTTAAAATATAGTATGACCTAAACCCATGGAAAACAATTAAAAATACCATTATATGCTGCTCTCTCATTGCATTAAATATTCAGAAAATTAAATAATATATTTCTATAAAATTCTTTAATTAACAATTTGGCTGCAGTACAAACAGTTAATTTCAATTAAATACAAATAAAAAAGAACAAAAACAATTTAAATATGATATATAATTTATATTAATTAAATTTTATACAATTAGATCACAATAAATAAACATTTACAAGAACTTTTAGCATAAAACCAATATTTTCTTAAAGTATCATTAGTTTCATCAGATTTAGGTATCAGCACACTACACTTTAATAATTAGACATGAAAGTTTCCAGCCTACAACAAAATTTAATTGAAAAATAAAGTAAAAATGGAGAAGTAAACTCAAATCACATAAATCAAGGTTCGTGCAGATTTCCAAGAATCAAATTCCAGGAGTTTTAAGGAGTTCTCCACTATTCAAATCAAAATATTTCCAGGAAGTATTGACATCCATATTATTTTTATTTTATCAATTGTTCTTAACCAAATATGCATATTATGTATATGCAACATTTTTCAATTATATTTATAAACAAAAACAAATTAATAAGAAATTTTTTTATTTACATAAGAATTATATTTATATAATGAGTAATTCAAAAACCTTCAATGAATTTACAAATACAAAAGATAATTTTTTATATAAATAATCTATATCAGTATTCAAAAATACAAAATTTTTACATTACTGAACAATACATTGTATAAAACAATGGGTTATTTAAGAGTTTTTAAGCATATTCATTGGACTTATTTATTAAATATTTTAAGATGTGTATATCAACCTCTTTTAAACTTTCAAAATTTACAATATTTCAATGCTGTACACATGCTATTTTAGTGGAAAGAAGCCTTTCTCATTCAGACCATCCATTGACAACTAGAGTAATCTACTTGTTAATAATTCTAAGTATTCACTTTCCCACACAAAATATCTCAAGTTGAGAGACATAGAAAATTTGACAAGTAATACCATGTTTTAACAATATCATTCTCCCAAAATTTTACCTGGCAGCCCAATTGTTTAGCTACAAACGATCATTTAAACTTTCATCAAAGAAAATCATATAAATACTAGCATTCTTTCAGGTCTAGAAACACTGCTTGAAAGCGAAAATTTATAAGGATACAAGATTTGTAGCCAAATTCAATGTTCAAAACTATAAGGACACACAGAATTTCAGCCTTTAAAATTTTTTCTGAAAAAACAACTGAATCTAAATTTTTATAACAAGCTCTTTAGATTCTTATTATTTAACAGAAATCAGCAGTGAAAACATCTTTTAAATGATTAGGTTTTCTGACAGATACAGCCTGATCTAATACACAATTGTTTCCCTTACAAAGGATTTGACAGTTTAGTTTAGTTTGTTAGTCGCTCAACGGTCAATTTTTGCACTAGAGGGCTAATTAGACCGGGACTTACGGTTTAAAGTGGATTCCGAACCACTACAAACATCCATGCCCATGGTGGGATTCGAACCCACGAACTGTTGAACCGAAGGCAAGAGCGCTAACCATTCGGCTGCCAGCTCGGCAAAGGATTTGACAGCTATAATCCATATTTGAAATACAAAAATCCTTTTTGCAAATTAGACAATGATATATTTCTTCTGGACCATGCAAAAGACAATCCTTGTATGGCTCTTCCAGAGTCAACTGGTCATTGAAAAGGCACTTTACACCAGGCAATTAAAACAGTTTATTTCATTGATAAAGAAAATTCATCCTGATTTATTGAAATCGCACAATTTTCCCCAAGACATAGAAAAATATATTTTAACTCAGAAATTTTATATTTCGATATCAATATTCGGTAAATTTTATTAAAATATATATAAAAAAAATATAAACAAACAGAAAAAGAATCAATTAAAATCACCCATTATATTGCAAATATAAATAGTGCAGCCATCTAATTGTAACATTAAGACCTAACATTCTATTTTGTTTTTGGACAATTTCATTGAAAATTTTAAAATATTAAAACAAAAAACTGTAAAAAATTTAAATATTTTCTAACAAAAAATAAATTTTGCAAGACTTTTAAGTAAAAATTCTTATTGATTCATGATTTTCAAAGAGTCAAGTCGAAATTTCAGGAATTGTACGAATCCTGATAAATAGAAGATTTTATTTGAAGATAGTTTCTTTAATCATACAGTAAATAATACCTTAAAATGCAAAAATTAAAGGTAATAATTTCTTTATATTGGGCATTTCTGATTGGTTTTTCTATAATCACTTCTTGAAATACAACTGCAATTCAACAGAATCACAAATCCATTACAAATAATCTTGTGATGCTTTGTGCCATTGCAAATACACAAGAACTATTGAAATGAAGAAAAAAACACTAGCCTGGTCAGCTGCAAGCTCACAATTTTTCAAGGGTAGAAGAAATAAAGAGAGAGAAAAAAAAGAATCATAGAAATAACATATAACACATGCAAATTGAAGATCAAAAGCTTTGCTTAAAATGGAAAGTTAAGGCACATGGGGAACTCGCATCAAATTGAAACAATCTACATAATTATAACCAAGGCTTTAAACTAGAACCAAACAAAAAAAAATACTATTTTGGTTAGAATGAAAACCAGAACAGAACTGAAAAAATATAAGTTTATATTGGCACTATGTATCTTCATTCACTCTTTTACTGTAATTAACTTATCAATACTTTCTAATTCAATGTAAACCATATAATTGTTATTACATATACATTCTTTCTTGAGCCCTGTTTTGATGCTTACAAATACTTTTCTATTTAAGTTTTCCATAAAGCTACTCGCAGAAGACAGATTTGGTTAAGTCGAATGAACTAGAAGTATAGATGATTAAGAAAAATAAAAGTCTTGAGTTATATTTTTCCCATTATAGCATAAGATCATTTAGGGATGTTTGTATAGACTTTTTAAGACAAAGCAGATGCTTGGTAAGAAGTATACAGGGTGGCAGACTTCTAAGAAAGAAAGGGATTGTGATGTATTCATAATGTCTGTCTAATTAGTTAAAAGACATAAAAAGGCTAGTAATAATCCAGATTAATTCATAGAGTAAATATAATGGCAAGAAATAAAATAAAAATCACGCTTAAATCTCAATTGGCTCTCTATTCTTTTGTTTTGCACCCCAAAAACAGTAGTGTCCATGGCATTCCAATCAAGATTTTTACATAAATTAGAAATGGAATGTAAAGATGTTAGCTCATCTTTAGTGAAAAGTAATTCAAATCATTTTTTTTGCAGACAGTTAATGAGTGAAGTCAAAATTCTGATAGCCCCCATTTCCAAACGAAAGCACCATTGAAGCAACAAATTGAAGAATTAACTTTAAGTCATTTTTGTGGAATTTGGACTCATTGTTAAATAGTTATGACAACAAAGATACATTGGATTCATTTTAAGTAATTTTGACAGTAAAGAAAGGTTTGAATCATTATAAAATATATTTTAGATTTCTGGGAAGAAAACAAAAAGAGTACAGATTACCTAACCACACTTGATTAAGATTGCAGTTGTGGTTTTGGCATTTCCAGCTACACAAGTTATCATGTAAAGGGCACTTTCAGGTTTGAAATTTATTTTCGAGACAAGAGAAGTAATTTCAGTGAATCCATGTACGAAGACTAATGCCAATGATCACCATTCTTTGGTTACCGATTTTATCAAACATGCTGGTTAATTTCATCAATTCAATTTACATAATGTACCAATTGGGGAGAAAAAGGGGAGAATAAAATCGATCCAATTTTGGTGTAGTTAGAATGCTTGTTTTTGATAGAATGACATTTTTAGTACAAATAAGAAAGTACATAAACTAAAATAATTCATTCGGAACTGAACCGAAAGCTGTTATTTTCGAAGGAACAAAGACTGGAAATGCGAACCAATATTTTATTTTTGTTGAACCAGAACATAATTTCACTTTAGAAGTCCTGATTATAACATTTTACATAATGTAAGAAAGGGAACATAAAGCAAACAATTTCAGCTCTAATAAATCATTACTATACTTCAGAATTCCCTTTGTTTATTTACAAATTGTGATCTTACATTAGAAGTATCAGACTTCTAATGTAAGACCACTTTTCAAATACAGAGCAAATTTGAATGATTTACAATTAAAGAGTGGGTTCTGAGCTACTACAAATAATCATGCTTGGAGATAAATGTACAAATTGTTGAAGGCCGGCTAAAACTCTAGCCTTTAAGCCAGTAAACTAAGCTTAGTTTTGGGGTAGAAAGGAGATCTGTTTGGGAATTTTTGGCCTTCTTAGCTAATATATATTGTGAGATTTATTTTGTACAAATTTGTAAAAATTTTTGTATTCGTAAAATAGAAAAATAAATGCATTATAAGATTAGTATTTTTTAAACTCCTTTCAAAATGATTTAGTATGGATTATATAAGAAACACATGAAAAATGGAGCAAAGTCCAAGAACGAGCATGGTACTCAAAATTTTTGGTTTTAAAACTACATTTTAAAAAACACATTCCCTTACTTTTTTAAAAGAAAGCATGTGTTCTTTTCAAAAATGTACTCATGTTACCCCTTTATTTGATTATTTAAGACG
The DNA here is from genome assembly GCA_037975125.1 of Latrodectus hesperus. NCBI lineage: Eukaryota > Metazoa > Arthropoda > Arachnida > Araneae > Theridiidae > Latrodectus > Latrodectus hesperus. Next base: position 75,900,219 of record CM075861.1, read on the forward strand.
ATCATAGCACTAAAATATTTTTGCTTACTACTTGTTCTTTCCTACATTCACTATTATCAATCATTTAATCCTCTGATACTTCAAATGTACAAATTACATCCAAGTTCATGTTTAAAAAGTCCCGAAATTAAATTTCTGGCAGAAGTATTTTTCTCTGTAGAAGTCTATAGAGCAGTAATTCATGTTCACTCACATTGGTAGGTAAATATTCTTGGTTTTCTTCAATGAAAACTACATGTCAAAATGAATCTAGATATTTTTTCTGCAATACTATTTCAAACATAGATTGACAAGAGCTTTGTACCTAGAATGTAAATTTCACAAGGGATTCTCATTTGTGATCGTTCATTACAAAATTAATTTTTGATATTTGACCTGCAGAGACTGATTATATTCTGTAAAACAGGAATTACATTAAATGGGAAAAATTCTATATGAATTGCTTATGTAAATTCAGGATTTGCATCAAAAATGCAATTAGTTATCCAATGTTCAAAAGATAACGATTCTCTAGTAAAACTGCCAAATCAAGTTGCTTAACCATAAAAAAGAAATCATGATGATTCATGTATACACATACAATTTACATTTTTATAAATTTATTCATAATACCTATATCATACTTCACTGATCACACTTAAAATCATTTAGCTGAAAAGATTTTAATCCTATTTCATGTTGTCTTAATCTAAAGACTAAGGATTTTCACTAAATATTCACATTTCAAAGACAGATTTTGCTGGTCAGTAAAGAGAATCTCAAAACAGCTGTGTTGTAATGCTCATCAAATTAGTAGCTTTCTATCAAGATAGAATTCAAAATTAATTTAGAATATTAAATTATATAATACAATAAGTACCTTAATATTAGTGGCTTGATTTATCCAGTCTAATTACTGTTTGCACTAGATAGTTTTGAATGGATTCTGAATTACAATTATGAGGAGAATAGAGCCCGGGAAGTGTGGAAATGAAGGCTACACATAGACTTTATTGTGAAAACAATATTGATAAAAGAAAACACAAGTAATCATTACAAGGTATTTTATTTTTAATTTTGAAAATAACATTTTTCTAATTTCAGAGCAAAATATTGTAATAATTACTTTGAAATTTTTTTTTTTTTTTACAAAAAAATGTTAAAATTTGTTGACGCTTTACTCAGGAAACTAAAGTAAAAAACAATCAATCACATCCGTATAATTTTTAAAAAAAGAATATGAATGGGAGAAAAGCAGCTTATTTTATTAATCAAAACAGAACATTCCATAGTTTTAATTAAGGAAGCAATAAATCATGATCTTCAGGATTACAGTCAAAATTTATACAATGCTGATATAATCTCAAATAATAATTTATGTGTTCAAATCAAGCTTAAAATTTGATATTGCAATAATATGATGACTGTTTTGAAGAAAAAATAAACATTTTTTTTAAAAATACAAATTTTAAGAAAATTTTTTTTCTACAAAAAATCTTAATTAAATGAGAAGTATACAGATATTTGTCAATTTTCATTTCAAAATAAAGTAGGCTGGATACTTTTGATCATGTGTCTTACATACACAAAATAAATATTTAACTTGAACACTTTTATATGACAGTTATGAGTAATTTAACAAAAACATTCCAACTAGAATTTAAGTAAATAATTATGGATCATGCAGTTAATAATGCTGTAAGTAAATGTACGGCATTCTGTCTAATTTAAAAAAATAATTAAAATGAAAAGTGGAGGGGAAAAGCAAACTCACTCTGGTTAACTTGCATGTGCTGGAAAGGGGTGTTGACTGGGGACCTATTGGGTGCAACAAAACCAGGAGGAGGGCACTGAGCTGTTGGCCATTGGCCTGCATAGTAAAATAAATTCATGCATTGACTAATAAATATAAACATGATAAAAAATGACAGTATTACAAGGGATTGAAATTACAAATGTAACAAAAATACTGTCATACTTTTCCTAATCACACCAAAAGCAAAAAATAAGCAGAAATAAATATTTTTAAAAAGAGGCAAATGATGTGAAACAAAAGAAAATCATATTGCATTAGCAGTAAAATTGCAAACACAAAGATAGCTCTTCACATTATTTTTAAATTATAAAAGTTTATTTATCTATTCAAAGAACATACTCAAGCTATTTATATACATATGAAACATTAATACTTTTACCAATATATATTACCTGTTTTTTACAATGAAATAAAAAGTTAAAATATACTATCTGATACAAGGTGCATATTATATACAAAGATATCATGCTAGCTTTTATAAATCAATCATTGGTAATAAATTAATTAGGAAAACTTTTTTTTTCATTATTAGAATATTTGAAAACTTTTAGAAAAATAATTTAATGATGAAAATATTTTTAGCAAGCAAAAAAAGATAAGGTTAAATTACTTTAAACATTTTTCAAATAGTAAAGGATTGATTACTTAAGAAATAAGAAATATATATTATAATTTTAGGAATGTATTTTAAAGATTTCGAATTATATTTCTGACTAATAGATAATATATACATTTTCCTAATAGCAACGAATTTGCTATAGTTTCAGTATTTTGATTACCATATAACAAAAAGATTATTAGGCTTAGTTTATTTGTTGAAATACGAAAATGTTACATAGCTTGAAAATACCTAAATATTAATGAAAACACTTAAAGGAATGAAACAATTTTGCCAATGATTTCAGTTCATTGTTTTGCATTTACAAAATTTTTGAAAGAGAAAAGCATGTGATACAAAATGAAGAAAATAAAATATAAATACATTTTATGTTATAAAAATTTCATTAATTATTTTAAATATGTGAAAATAAACATTTATGAAATTAAAAATTTTATATTGAAATTTTTCTTTAAAAATGTACATTTAGATTTTAAGTGATTACGCAAATATAATTAGCATTGTACTATTTTAAGAGATAAAATTGGGTGTCAAAACTCATAAAAAAACTAAGTTTTGTTTGTTTATGAAATCAAAAATTAAAGTTTTAATAGATTGAATAACTTCCAGGAAATGTATAAAATATTTTAACCATATGACATGAAAAATTAATTAAAGAATTGAAAGCAAGAATAAAATGAAAATTATCTGTAAGGAAAAATATAAATTGAGTATTGGAATTGTATAATCACTCCATAGAAGACAATGTCAGTGTAATAAATTGTGTAATAATTCCAGGAAATGTCCTTAAAAATGCACAGGATATTTTACTGTATAGTTAGTTTTCATTGACAGTGGATTAAATTTGTACACTAAAAGGGAAGAAATCTAATGAACTGGAGTTTCCAGTGTATCCTTACATTTTCAGATTTTAGCACTCACTTATATGTATAAAGACATACAACATTAATTTCCAGTAGTACACCACTTTTTAGGTCATAACAAACTTTTTCGAAGTCAGAGTGTCAATGTTTGTTATCCAAATAACACTTCAAGATAATTTATCTAAGACTAATGTAGTAGTAATAATAGTCCATAAACTTCAATTTTTATATTTCACTAAAAGATAAATTATTCATAAATTTAAAAAAATATTTTCTTTTCCATTCAAAATAATTCCAAGAATAGTATAATTTGGTTAATCTACTTGGGTTATTTAATTTTCTAGAATTATATAAATAATTTTTATTTTCTCAATTCTGGATTAAACTTTTATCAAGTTTTCCCATTTATTAACAAAGGAAATACAAATATTGTACAGTTAATCAATTTATACATTAATTTTAATTTCATAATTTAACTCATTCCTCACACATACAATTTCATTTTTTATACATACATATATAAAATCTGTTTCTGTGTTAGGAAGTTCTAGTTATGAAATAATAAGATTTTGAATACTGACAAAAGGAACAAAGAAATAGGTTTCAGACAAAAGGAATTTAATACGCACCATCAAATGATGCTTTTCATAATAGTAAGTAGAATGTCTTTAAGAATAATTCAGTGATTGAGTAAATAAAATGCTTCAATATTGATTCAATTAATATTTTTATGGGAATTTAAGTGTGAAAAATAGCATTTAAAGTCTTAAAATGTTAGAGTTGTTGCACCAGCATGCTTTTCTATACCTATCCAGGAGTTAGGCCCTACCAGTTAGATAGAAGCAAATGGGTGGAGTCTTCATGATTTTGAAGCATGGACCAAGGTGAAGAACCCAAATACTTGCCCTGCTTTCTTCAGGGGTATAGATCTTCGGTTAAGCCTGGATTCAAACTCACTACCTTCCAACAATAATCTACCTACTGACCTAACCAACCACGCCAAAATATTTGAGTAATGACTATTAGAAAGAAAATATAATTTTTCTTAAACTAAGTAGTTCAGCTCAAATTTGCAAAATTACAATAATGAAATACTGTTATTTAAAATCTAGAAATTGCTTAGCATTAAATCTTTAGCAAGTCCCCTTTTTTCCTATATAATACTTAAATCAGTTAACCAATATAAATTAAATATAACAGAATTTCCTTTTATAATAAAATCTAAAATATAGGAAAATTTAAATACCAAGTCAAGAATAATAGCTCATTTAATAACTATGTTGATTAAACAATTATAAGAACTTAGCCATATTTAATAATTGTTTTTATTATTAAAATAAATGACCTAAAGAACAATTAGTACTGAGAACTTTAGAAACAAACACGCATTCAATTTTAAGTTATTTTTAGCGTAAATGTAAAATAAACTATGTGCTGTTATGGTGGAGTAGCTCCGATTGAAATAATCAAACATTTCAAGTCACTAAATGTTTTCTTTAAATGCTTAATTAAGATTAAATTTAGAAGCTAAGCAAGCTGTGAAAAGATCTCAACTTTACACAACAAATTTTGCATAATCTTTTAAATATGGTTGAGCATTGCTTTAACAAAAAGTAACAGTTATACCACTATTTTCCTTTAAATCATTATTTAAAGTCACTGAAAATCAAAACGAATTTTATCCAGACTGTAAGTACCAGATAAAATACATTAAAAAACAGGAAATGTAAAGTATTGTTTGTAATGCAAACACAAATACTACTAACATCAAAAACAGGATTAAGTTTAGAAATTATAACCAGAATTCAGTTTTACTTTTCAAACACAAATGGATGGCATTACATTGCTTCACATAAAAAATATTACAATGGAAGATTATTTTTATAATTATAATAATTCAAGAAAAATTAAAAAGTTCAGAGCAATAGTTAATACACTTTTTGTATTTAATTAAGGCAACACAGTTACATATTCTAAAAGAGTATTTTCAGTATTAGATTTGCTTGAGACAAGTTCAATCTTTTATAAGCAGAACAGTCCTAAATTTCACTTTAGCTTAGAGCCTGGCATTATATAATGAATAGTTTAACAACTATCACTTAAATCCAGAACTTTAATATTATATAGTAGACAGCTTAATAGTCATAAACTGAAGTTTTCAAAATCCACCATGTAATTATAGATTTTCAGAACAGTTTACAAAAATAAATGCAATATTAATGTGTTTCAAGAGATGAAATTTAGAATTATGCAAGCATGCACAGAAAATGAAGCATAAATATCCAGTTGTTCAATAGTTCGGATCAAACTCAAGATTTTCACTCTCAAAAAGGATATAAAATAATTGTGAGCCTGACAGAAATTAATAAATTTCAATGGCAGCCATTACAGTTATGAATTAAATAAAAAAAATCAAGGAACTATCCAGAACATTTAATTGGACATAGCACATGATTAAAGGCCCAAAGTTAGTAATAGTACTTAGAAATATTTAAAGATTTGTTTATTTGAAACTGAATGGTCAATTTTTACACAGAAGAATAAAGATTGCAGTGACTTGGTTGGTTGAGTTCTCATTACCAAAAGGCAGGAGTTCGAATCCCGAGTTAATCAAAAATCCATAGTGTTCACTAAAGGTGACAAGTGCACAAAAAATAAATCATGGTTGCAATGTTCTTCAAGCAAAATATCTTTGGGGAAGTTAGATCAAGTATTGGAGAGTCTTCTGTATTATTCCTATTTCTAAATTACAAATATCCTCCATCCAACTGTTTCCACCATATTAGAATAGCCCAACTCTGAGCTAGGTACAGTTTGTCACTCAACAGCCATTTTTTGTACCTAAAAGCTAATTAGAATGGACCCACTGTATAAAGTGGATTCCAAACCATTATTATTATTTTTTTTTATTATCCTACATCGAGACAGCGGCCTTAGACTATGAGTCCTCTGGCAGCCCAATAAAAATTAGCCTTATTGTAGAAGTTGTCGGGTAAACAGTTGCAAACTATTATGAGCATCCATGCTCAAGGTGGGATTCAGACCCATGAACTGTTGAACTGAAGGCAAGAGCATTAACTATCAGACCAGCAGACTAGGTACTGGGAAGTATGCTGATGCAACACACAGGATTAAAATCAACTGAGATTCAGGAGATACATGCAAGATGATAAAATCTTGAAATGGAGATCAAGATATCGGATCAATAGGCTAACTATTTAGCTTACAGTGGATTGTAAATTATCTCAGGATTTCAACAGATACTTTATGGCTACCTAACAACTCATATTATATATGCAGTATTTACGTTTATTAATAGAAAAATTCTAGATAACCTAATTCCTTTGCAGATTTTTCAATATTTTTCTCTTGATAAGAAATTTTATACAAGGAACAAACTTACATATGAATTTTTACTCAATTCCCCCTTTATCTTAATGCTATAACTTTAATATTGAGTAGTGCATTTGTCAGCTTTATGATGGTTTACGTAAGAGTTTATAAAAAATTTTTTTATTTTAATTACTGTTAAATTTGAGTTATTATTTAATCAATATATTCCAATTTGAGTCTTTTATACATTTTCACTAAACTAATGCCAGCAAAAATACTAGGAAAAATTTTAACATTCTAAAGTATGTATATATATATAAGTTACTTTTGTATATGTTAAAAATAATAATTATATTTTTCTTAAAATTGTGAAAGTGAGAGCTTTTGCTTACCTTAAAAATAGCCTAATTTATGAAATCTGTGCTTCTCAGATTTAATTTTTAAATGGTACACAATAATCTTTATCAGTTACTTTATTTATGTACACCATATTTTCATTTTAAAATTCATAATTTCACAATATGTTAATTTCTAAGGTAACACTAACATTGAGGAGTAATTAAAATAAGAAAGAAGTAATTAATATTAAAATCTGAAAGGCAGTGTAATGTAATATAAAGCTCTAAATAGCTTCATAAAAGTGTATCATTCATTTACTGTTAAACAGAAAGTTGAGCAGGTTGCTAGTGACTATCAAATGAAGTTATTGTAATACATATTTTTGAATAATCTAATTACAAGAAAGAAAAGTGGATGCCTTTGTACATAAATTAGAATTATATGGTACATATCATTACAAATCTAAGAAACATAATCAATTACAATTACTTTTGTAGAGGCCTTAAGTGCTTCAAAGATGAAATGATAAAACTTGTAACAAGTTCATGATTAGAAAGTTGCTAAGTGTATGCATTTATCAATAAAATGTTATTCCTCAAATGAACTTTATAAATTAAAATACAGGTTAGAAATTCTTGAAAATGTTCTTTTATTTTACAATACAGATTGAAGATAATGAAGAAAAAATAATTTGAAATATGAGCATAATAAAATGTTTATCTGATATTTTAACAGCTATACAATAGTCGATTACAAATATATTATATTTTTGTATTATATTAAACAAAAATGTATCATAAATTTTGCTAATAGTTACTTCCACTTACAATTGATAAAAAGAGAATGAAGTACTAATTTTTGTGAACAAGGAATAACATTTAATAAACTAGAATGAACATTTTCCTCATTGTGTAGCTTGTAAAAACTTTATATTTTTTAACATTACATGATTTATCTTTCTTTGTGTTATACTCAAATAATACTTGATAATAATAAATGAGGGATAATTTAGTTGTCTATTTTCTTTGTGAAAATTATAAATTGACACCAGTGATGTTTTAGGTTCAATGTAGATGATTATAGAAATAATTATAGTATAGAAAACAAATATTGAAGACTAAATATTTTTTTGCCATACATTTTTTTCTTTACTTCAATACTTTTACTATTAAGATATTTATCATGGAAATAATTTAATAACTAATTAGTTATGGATATTAATTCATTATATTTTCACTCTCTTATCATATATAAATCTATATAAACATTTTATTTACTTTTAAAATATTTGGTATTTATCTAATATAAATACTAAAATTTTAAATTAATGAAAACTGTCATTAAAAGTAGAATATTTTCAGAAATTCTATGTTCACAGAAATAACATTTTGAAACAATGTGAGTAATGTAATAGAAGCAAACTAAGTTTTTCATAGATTAAATAGTATGTATAAAACATGATTGATAAAGTTTAAATTTTTCATTGTAAATAATTCAAAACATGAATTTATAATTTGTTTTGATTTATATAATCCCACTACTAGTTGGGATCTCTCTTTGATATGACTGAATGAATTGTTATATATTAAACTAAATATACAGATGTGTTTAATATTTTACTTTGATTCCTTAATTTTTTTTGTGTTTACATAATTTGCTTTTAAATTTGATATAGTAAAAAGCAATAGATATTAACTTTATGTTTTGAAACTACTACAAGTTTGAATTAGAAACACTTGGTAAAGATTGTAGTAAAACTGTCAATTAAGCTTATGCAGAACTTTATAAATACTTAAATAAATATTATGCAACTTACCCAGAGATTAATTTCATAAATTCATAAAATAACTTTTCTTAACTTTATTACAGATAAACATCTATAATGTCAGAAAAACTAAACTAAACCTGTGACATGACATGACATCCCATGTGAGCCCAGGTCTAGAGTGACCATATATGTTTTCTTAACTGCGGGCCCTGGGGTTTGAAGCATATGTCTCGGTTAGGTAGTTAGCCTAACGCAAAATCCCCAGTGTTAAGCATGTTTGGTATTCAGTTTATCGAATCACTGAAGGAGCAAAAGGCTAAGTTACCTGTGCTACCCCGAGGATCAAGTCTCAGACCTCAGACTTGGCAGCGCAAAATGCTACATTTAAGCTACCCGGCTTCAATCTCAGAAGAAACTGGAGCAAAATTAAAAAGTAAATTTAGGAATACCACAAATACTTACCTACCAGTATACAGTATATATAAAATCGTTAATGGATATGCAAAATAATTAACACTCAATATTTTCTTAATTAAAATTAAGAAAATATTATAAACAATTTGAATTAGAAAAATGAATATAAATATTTCCTGAAATACATAAATCCTTCTGTTCCAAGAAGATGCACATTTATTGATTGTTTTTTTTTATTTTTGAATACAAGTAAATAAAATTTAAAAATGTACATTTAGATTTATTTATATAATTTTGAATATTCTACTTAATCATTTCTGATGGGAAATTTCAATTTGATATGCAATATTTTTTAAAACAATTTTATTTAAAAATAGGTACAAGTTATTTTAAAAGCACATATATTTTTAGCATCATATTAAAATTAACAGATATTAAAAAATATACCTCTGAGAGCAAAAGGATTAATATAAGGATTATGACTGCCAAATTGACTATTTGTATTTTCTTCAATTGAAAGCTGTTGCAGAGCTTTCATCCAAAGCTGAGCATTGGGTCCTAAATAAAGTTTGACTTTAAGTACACACATACATATAATATATATATATATATATATAAACTAGCAATAATTACATATTAAAACATTGAGTTACTTTCTCAAATTTAAATAGACTTAAAATAGGATTAAAAAAAAATAAATAAATAAAAATAAAATAAATGCATAATGGATTATTAAAATATCCATTAAAGTTGAAATAAAAGATCTGTGAAATGAAGTTTAGCCAATTATTGAGTACTTAATAGAAGAACAAAAAAGGTATTTACAAGATTTCCTATAAAAATAGCTTATCTAATTGTTGAAATTTTGAAATAACTGAAAAATCAAAATAACAAGTATAATAAGCTTTAATAAAACTTATTTACAAAGCAATAAGTGATACCAACACAGAGATAAATGTATATATTTTAAATAATAAAAATAACTTTTCCCCATAAAACCGAATCAAAGTGCAATTATATAAAAATAAAAATTAATAATTATGAATATGACTGGTTCATTTCAATTTGAACAGATTAATAAAAAGAGCAATAGAATAGTACACGGAAATACATGCATTTTCAAATAATGCAAATAATAACCTTTAATTAGTATAAAAAAATTATTCTTACTGTCAGTTATACTGCCAGAGTTTAAAAGTGTGGATTCATTAGATAACCAAGAAAGATCTCTTCCTTGATGGTTCCATGTAGGTCCAACTATAAATCAAGAAAAAGTTTTAAATCATTTATAAATTTTCATTTAATGTAGTTGAAATAGATATAAAACATTTAAGAAATTAAAATTGTTACTTTAAAATAAAAGTTGACTAACATGTTGGGGCGGGGGAGGGGGAGATGACATATTTTAATCAAATGAAAGTCAACATCTTAAGAAAAAACTTAAATAGGAACAATGAGTATTGAGAATGTACAAACATTAATAATGGATAAAAAAATGTTTTGTATTTCTTATTTGTATACGGTAAAATTTGAAGACTTGACAGAAAATTAAAATGAATGTTTATAACCAATTAAATGCGCATATATAAATTACAAGATATTAGAAAACTGAAATTTGCCCTAAAATAAATTCCCATTTAATGAGTATTAGGAAAGAAATGTAACCAGGTAAGAATGAAAAATATTTGATTCAAACTTAAACATAACATCATGTTAAATTAGAATGAATAGGAATAGTTTAGGATTTTCATAATGAACAAAATATGAACATTAATTTGTAATACCTATAAAATAAAAAATGTTTGTAATAAATATTTGCAATAATTGTAATAAAATGTGTAACCAGATGGTTTTTAATAACTTGTATGCAATTTAAGCTTTTTTTCCTACGTCAGAAATTGGCCGCATCGGCCATTTTCGTTTTAGCAGCCCAATACAAAGTAGCCTTCATATAATAGTTGTCATAAGAGAATTAACGTTGTCCAGAGATGTCAAAATGACTAAAATTCATTGCCTCTCCTGTGAAACACAGTGGGCAGTCAGGGGAGTTAAAAATGTCAATACGACAAAGATGATCTCGAAGGTAGTCATGTCCACTCTGAATTCTAAAATTTGCACTAAAAATTTGTCATGGGAGGTCCATAGGAATGGGATTGTGTATCAGTTTATACCACACTTTTTCTGTAGTAGTTCACCACCATAATCTAAGATTGGTCTAACATAGGTTTTATAGTGGTCAGGACATCTGGTGATGAACCAAAAGCAACACACAATAGTTTAGGGAGACCAAGTCTAGCCTCACCTTTCCTTGCAGTTTCCTCTGAATGTTTTCTTCACATTGATAACAGTAATTTCTTATCAAAGTGAAAGATATCGGAAATGATCACACCTGGAAAGATCCTGATCACCATATTTGATGGATATTTGGTGCTCTTTTGTAGACAGCGTGAAAAGTTGGTAGACTGTTTTTTCAGAGTTTACAGTCATATAGTTATTTTTGCACCAACCACCAAGCAAGAGCATGGATCTATTAATGTTATTAGCAGTATTAACGATTTTATGTGCTGAGAATATAACAACGTCATCTGCAAAGGCAAGGCAAAGAATTCCAGGCAAAATATGGAGCTTTTCAATGAGATCATTAATCATGATGTTGAACAGGGAGCAGCTTAAGCTAGCACTCTGTGGTAAACTATTTCTCATTTGGACAAACTTAGAAAAAGTGGATTTACATTCGAACTTTGCTTATCAAACATAGGAAGGATTTGAACCAATTTAGCTTACGTCCCTGGATACCAATATTTTGTAACCTGTTGATTAGTTTTCTTAACCAGACAGAGTCATAGGCAGATTTAAAATCAATGAATACAGTAAGGGTGGGTTCCTTACAATGGAAACCATCCTTAATACACTGGGAAAGAAACTGGGAATGAAATTTAAGTGATAAAATTCTATTTACTGAACTTACATATACCTTTGCAAAATGATTGAATTAATTTGTGCAATAAATTAAGCAAAAAAATGTTTTTTCATACAGAATTTTCCAAATTTTTTAGAAAAATAATGAATGCAAATAATTTTTCCACACTAGTGCAAAAAATTGAATTAGGAGTTTCTAAACACAGTTTAATTGGACTAATTAAAAGGAAGGACTCATTCAGTTATTTCAGGGATGGGTAAACATTTCTGAGTTAGAAACTACTTATTTTTTTATTTCACAATTACCTTTAATGATAATCAAATATTACACAAGGACATCTTTAAGTATGCTGATCATAAAAATTAGAATCAGGGATTACCCCAAAATGTCTTTGTGATTCCCTAGTAAATTATGAGCTCCTTAATGCCCATCCCAGAATAATATCAGATTCTTCTCAAAATGAGAACAGCATATATATACATGACACTTGAGATATATACATAATTAAAATAAATGACATGTAATTTATTTTCTTATTTTTTGTAATAATTGAAATATTCTCTAGAAATAATATATTGAGTATTTAACATCCCTGCCCCACAAAGAACATTTAAATGATTAAAAAAAGGATTTGTTCAAAATCATTTTGTGATTTATTCAGGATTATCTTTGAATTAAAATAAAGACAGATTACAAGCTAACTCTATTAATAAAATAAAAGCTTAAGAAGAAGCTTCTAACTGTAAACTAAATGATTATGACTGTTACTTAGCTAAGATTATCTTAAGAATTGCTTATTAATTGTATAATAAATATAAATGTTCTAAGTTGATAAAAAATGTTTAAATACATGAATAACATTAGATTGGATTTACATGTTTATTCTTATAAATAGAAGAGAAGTTTACACATATTTACATTATCATACGTTATTAAAGCACAAAAAATTTGTTTTTCGATAGTTGAGATTCAACTGGTTTTATTAATTACAGCATAACTAATTTCCTCTTAAAAAAATTCCAATTTAATATAATATAACAGTTTGCAAACATGATACTATCAATAAAAGAAAAGAGATCTAAGGTTTCTTCGAAGGTATTTTTAACATGGAGGTAATAAAAAACAGAAAGGAAAATACCTCTGCACACTTGTAATATTTTTAATAAATTCGCTATCATTATGTTATACAGTCAAGCATATTAATAATGATATACAAAAACTTTCAAATAAAAACACTTGTTATCATTAGTTCATGCCAATCTTTTTCCAATTTTATTACGATACATAAATTTTATCCGTAATGTTTAAACAATTTTCAATGATTTGAATTGTCTCTCAATTCAGGGCCTCTTTGCATATCAATGCTACAGAATCAGGATCTACAATTTAGAATAGATTTTAATAGCTCAACACAATCTTTCTTGATACTTCAAACACAATTCACAAATTGTTGAACTAAAAATTAAATTTTCAACTCGGAGCATTCTTAATCTTTTTACAATGATTATAGCATGGAAAAAACACTGAATTTGAAAGGAGGTATAAATTTAAATTTGCCAGTTTTATAGGTAAAGTACCTTTTCTGATAGTTAAGGAATATATTTTTATAAGAAATACTTAAAGTTTTAAGCAATTAGAAAAGATTGTCAAGTGTCAATAAACTTTAAAGCATTAAAAAATCTTATAAAAATCAAAAATAACAATTCCTAAAGTGCATTTCATTGAATCATTTCTTTAGAAAAGATTCAGCAAGAATTTTGTGAGCAAATAAGCAAGAAGCATGAATTGTTGAATAGCTTTCAACATAAAAACTTTAATTTGGGGTCACACTGCTCATTCTATCAATTGTTTGCTCAAAAATTTAATTGTTAGCACAAAAAATTCCTTTTCTGACTGCTTAACAATAAAGTTTTATAACACATTTTAAATTATACTTTCTTTGTGGCATATCTTCAAGGCAGTAAAATATATACAATAAAATTTGTTCAAAACTTAAAAGTAATGCTGCAATAGATTTTAATTATTATTCCTTTTAAACAAATAAAACAGTCTTATATTTTTGCTTCTTTTTCAAAACACACACAGCAGCTTAAAATTCTACCAATTAACTTTATTTCATTTTAATTATCTTTCAGTGAGCAAAGACCATGAAAGAAATGAGCAAACTATGTGAACTACAGAAAAATTATTAATTTAAGTAAAACTAACAACCAATGCTTTCTTAAATATCAAGACAAATCACTAATTAGTATGAGCCTTGCATATATAGTATTAAGTTTGCTTGTTTTGTAAACAAATGATGACCGATTACTTTTTTAGAACAAAATGAAATATGGAAGGAAAGAAATAACAAGTTCATTATTTCAAATGAAATTACTTTCTACATAAAGGCTTACATTGAGGAAAACTAAGCAGCAACAGATAATGCCAATAATAATAATAATAATTTATGATAAAAATAAATTTTACAGTGATTACACGAGCTGTGAGAAAATTGTTTACACATAAAATTTCAGTATTGAAAAAGTTAATATTTTTAAAAAGTGGGAGGTATGTATGTTATTTTTCAATATAATAAATAACAAAAGAACATATTTAGTACTTTAAACAAAAAAATTTCCCTTAAAAATAAAATATTTTCAAATTAACTTATTCATTTTTCCCTATGATAATGTAGATTAAAGGCTGAAAACTATATGGTGATTTATTAGCATTAATAAAAAATGCACATACTAGAAATAAAAGGCTAAATTTGAATAAATTCAAAATCAAAAATTAATTTTTAAATAAAATATATGTTAAGTTGCATTTTAAAATCAGATTTGTAAACAAAACACCTAAACAGAAATGTTTTGTATGTTTGGATACAAAGCATTTCAAAACAAAAGTCTTTTCCAGCATTTTAGCAAATGATTTGGTAAAAAAATTAGGAAGCAAATACAGGAAAAGTTTCTTACCATTTTGATTTTGCACTTTTTGGATATTTCTAGCATTTAGATGGTAAAACATTTCTGGAATTAAATTTCGGAAACGATCCTCCATATTTTTCTTTCGGTAATTTTCCTGCTAGTAAAATCAATCAGAAATCAGTATTTACAGCTCAAAATTAACATAAAACAATAACCAAAGAAATGTTTACTTACAACTGAGTTATCACGAGTAATTTGAGAAAATTGCTTAAACTGATTTGAAATATGTAGTGGATTCTGAGGTTGATCTTGTTGATAATAATGTGTGCAATTATTCAGAGTCTGTCTTGTTGACGGTAATTTATTAGCTAAGAATTCTAAATAAATAAAAAAATTATCACAGTTACAAAAATCAAAACATTAAAATAAAAATTGCAATTTTCAATTAAAAAAAGCATTTTTGACAGCAATTTCTGTATAATGAAATTTAATACATTAAATCTCTTTATACAGAAATTGCAGTCAAATTTCATAGTTACCTGTATTTGTAGGACCAAACATTCCAGGCAAATGACTTACAGAATTCGCCTGAGGAACATGTCTGGAACAAAAACCTGGAGGAGGAACTGATATCCTCTGTTGGTTTGGCACCGGGGGTTTTATAGGCTGGAAAAATCCAGGTGGGCTTTGCATTTCTGTATAAGTTGGAGGATTATGAACAGCTTCTTTAGCCATTAAATCCGCTAAACCTTTAGAAGATTCATTCCAAGGATCAAAATCTAGAAAATAAGATTTAATTCAATGTTCTGAAATATATTAAAATTATATGTGATCAAATGAAAAATTAAAAAAATGATTTATAACATTTTTGAAATATTTTTTTTTATCTAGTAGTTGATAAAGATGGATATTAAGCAATTCATATTCTATTAAGTTTTCTTCTCCTCAAAAAATTTTACACTTAAGAATTTTTTGATATAGTTTAAACAGAAAACATAAGAATTGAAACTCTGCATAAACTATAAAAATTAACTAATGAATCTTTATAATGCAAACTGACCAAAAAAATATTCCTTAATAAAATAAGTAAAAAGTATTCCCCAAAGTTAATATATTATAAAATACAGCTCATATATATTAATAGTATCTCCCCACAGTCATTATAAATTGTTATCTTTTTGTTAAAATTATAGATATGCCTTTTGGTAAAAAGTATCTCTTTTCAGACACTATTACTTAATAACACTTAATGAATAGTAAACATATAGTAAACATCAATTTTAAGAGAATTTTAGATTACTGTGTAGAAATAAATGAATTTTTTCCAAGCATGCTCTATACACAAGTTGTCTCACAAATGTGAAGATCATGCATAAATCTTTATTGCAAGTGAATTGGACATTTCAACTCAAGCTACCAAAAGCATGAGAACTATGCTACCAAGTGTCTCAGTTGCAGGAATTGTTATACATTGACAGAAAGTTTGAAACAGTTTTAACAAGCCAAAAACAAACATTCAATTGATCGGTTTCATTAATTACTCGATCATTTTTTGCACACAAGGGTTAATAAGATAATGGATTCCAAACTACTACACAACCATCAGACCCTAAATGAAATTTGAACTCTTTAACTATTTATTAAACTGAAGTCCAAAGCATTATTCATTCAGTTACCTAATCAATTGGTGGCACATTTGCACCAGAAGTAGATACCACAGCAAAAGTACTGAGATTTATTAATGAATCATTTAATGCAATCTAAAAGTCATAAACAAGTGATATTTTTAACAATTTTAGGAGCAGGCATAATCTAAAAAATATTTTTTATTTTTTTTAATTTTATTTTATTATTATCCTAGGCCCGACCTTGGTTTTTCAACCATCAGTCTCTGTCGGGCAGCCCAATACAATCTTGAGGTGAATGAAAAGTCATCTTCAGCAGAATTTCTAACTGTGACGTCAGAAAGTCTAGGGCAAGTGTAAAGGTGGTCACAAATCATGTCCTCTAGTCCACAAAAAGGGCAGATTCGAGAGTCCTTCAAACCGGAACGGTGAAGGTATTTTTGCAGATAATCATGCCTAGTTTTAAGGTGAAAATTCGCCACTCCCACAGCTCTGTGGAGGTTAGTAAGGAAGCCCATGCTTTCCCCTTTATGCACATCTTGTAAACATTTCTACGATAGGAGGCTATATTTGACTTAATAAGCCTTTTAACAGTATTGTACTCCAAGGCTAGAGAAGGTTGTTGTAGATCTGAGCCAGCCTTTGCCAATTTGTCAGCTGCGTCATTTCCCGCGATACCACAGTGGCTGGGTATCCATTGCAGCACAATTTGACATCCCTCTTTTAGCAGAGAACTAATTGCTATTTGAGAGATAAACAGACCCAATACTGCTAGAAGCAACTAAAGAGAGAGATCTGATGGTGGTCAGAGAGCCTATAAAAATACTATGTTGTTCTCATTACTCTTTCTGATCTCTTCAAGTGCTAATTGCACAGCAGCCACTTCACCATTGTAGCTGTTATAGTATTTCCCAACAGCCTGAAACTCATAGAGTCTATTCCTGCACCAGCATTTCTAATGGCATCCACAGCTGAACCATCTGTATAGACATGGAACCAAACAGATGATGGATAATGCTCATCGATTGTAGCTAGGGTAGCCATCCTCAGCTCAGAATCAGTGGAGACCTTCTTACTAACAGGTAGTATCAGGTCTAGACAGCAATCAGCTCTAAAAATATGGTTTTGAAAGATAGGGGGTCTAAATAAAGGCACTCTATCTGCATCCGGCATCTTATACCTATCTGACAATTCCCTTGTCAAAGTCAAAAAGGTTCTCTGTGTTTTCAATCTTGGGAAAACAGGAATATAATTTTTCCAGAAACCATCATCCCTTAGAAGCCTTTCAAGGCAGAGTTTCAAGGCAGTGCTTTGTCTTTGATCTGCCAAAGGTTCCAACCCAGTCTGAATTTGCTTTGCCTCAATAGGTGTAGATGAAGCCCCACCGGAGATAAGTCTAAGAACATTATTCTGAACAGTCTCTAATTTTTTCTGGATGCTATCCGATGCAGTAATCAGGAGCTCAGCTCCATATTCAATTGCAGATCTGATGTAGGACTTATAGGTGGTGCAGAGTAAGTCTTGTGAAGCTCCCCATTTCGCTCCTGCAAGTCTTTTCAAAAGTTTACTTCTGGATTTTCCGATGTCTATAACTTCAACAGCTTGGGTATTCCAACTTAACCTTGTATCCAAAATGATGCCCAGATATTTGGCTCTAGCTGTTTTACACAGACGATGGGGAGCATAATATAAACTAATATCATAGGGTTTAGTACTTAATGTAAACAGCTGGTAAAAGTTTACTATGTTTATCAATGTTTACTATCATTTGATTCTCATTAGACCAATGAAACAGTTCTCTTAAAGCCCTGTTAAGGGAAAGCTGGATGTGCTGCATATCTCTGCTGGTTGACCAAATGACCAGATCATCTGCAAAAAGAACGGCCCTAAAATCCCCATCAATATCCATAACCCTCTGGATTACATCATTTATCATGTTGTTGAACAAGATAGGGCTCAACACAGAGCCCTGAGGAAGTCCCTGTCGAGTTTGTCTGTAGGAGGAGACAGATCCACCAAACATGGCTCTGATAAATTTCTGGGTCAAAAATGTCTTGATCCAAGTGTACATGTTTCCACAGATTCCCATGTCTATAATTTTCTTAAGCAGTTTTCTTCTCCAGACTCTATCATTTTGATAGAGCGGCATTTTGATAGCGGTTTTGAAGTCTATAAAGACTGCCACTGAATTGTATTTCTGATTAAAACCATCCTTAATCAGCTGTATAAGTCTAGCCACCTGTTCAACAGTATTTCTGTTTTTACAAAAGCCTGACAGGCAAGAATAATTTTCCAAGTAGAATTTTAGCCTTACCAAAATCAAGCACTCTGTCAATTTACAGGTTGCGCTTGTGAGAGAGATAGGTCAATAGCTGGAGACATCCCCAGAATCTTGACCACTCTTCAGGACAGGAATAACTTCGGCCTTACGCCACTGACTTGGAAGTCCCCTGGTCCAAGACATATTTATTATGTTAAGCAGTCCATCCAAAGAGTCCTCTCCCAAGTTCACCAGGAAGTCTGATACAATATTATCAGGTCCAGGACTGTTACCCTGGGACAAAGCCTTTAACCCACACTTGAGTTCAAATAAGGTGAAAGGAGAATTGAACAAACTATCCATCTCTGGAGATAAACATGTCTGTGGGCAAAACAATTCTTTATCATACATCCTATCTGAGGGATGGTAATTGCTAATATTTGCATAATGTTTATTAAAAGCCCCGGTAATTTCTTTGTCTGAAGTGAGTAATTTATTGTCCAATTTAATCGGCTCTTTTCTAGTATCTTTCTGATTGTTGATTTTAGATAGGAAACAGTGGACCTTTAAGGCATCCCTTCTGTAATCTAAGCACACTAAGAAGTTATGAAAAGTGAGACGTTTTGCTTCTTTAATAGCTCGTTTAATGATTACT
Source organism: Latrodectus hesperus (assembly GCA_037975125.1). Classification (NCBI taxonomy): domain Eukaryota; kingdom Metazoa; phylum Arthropoda; class Arachnida; order Araneae; family Theridiidae; genus Latrodectus; species Latrodectus hesperus. Next base: position 75,919,719 of record CM075861.1, read on the forward strand.
TGTCTTTTGCGAAGTTCAATACAGTCAGTCATTTGTCCAGTAGCTAAAGCTCTGGCTCTAGCCTCATCACGGCTAACTTTAAGAGATTGTAAGTGTTAACTCCAGAAGGGAGAATATCTCCTTATCTGTCCTCTAGGTATACAACCTTCGGCACAGGCCAAAATAATTTCAGTAAAAGTATCAACAATACTATCCAAGTTTCCAGTTAAAAAGGTTTTTTTCTAACAGTGATTTCATAAGTGAGTCTGTCAGACATTTGTATTTTGTCCAGTTTGCTTTCCTTAAATTCCAACGAGGGAACCTAATCTCTCTCTATGTCCATTTTGTTCAATAGCAAAAGTGGCCAGGAGGCTGTGACCAGCTCCACCAGGGGCAGGTAGCAGAGAGTGAGTAGTATACCACGTGAAGGCTACTGACACCCCCCCCCACTTTTTTTATAGTAGTCTATTTTTTAAATCCCACAAACAGAAAAACAAAATAAATGTCTCATTATTTGTCATACCTAAATCATCTTCAGGAAGTTGCTTTTGGGATTCTTCATATGAGTATGTCGAATTCCAATCTGAGCTATCTGTGACAGAAGGTTCTGTAATATTATCTGATATTAATCTTAAATAAATGCTATTTATAAAATACACATTATGTTACTTAAAAGTAAACAAGTACACAAATTATGAACCATTTAGAAACTAAATATCATTTGGCCTACTGTTCGCATTCTAACAATTAAAATTAAGACTTATGAGCAAAGCAGTTTTAGGAAATGTAAAATCAATATACTTTTAAAGTAATAAAAATATATATATATAACCTATGAATATATACATACATATTTATTCACATTTGTATCTAATTTGTTCTATGCATTCAATTTTGTTTTTGATATTAGATACTTGAAAAATGATTAATTCTCATGCTTTTTAAAACTAAATGAAAAGAAACTAGCAGATTTAACACTTGTAATTGGTATTTTTATTTTAATAAAAGTAATATAACTAACACAGAATTGTTTTACAAAAGAAAAAGTACTAATAATTCAGAAATTGACAAATCCAAAAATTGTATTTATGATTGTAATAAAATACAGTTTTACATATAACAGTACAGCTACCACTGTGCATAAATTAACAAGATGTAAAACCAATACCAGATAAGCAGAAATAGAGATTCTTTTGAAGACGGAACATTAAATGTATTTGAGTCTCGCATAAAAGTGTTAGAGATTCAAATATTTTTCATTTCTTTTAAAGGATTGTAATTTATGTTCACAAGAACATTTTTATGAATATATTTTGATTTGATTCTAGATCAAAGCTTTTAAGTTATATAAACTTTACTTTTTCAAAACACAATAGCACATTGGAATTATGATAAAAAGTAATATCCATGCATTTTAAACTTGTTATTAGGATATATAGTACAAACAAGAAGCTATTAAAAATTCGGTATTAGCAGATTTCCTATTTGATTCAGTAATACAAACTTGTAAAATGCCTACATACAGTTTCCATATTATCAAGAATTGTGCATTAAGTGAATACTCTCAACTATATACAAATTGTTTTATTTCAAAATTTGGTTTAAGTGTAGGAGAAGGACCTCTTTAATTTGCCGTTGTCGATTTTTACCTCCTCAGCAGATAAAAATATATCTTTTATTAACACAGTAAAATTACTCTAAAATAAATTTGACACATGAAATCTTTCTATTGAATCAAGCCCTCAGTATGGGGTATTTTAAAACAAATAATTGAGCATCTTCCAAAAAAAGCAGGTACTTGCAACTTATAAAATCAGCAAACTAAAATTTATTTATCTTATTATTTTTTTGTTAATAACTTCCAGGAAAATTGATTACGTATACCATGTAAGGTATTGGCTTGTGAAAACTTTCAGCATTTATATTTACACGAAGACACCATATGTCATTTCATCCAAAACAATTTTTACAAAAATCTTAAAATTTATTAGCACTTTTTACCCCTTGGAAAGCAACTAATATATAATAAACTATACTGAAAATTTTGTAAGCAATATTTTTTTATTATAAATGCCTACCACTGAGTATGTAATTTTTCAAGCACTTTTGTTGCGAAAACTAAGACGTTTTAGAAGTTAAACTGTTTAATGTTTAGTAAAAAATTATCATATTTGTTTTGTTTGAGATCTATGCTTTCATATAAATTTAAAATAATCATAAATAGTAAAGAGAAAGACTATCAATCAATATATTCACGACTGGTCTAGAAGATAAGCTCTCAACTGCAAATATGTGAATAAGAATGTATCAGTGAACTTTAGAATGTAAGTAAAAGTGACTGTCATAGATGTTGGCAACAAGAAACAAATAGAAATGTGTTATGAAAAGTAAAATCAACTATTACTTTTCATAACCTTGGTTTGTTTCATGGTTTTTTATTATTTAAAAAGCACTTTACATTACTAAATAGGAATAATAATTAGTAAATTGTGATAATGTTTTGATTAATGAAATTATTCTTCATAATACTGAATTTTTTTTAAAAAAACTAATTTTTGAAATTAAAGATTTAATGAGAGTTGTGCTATAGCTTAAAGATCTGTATAAATACTGCATTATTTTATGATATGTAACATAAATAAGCTTTCCTTCAAAAGAAAATAAGATTTGTTAAAATGGTGAAAATATAATTTCTATTTTGTGATTTATTTTTTTTTTAATCGGAATAATTATAATTTCTTTTTTCATAATACAAATATTTATTTTGTCAACATCAATTAATCAGTTTCATGATATTTAAGCAATAATGTGTTGAGACAACTGAAAATCTAAATTTATGCATCAAGCAATTCAGCATTAATGATTGATACAAACACTTTATTACACATTATGCATTTTTTATTTACAAAGAAAACATCTTAAGTCAACCAAACACATCAAATATTCAATATAAGCAATGCAAAAACATTCTTCAAACATTCAAAATTTTAAAAAATAATGCTTTTAATTCTGATAATACAAAACTCCATTTTTTTTTAATTGTTGAACATTAAGAATTACAGATTCGGGTAAAATTATTGATGTATTGATGTTAACATTATAAAGAAGTGAAGTATTTAACAAACAATTAGCAAAAGTATTTTTTTCATTATCATTAGATTTGCAGAGGGGGATTATATTTACCATTACTTTAAATGTAGTTTCAAAAAGTGAACGAATTTACAATATGCACACATTTTTTAAATCCATTTCACATTTATGTTAAAAAATACTTTTAATTTGCTAAACTGATGATTATTAAGTCACAATAAACAAGCTAATATTGCATCATTTTACACATACATTACTGTGCACATATTTAATAATAACAATAAACTACATACCTTCATTGTGCAGGTGGCCATTAAATGAACTACAATCTGAAGAAGTCGGTAAGCAATTAATTTGACTAAAGAGAGAATCACTTTCTATATTATTACTAAACAGATGATTTGGGGACAAACTTTTTGGTTCCATTACAGTTGATGCTGCAAATGTATTAATTGGAGAAGTATCTTCAGGATTATTTGTCGAACAGCTGCCGAATGAGAGAGGATTGTTGTTACTAGGAGGAGGAGACGGTGAGGAAGAGGACAAGAAATTACTAGATAAGCTCCCAAAAGGTGTGAAGAGAGAGGAACTTGAAGAAGATATGGGCGAAGGTGGCAAAACTGGACTATCACTACGAGCTATTTTGATACTCGCTGATACTGGTTTTGATTGTGTCTGTTGATCAGTAATATGAACATATGTGGTTTGTGCATTCTTATTGTTCATTTCTGAAACATCTGAATTTGCTTCACATGGAGAACTCCCTCTATTAGTTATCTCCAGTCTCTGTACAGGGGAATGACCAGAAGATTGTGCAGAAGTAGAATCTTTGTGTTTTAATTTTTGACTTTTTCTTTGTGCTGAACTGTCTTCTTTTGTAGAATTTTTAGATACACTGCAACTTTGAATAGATTCTGATGACTTGCTTTTGGTCTTTTTACTAAAAACAGAAAAAATTAGAGTTCAAATTTCTAAATATAAGAATCATGTACATATAGTGAGAAAAAAATCCATTCAAATCAGTATTATGAACAAAAATATACAATATGAAAAATATGAAAAGTTTATCAAAGTCTATTTTCCTAATAAAATTCCTAATTCGAATAGCAAAGTAAAATTTAATTCTTTTTATGACTTTAGAAAAAAGTTGTTTAATGCATATTAAGTGGGTAATCAAGATCACGTCAATCATAAACAGCTAGATCCTTTTGGAAAATATAGAAGATGTATGACATAGTAATTGAGATAAGACAGGAACTTTATTGGAAACATGAACATCAATATTTGATGAGGAAGACATTCAAAATACATATTATACATACAGATACTTGCATTTGTTCAATGTAAAATGATATCACCCCATCATTTTAAGTATACATGAAAGACATCTAATAACACTTGGTATATCTTCATATGGTAATGATATAATCCACTCATGATTTTACTAGCTTTTTCTCCTGTTGTTATCCATTATGTTGGCTTCATGATGCCAACCTTATTCATAGGAAGAGCCACAAATGAAAAAATACTAAAAAAACACACAATCCAACACACAATCAAAATATGTCGGAAGAATACACAGTGAGCTTATGCCAACTTATACTTGCATGATTATATAGCATTAAAGGTTTTCAAACAGATGACTTACAGCAAAGCATTATCTTTATGAATGGTTATTGCAACATGAAACCAATTATATTCACTTATTTTATGAATAAAAGACAGTTCAGATGAGATCAAATCCTTAACAATCACAACAATCATATGTATGCAGGCTTTAACTTTCCTGCAATAATAGTTGAAGATATGACCATTGGTTTGTAAATGTGTGGGCTAGTATAATAGAGAAATGCATAATTGGACCACATCCGTCGCCTGAAACACTCTCTTAAGTTCATGCTTGAATTCTTTTAGTGATAATACTCAACAGTTTCAGCTTGGTTTGGAAATTTATAAAACATTGAAGTCCTTGCATTGGAATTGGGGTGCAATTTTATGATTATTTCAATAGCCAATCTGACATATTAAAATTTCTCCCTATGCAGCCACATGTAGGAGTTAGTCTATCTAGACTTAGTTACTACAGAAATCAACTAGTTTTTTCTTTTCATGGCATTTGTATTTTTATGGATAACAATAGGGCTAAGCATGTGAGGACAATGATTGTGCATGCATGCTTCAAACATCATCTGTAAACACTGTTTTCAAGTTTCCAATAAAGTTTTTTTTTCTCATGTACAAAATATTGCGACATAAATAATTAGTAAATTTAAATATTCTAAATGAGAAATCCAGTTGGCACAGTACATTTGATAGAACAACTTGCACTTAAAACTTGATTAATTATTATTGTATGGGTGCAACCTGATTGCAATGAAAAAATGTTTATGCCTTTCAAATTTCAGGTATAAGTAATCATTCACTCAATCATACGAATATTTTTTGTAATTGTTTATATTTAATTAAGTTTAGAAATGACAAAAAGTAGTTATTTAAAACTTAATTATCTCAAATAAATAACCATAATTTCATATTAATACACATTACAATATAAGTAACAAAACTAACAAAATTTTTATGTCTTATAATGGATTGCAAGTAATACTGAATGCTGTTAGCTCTGTAAAAACCATCACTTTTAGATTTTAAAGAGGTGCCAGTTATTTCCAAAAAGATTCAATTGAATTTACAAATATCAAAGAAAAAACTTTAAAGCATCAATAATCAGAGCAATACTATTGTTACATTAACAACCAATTTAAGATTTCATGCTGGAAAATAAGGATTTTGTCACTGTTCAAATAACGAATAACATTATTTGGGTTCAATGTAAGATGCATTTTAGTGTTAGGAGGGTTACTACACAATCAATAATTACATATTAGGCTCCTTCCTCACAATTGACAGTTAAAAAATAAAACAAATAAAAGTTTTAGTATTATAAATAGCTCCAAAACTAATGCAAAGTTTAAATATTTCATTATTTATAAAATTATTCGTGGTTGGTAGGGAAAAAAGTTGACTTTCAAGCTATAAAGTGAATATTTTCAACATAAAATTTTTGGTCTAAGTTTATACTAGAAGTAGAATCCACATTAAAATAAAAAGTAAAATAGTTAATCATTAAAAGTTAAATTAAGTGTAAAAAAATTAAAAAAAAAACAAGTGAAAAAAAAACACTTAATAGAAGTAACACTTATTTTTTTTTTAAAGAGTAAGAATACAAGCAAAATCAATATGTATTTCCTACAAACCCTTTAAGACTTTCGGGTGTGTGTTTGTTTTTCGATCGACTAATTTTCCCCTCTACTTTTTGATTCTGAGAGGAATCTTTTGTTCTTGTACGAGATTCTTTAGCATTCTGCAATGTACATGGCAAAGATTCTTTTGAAGAATTAGAAGGGCATTGTGGAGGTGGAGATATTGTTTGTTTTCTAAAATAAGAATAGCCATGTTATAAATCAAATAAGATAAAATAGTAAAATAAAAACCTTTACGTTAAAAGATCACAATTTCTCAATGATTACTCAGAAAAATTTCAACACAATTTGCTTATTTTTCAATATATGATAAAAATTTTGTACTAGAAATATTCATATAGTTACTTTGAAAGATGTCAGACATTTTTATTCAGTCTTTTTTATTTTTTTAAATAGATTGGACTTGTGCTACAAATTTATCTTTAGGAAAATATATAAAATGAATACAGCATCAGTTTAATTTTAGCATTTATAGGGAAAGTTTCTATGTAAATAAGTCTAGAAAATTTGTAAAATTTTTAGAAAGATACACACAATTTTATTTGGTTTGGAAATGTTTAAACTTTACACAACTTTTATCAATTTATAAAAAAATTATAATGCAGGGGTAGGAGTACAGAAAATTGTTTTTCAGGACACTATTTTCAAGAAATATCAGGACATATTTCAGTAATTAAACAAAACATATGTTACTTTTACACATTAATTTCTGTTTTATGCATAAAACACATTTTAGAAAGGAATAAACAATTTAATAAATTCTGAGTTTTTGAATTTTTAATACAACAATATGAAAAATGATACAGAAATTTAAACTTTCTATACTGAACATTTTTTGAAAATTAATAAGTTACATGATAAATGCTTTAAACTAATAGTTAATTTATGTATAATTGAATAATGTTCATTTTGAACTGGATGCATTAGCATTTAATTCCGATAATTTAACACTGCACTTTTTTAATTTATCATTAACAGATGCAATCTCTGCATTAGCAGCAGACAGTATCATTTGTCCAACTTTAACATCACTCATATTATCATCACTAATAGCACATGCTATTTTTTTAGTTGCATCATCCAAAAGTTTTTGAGCTACACAATGATTATCAAGCAAATTTTTCTTTTCTTTCTCAAGTTCATCAATTTTTTCTAATAGGTGCGATTGCTTAAACTTTTTTTCACAAGTAGCTTCACATCTTCATCTTTTCTTTTCTCCTCTAATTGTGTTACATCTTTTGATTTTTCCATATGTGATGCATATTCTGCATTAGATTTCTGAATATAATGCATCATTTCTTTGGTATATGGAATGGAGGAAACAGAATTGCCATGCATTCGAATAACATCATGACAAATCCGTAAACTTTGAACTGTTCATTCCGATAAAGAAGCCCTCTCCTTTGTCACAACAGAATTAATTTGTAACAACTTACTCCATTTTTTTCAGATTTCTTTTGGGTTTAAAAATTTAAACATAATACTGCGAACAAGTTCATTTATCTTACTGTACATCACATGTACTAAAGGTTCGACTTTTTGCATTAGAAGTAAATATGGTTCATAAGTTTTACAAAAAGATGGAACAAAATGCAGATACGCCAGAGTCTTTCAAATGTTTTATAATCCGAAGATGTCTATCAGAAAGAGGAGATTTCGACTTTTTAGGTACTTTAACAATGAAATATTCCTTTAGAACATCATATTGCTCAACAATTCTCTCACAAACTGAGCCCAAAGTAAACCAACGGCTCTCAACATGACGAAGGAAACTATGTCTAGCTAGTTTCTTCCAGTATTTCTAACTGTAAGGAATGATAATCTTCCCTTTTTGCAGGAGATAGTTTGAAAAATTAATGAATATCTATAGCAAATCCATCAATATTACAATCAATTTTATCAATACCCTTACGTAGTGCTCCATGGATTATGTGCAAGCAACATGTACCCAAATCAATTAGTACTGGTAAACTTTGCTTACTTAGTTCACTATTTATTTGCTTTAAAACAGCTAAATTAACTCTTGGTCCATCCATTGACAACTGCATTAATTTTTCTAAATTCAAACCATTATTTTGAATAAAACTTAATAAAATTTTTACAATTTTATTGGTTTCAGTATGCCTTAAAAATGTGATTCGAGGTAACAAATAACATTCTTACCTTGTTTATCAGACCAATATGAGATGTAAATATCCAACTGTTTCTGTATTTGTTTTGTAATAGTTTCATCGAAAAGTAAAACAAAATATGAAGTGCCGATATCCCGAAACAATAGAGTTTTGAAATACGGACCTAATCCAAAACTAATCATATACCTGACTTTTTTGTCAGATAATTTGAGTTTTGCTATGGAGGAATCATCAAAAATTTCTCCGTAAATGTTAGCTAAATCATTCAAAGACAAAAAAAATAATTATTTTTTATTGCCACCAAAACTAAAATGGTTTCAACTTAAATGGTTTTTTCTGATATCGTTTTGGGGAGCCATGATTTGTTATTCACTACTACAGTTGATGTCGAGGATTCATGAAGTTGATGACTTGATAGTAAATAGTGTTTGATTCTTATAACAGTTCACAGCTTTTTTGTGTTTTAATCCATCTGCATGAGCAAGCACTTGTCTAAAACCCATATTTGAAACACTGAATTTGCTTTTGCATACAAAGCACTCCGCAGAATGAACATCAACACTTCGGCACCAGGTCTTGATTAGGCATTTATTCCCATCTTGCAGTTCCAACCATTTGTCGGAAAATGTTTTCCTTGGCATTTTTAAAAGAAAATCAATTGTTTTCAAAAAATAAAATTCTGAGCTTGCTAATAAACATTCTTCAAAACACCCTTCAAAATGGCGCGATAAGCATTTCACGCATGCGCATAAACGTAGACGAATAATTCTCACAATTTCCCCATCATTGTAAATAGTTGTGCACTACTAAAACCAGAATCTTTGTCTGTAAAGGCAGAAAATAGAATTTAATGGTAAACCCAAACCTAAATTTTTCTGACGTCAGGCATTTATGAGCAATGGCTGAAAACAAGGCAGAGACGAATGTATGGCAACCCTATTTCCAGTTTGAAAGAGAACAAAAAAGGGGGAATTTTTCTCTTTCTTCTTGCGTAGAAAGCAGTTGAAAGATAAAATATATTCCATTGGAAGAAAAATTTACTAATGAAAAATATAAAATTAAACTTTCAAAAGAATATAGTAAAACATTAAGGAATTCCAGGATTCATTTTGAAAAATAAGGGCATTTCAGGACATTTTTTAAAAAATCAGGAATTTCAGGAATATCAGGATAACTCCGAGCCCTGTATAATGTCAACAAAAGAATTTGATTTAAACTTTATAATTCAGATGCCAAAGATATTAAATATATTTCTAATGTTTAAATATTCTATATATGGTTTGTCACTCTAAAGTCTTTTTTAAACACAAAGATGATTTCAACTTATAATTCATTGTTTAAAGTGAATTTTAAATTACTGTAAGTATATATAATTGAGTTCCAGATCTGGTTTGCCTCAAATTAAGAATTAAAACATTTCAAGTCAATTATAAATTTATGTTTATCTTGAAAAGTTAATCATAAAATAGACAAGATAACAATGAACAAAAAATTAGTTATTTCCTAATAATGGTGCAAAAATTTTTTTTTCTAAATTTATATACATTTTAAATTTTTCAAAACAAGCACACAAATGAAAACTTCTTTTTCTTATTTTTTAACTCACACAAAATATTTAAATTTTGGCTTAAAAGAATAAATGAAGGTAAGTGTGCAAAAAAAGTAGTACTCTACAAAGCAATAATTTATCATTAAATTCTACAATAAATGGTTAACAATGATAATGGCAAACCATAAACTGTACCACTAAAAATACACAACAGAATTCCGAATGAAATAGTACAATATAGAAAAACTGTTAGAAAATAGTTACTAGGAGGATAAAGCTTGGTTTGCCTGTAGTTCAATGGTCATTCTTTGCACACAAAGGCTAATTAATCTAAGACATAAAGCTTGAATTATATTGTGAACTATAATATGGAACTAAGCCTAAGGTGAGATTCAAACACATAAACTGCTGAACTGAATGCTAAAGAGGTAATTATTCAGCTCCATAGAGCTAACCATTTATGAACAGTTAGCATATTGTAAATAAATTTTACTATTGAACATTTTTCTTTAATTAAAAATAAAGTGTAAAAGAGCAGGACTAAAACACAACAGTTAATAACAAGTGACTTTAATTTTTTACAATTTCAAATAACTTAAAACCTCCAGTGATTTGGTCTAAAACAACCTGTTCAATGCAAACTATCAAAAGTTAATTTGAAACTCCATTCAACTGAAGATTCAAATTTGAAACTACTACTTCCCAGTTCAATTCAAGATAAAAGGCTAATTGGTTTAACAATGAATAGAAGAAAATTACAAGAGTTATTTGTCACATTAAGTATAATACATACTTAGTTCAGAATAGATGTTCCAACGTAATTTCTTTATTTCATTGTATTGACAATAAGGTAACAGATCACCCTGCATTTCTATGCAGCAATTTCTGATGTACATTAGTTTATTTGGCTAAGTCTTAGGTGTCAGTGAGGGTACAAACTGGCATTATCAAGTCAGAATGCTTTCTTGTGCCAGTATGACATTACTTGAATTTTCTGATGCAACACGATTGTGCATCGGTAAACTTTGAAGCATTTGATTAGAATGATTTAGTGTTTGCATTTTGAAAGCTAAATTTTTTAACATTAGTTAGCAGAGAATTTTTTTAGTTTAAGTAAAATTTTGAAAGTACATTAATTAAATTTTTGTATTGTTTTCATTATTTTGAATTATATTTTCCTCATGGAACATATGTGGAGACATAATCAATCCAATAATAGTGATAGAAATTTTGGAAGTCATAAAATCTGCTTATTGTTTAACCAGTGCTGATGATTCAGCAAGCAATGATTAGGTGAGTTATTTTATGTAATTAATGCTGCCGTTGTAATATTTTATGTAATATATAAATTACTATTTATAAATATTTCCTATACTTGTATTCAGAATAGTTAATGTTGATTAATTATAAACTCTAGTTTTTATAAAAATGTATGTTTACATTATACATTTAGCTTAATTGCCCGGTTCAATCTGGGGGCCACTGCCAGTTTAATTAAATTGCAAGATTTTATAAAAAGTTTGTTATTTAGGCTACTGATTAAGTTTTACTGTCACCAATTGTAGACTGCATGATACTTGTTTAATATTTTTTATTATGTAATCTTTGTGAAATATTCAAAATTTTGACATCTGAAATTTAAAATAACACACATTTCATGTCTTAATTTCTTTCATCTAATATATATTTTCTATTGTACAATTTACATAACTACATATGGCAGAATGAAAAAGCTCATTTTTTATAATTCCACCTGATGAAAAGTTAATTCAGCAAGGCTAATTTTTGTTGCAGCTGTTAATCAACACTGATAAAATCTTAAGAAATAAAAGGACATTTTTTAATAACTACAAAAAATGCACATATGTAATTGTGTAAAAATGACATAGCAGTATTTAAAAAACATGGTATACAGCCCACCAACTGAACAAATATTTCTTTTAATTTACCATTACAGATTCAATTTCTCAGAGAAATCAATTTTTTAACAAATAAAAGTTTTAAAAAATAATCAATACTAATGACTTATCCTCACCTATTATTTGAACATATTTGATCTTGCAATTTTTTTTCATATTCTTGATGTTTACTGAAATATAACAACAAGATATTAAAATATATGATTAAAAATTATTGAATTCAGAAAATAAAATAAAAATACATAAAAAGCAAATGGGACTTTAAGATTACCCTTGTTGCATATCTTCTTTTGTAAAACTAGCAGCTTCATCACCAAGTTCATGTAAATACATACAATCCTAAAATTTTTAAAATTATTTATAAATATTTTCAGAGAGACTTTAGGATATTTATAATAATCAAAAACAAAAATATTTCCTGAAGTCATATTATCTTGCAATGACTTTTTTAAATTGATATTAACAGGTAAAAGTTTTTGGAGGATAGACTATAAAATAATCATGAATGCTTGAGCAGTAAGTATAATTGGGAAGAGCATATTTAAAAAATTTTTTTATAGTTTTAATTGCATGGAAAAAGGTGAGTACTTTTCCAATATACCCCGACTAATGATCCAAAAGAAATAGAACATTTCTTAAGGAAAAGCAAAAATAATATAACGTAAATGATGACTTTATTGAATGAAATTTTTTATCTAATTCTAATATATACCAATCGATTTTTTTTTGGGTGCAAAAATTGACTAAAAAGAGATACACAATGGTAAGCAAGCTAAATGCTGAACAAAACTAAAGCTAGTTAGTGCAAAAGTTTGCTTTGCGATAATTTTGTCAGCTAAAAGGAGTATTAGTCAAAAATTACCAAGGCCAAAAAATAACCAAATGCAGGAAAATTTAATTATGTTTCATTAAAAAAGGTACTGATAGATGAAATAAGTTAGTCTAGACTTGGCGTCATCTGTTATTTATTTTATGAAACATAAATAGCATTTTCCCCTAAAACTTTATTGTAAGCTTTTCTGGTGATGAATGTTTTTTTAAACAGATTATCTGAGATGAGTTATAATAGGTATACCGAAATTTGAACCAACCCTTTTTAACACATAATCCACAAATTATTAATAGGAAAGTACGGTACATATATTCTTAATTCTTTTCTTAATAAATTTGCACTGGTTTTCCATTCAATCAATAATTATCTATTTAACTAATTTTTCATAAATTTTGTATTTTATTTCACAATTTAAATAAATGAGATTTTATAACATGAAGATTAAATATGTGAGTTTATCAAAAACACATTTTAGTACCAATAATTTATGCAATGAGATTTAGCAAACATACAAACTATTTCAGTAAAACAAAGCTGCTTAGTAGTTAATATAAATCTTACTGTTTTAGGACACTGTTGATTTTTTAGAAAATGACTACAATATTTGGTGGTCCCCAGAGAAGCTTTTAACGTCCTCCCGTCGACTTGAATATTATTTACAGACTTAATTGCTCTTAGCGCATCTTCTGGTTTACAATATGTCACATAAGCACTAGCACTTGGACCCTGAAATAAAATTTCAACAATATGTATTTTACAAATAACCAGATAAATGCAATTTTATATTCCAAAAACCAAGCAAACAGCAATGGATGAAACAAAAACTATTTCTAGATTATACATAATTTAATTAAGTAAAAGCACACAAAGAAATGTTATATCATTTTCAAAAATAAATAAAATAATAATTTTTTAAACATACCTTAAGTGTTATTATATATATAAATTTATAATCATTAATTTTAACATGATTATAAACTTATTTTTTTACATATCTTTTCAGGACTCTTGTTTTCTCACTTAAATTATCAATCTTGACTTTGAAACAATACTGAATAATACAGATCCTAATTAAACATTCAAATGAGAAAGATGTTTAGCTCTAAATACTAATAGTTTAGTTTTATAAAAACTCAGAAAAATATAAAACATAAAAGCAGAATGAAATACAGAATTATAAAGCAAAATGAATACAGAATTAAAACTAGACAAGGTTTCAGAGTTTTAAAAATGAAACAGAATTCATTTTTAAAATCAATGAATTATTTTTTGTTTGTCGCTCAACGGTCATTTTTTGCACACGAGGGCTAATTTGATCGGGACCTACAGTTTAAAGTGGATTCCGAACCACTACAAACATCCATGCCCAAGTTGGGATTCGAACCCGTGAGCTGTTGAACCAAAGGCAAGAGCGCTAACCATTCAGCTACCAGCTCGGTTTAAAATCAATGAAAAGAATCTACACTTTAGGTAGACATTCCAGGAAAACAGAGGTTGTAAAATATACAAGATAGAATTATTTCTACAATATTTAAATACAAAAAACAGTGTTAGAAGCTCCATTCATTTAATTTATACAATAAATTTTTTCCAATTAATAAGATTCGTATTTCTTAATAAAGGGCCACAAGATGGTCTCCTTAGCTTGTCACAATCACTTTCCAGACAATACTGTTTCTAATTTTACTTTTACAACGGGCTATCCTCAAATATTTTGTTATTTAAAATATCATCCATTATTTTTCACACATAAGCCTGCCGTACTTATGTTTCAAAAGTAAAATCTTTCGCCACTTGACAGCTAGTTTATTTCACAATGTGAATGAAGAAAAATAATGGTCATTCTTTAATAAACTTTATCATACCTTTACATTTTGCTAGTATTTCTATTTTTTCTCATTTGTCCCAATTTTCATCACTTTCAGATGAATTAGTCCATAATTTATAAATGGATTTGATTTCACATTAAAAGTTACATATTGTAAATAAAAATTCAAAATATTTCTATGAAAATCTAGTATAACTCTTAGTTATACAAATAATACATTCAGTCCATTTAATCATTTGAATCATTTACAAATCACTTAAGTTTTCATGATGCTACATGAGCACAATCATTCCTAATTATTTAAAGTATTCTATTTCTGTGCATTCCAACGTCTGCAGAAGAATAAGATCTATTTAGCACATGCTTTTCTAAAATTCAGAAAGAATTTGATCACTTTAGCACATATCTGAGTATTTAAATATTTTCATTATATATTTTAATGTGATATATAAAATTTTAATTAAATAAGCAATATGAAATAACACATAGTATGCAGCACATTACCAGTAGTACAATAAGTACATGAAAATCAACTACGATGGACACGTTGTATTAAGTTTACACTCCATGCTTTCACAATCTTTGGTTAAAACATATTTTTCATACAAAAGTAATATTAAGCTACTTATCAATGGCTTAAATTACTTACAAGTAATTTAATAGTAATTAATTATTAAATTTTCTTTAACAAAATTTTTTTAGATATTTTTTGTTAAAGAAATTTTTTGGATATTTAAAGCATTTATTTTGAGACAATTTATGATAAAATTACAAAACAAAACAGATTTAAGGAAAATTTAAAGAAAATAAAAGCAACATTTATGATAATAAAAGGCTATAAGTGA
Organism: Latrodectus hesperus; assembly: GCA_037975125.1. Classification (NCBI taxonomy): domain Eukaryota; kingdom Metazoa; phylum Arthropoda; class Arachnida; order Araneae; family Theridiidae; genus Latrodectus; species Latrodectus hesperus. The sequence continues at coordinate 75,935,153 of CM075861.1, forward strand.
TTACCTCTATGGATTTAGAATGCTTATTTATGCTTGACTTCTGAATATTAGCATTATAATGTAATATCGCATTATTTTTCTCTCTCTCTCACAACAAGATATTTTTACATACAAACTAAACGACCAAACTCAAACATTTTTGACTGCAGACATTGTCATACAACAAGGAACAGTATTAACTTGTTGATCATGAGAAAAGGAAAATGATTGGCAATCATAATGCATAAAATCTAGAAAAAAATCACATGTAACAGCCATTTAAATATTGTAAATTAGATGGAAAAGAAAAATACTGTTAGATGCATTTTCCCAACCATATCCCATGCATTTAATATGGAATTAAGATCCAGGTTTTGCAAGAGAAGATATTGGCTAGCAAAATGATGTTCAGTGAACTAATTTTGAACTTTTCTGAGAAAATGTCTAGTTGCATTATCATCCAAAAAGTATACTTTGCATTAGAGTAAAAATGCAGTACTGCAGAATGCACTTGATCTAGCAGTACATTTAGGTATCTTATGGCTTCTTCCCTTCAAGAAAGATCAGGGATAACTTCCATGCCAGCAGAACAAGCCCCTATATATCATGATGCTCTCAACAATCTTACATAGTACAAATAAAGCAAGATAGATTCATATCTTGTGAGACTCTGGCCAAATTCGTGATATTTCATCAGCACAAAATAAGGTTTTATTCTGATTACATTATCATTTTCCAATCTTCAGCTGTCTAATGCCTTCTCTTCAAACACAACTGCAAACAAATGTTTACATTTAGGGAGAAATGAGTGATTTTTTCATAGTTAACAAACAATAGATTCTTCTTTTTATATGCACAAGGTTCAAGCTTGTGCAAATAAAAAGTAAAATCTGTTGGAAAGAGTCTTGGTTGAGGATTTACCATTTGAAGCAATCATATGACAAGAATAGTAATGTTCAAATGAATGATTCATCAGCGACAACATCGTGTTTTTGGAAAACTGTACTGAAACCACACACAGTTACACACCTTACAAAGACAAAATATACCAAAAACAGACTTTTATTCATAGGAAATTTTTTGAAGCATTATGAATTCTCTTTTTAAGTGTAGAATTTAACTTGTGGACTTACTAAATTCAAAATTATTTTTACCAAATTCAAATATTTTCAGTTTATATCTAATATTGGATCAGTTTTAAAATCCTAATTACATTAAATTGGATTGATTACATTTAAAAAAATGAGGAAAATTTTTTTATACATTTAAAGGATTAAAAATATATGTAAAAGGAATTAGCTTGAATAATTAAATTTATTAGAATGCTTTCTTTTAAGCCAATTCACATTTCTAATTTAAGGGCAGATTAATTTATGAGATTATGTTATTTTATAGAATTTGAATAAAATAGATGTCAATCGAAAAATAATGCAAATATACTAGCAGTAAAAGTTTAAGAAAGAACAAAAACAACGTACAGTTACCTGAGAGCCAGCATATGACGTACTTTGATTCACTACAACTTTATGAATTTTCCCAAATTTGCCAAAATAATCAGGTTTTTTTAGTACTTCAGGTTCTGCTAATCTGGTAGGTAGACCAACAACAAAAACTAGATTTTTTTGTACAACCCTAATGAATTAAAGCTCCGAATTAATAAATTCAAATAATAATTATAAATTTTATAAGTTTAATAAAATAGTTCATAAATGTTTTAAAACATAATGAATAACAATAAAGGAACTTTATATTAAGAATTATGCATCAAAACTATTTAAAAAAAAAAAGCCACATATAGCATCACATTAATATCTAAACTAATTACACATTAATATCTAAAATAATTTTAAGTAAAATTAAACACAAATTTAAAAACATTACTTCAAAAAGTAGAATATGAAAATAATTTTTTCATATTAACAATTTAATTTTCGTTCCTTTGAATTATGGGCGATATGAAAAAATGTACTACAAAGTTTTGACACACACAAGAGCAGTATTTAATAAAAATTAACATTTTTTAGCATTTTTGAAAGCACAAAAGATTTTGTGATTATTTAATAACAATCAAATGATGAAAAGCTGATATTCATACAAATAAATAATCTAAATTTGTAAAAATCAAGCAATGTTTTATTGATTATTAAGATTATTCTTTTTGGAAACTATCAACTGACCAACATTTCGATCGAACTGAGAACTTTTAACATTCAAAAGTAGCAAATATTTATATTTTTTAGAGAAATTTCCCTTTATAATGATATAAATAAAATTTTATTGAGAGCGAAATTACAATATGGGCTTGCCTTGTTACTCAACAGTAATTTTTTTTAACACAAAAGCTAATTATATTGGGAATTATAATTTAGTGAATTCCAAATCTCTGCAAACATCTATTCCAAATTCAAGAATCAAATTCACTAATTGTTGAACTGAAGGATATAGCATTAATTTTTCGACTACTAGCTCAAACACAAAAGATTACTGTTTGATATTAAATGATAATTACTCTGATCTGGACTAGTTAGAATCCCACTCTTAGATAACTGAAATCCAGATTAAATGAGATCAACTTTAAAATAAAAAATGTTTCATTAAATTTAAATTGTATTGATCTATTTAAATAAGGATTCTGCTCAGAATAACAAGTATTTATCACTAACAGTCAAACCTACATGTAAAAAATTTTATATTTTCTACATTATTAATTAAAAATATATTTAATGTCGTTATTTTCCAGAAAATTGATGATAAAACTTCAATTACACATTGAAGTTAAATTTAACAACTGCAAACACTTTTCATATATCAGCTAATTTACATTTGCTATTTGTTTGGTATCTACATAACAGATAAAAGATACCAACAGAATTTCTACTGAGATTTTCATTGTGAAATCTTTCATTTTTGGTAAACACAAAATCAATGAATGGATGCCATTTTCCATTGTATTCACGAAATAAATTTGAAAAGAATTATTTTCACGTAACATTATACACATTTAAACTATTCTTAGAAATGCTTCCTGGAGATTTTAACATTGTAGGAAGTATTCTAAATAGTAATTATTACTTTATTAAAGTATTTCATCAAATTTAACGCTGGTAAAATTTAGTATTGTAAAACAATAAGAGACAAAAATACAATATAAATTTTATTTACCTAACATTTGATAAATGCTTTCTACTTTCAGACATTTTTTGTTTTTTCTGTTGGTCTTTTTGTCTTTTTTCATTTTTTATTTTTTGCCACCTAGAAAAACAAAAGATCAAAAATATTGACAAAAAAGAACTTTAAAAAATTTCATTTCTCATAAATAGAAAATTTTATCTATTCAATCATAAATGGAAATTTTATTAATTTACTTTTCTAAAAATTATTCCCTTACTAATACAATAAGATTGTTTGACTTTAAATTATTGTTAAGTTGAAGTAATTAGCTTAAATGTACTTACAAAAACAAAAATTACAGAATATTAATTACTGTAAAAGACAAAAAGAAATGAAAAACCACTTCAATAAAGGGAAAAAGAAATAAACTTAACAATATAAAAACATTTTAATTTGTTATTTTATGCTAATGTTTTAGAGTTTTTGCAACAGTGTAACAGTGCATTTATAATTTTGACAAATGAAGATTAAAATGAATACTTACACTGATCCCCCATATTTAAATATTTGTGATTTTCAGATGAAATACAAAATGAATTAGCAGCAATGTTATAAATGATTAGAATTTAAAACAATAGAAAACTGACAATTTTTGGACAAATTGAAAATGAAAAGCACAAACTATCAAAGCAATTGCACATGTTTAAAGTGCACCACAAAATTTAGTTTTTTCTAAATTTTATGTAAAACATTGGCACTTTACTCATTTCCAAATGTTCGCAAAAGTGTATAATTAATGCTTGACAAATAAAGATTAAAATAAATATATGGATCACATTGTGAATTTCAAATAAAATGAAAAGCATTAGCAGTATGTACACTGCAAAATTTCTTATTTTTTGAAAAATATTTTCTTAAATGGTGGCAGATTTAAAAGTGGGGATGTTTAAACGTAAAACCTGAATAAAGAAAAAGAACGACTAATCTATAGTCTGAGTGATAAGATATATTGACGTTAGTAGAAAAGATGGCTCTTCATTCTCAGCAAAATTAGTAAGTTAATATATCAAAATTGTTTCATCTGATAATGAAATTTTGAGTAAGGCAAAGAGCTATTTAAAAATTATAATACTAAAAATTTAACATCAGAGAATATGTTAAGAGATGTTTTAAGCTAATTTTTTCATGATAAACCAGAAAAATTCATATTAGTATATAAAATTTTTAAAAATTAGTACTACTCACTCTTCAACAGAGAGTGGTTTAAAATCTGCAGGATCTTCAGAATATAGCTATAAAAAGAAAAATCGATTATCAGTAATTTACATTTGAAGAAATTCATAGCCTAGTTTACTTAACTAAAAAGATACTTTTTAAAGAATAAAATTTTTTACAAATAAATAAATAAATAAAAATAATAAAAGAAAAATGCTGGTACATATTTTAATTTTGATAAAATGAAAGTCATTTATGTGTGTGTTACTATTACACCATTCATTTTTACATGCACAGACAAACATCTTAAAATCAATATAGGAGGACCACTTTAAAAAAATTGGCAACACCTAAAACTTTAAGTTAAAATACTTATCATTTTATGTAATTTTACAATGATTCATCTGGATTATGAATCAGCATTTTTTAATATAAGATTTAAAACTTGTTTGTCATATTGCATTATTACATTGCTATTTGATTGAAAAATAACCTCACCTTTAAGGTCCAGAAAAGAAATTTAATGAGGTTTGCTAACTTTTAAATTAACTATACCTATGTTTTACAAGTTGAGAAATAATAGTTGATTATGATAAAATATATTCTCACAATTTAAAATATTTATTAATTACTTGTCATTAAAATACCATACATAAAATTAAGCTTTTAACAGAACATTCTAAAATAACAGCTTTCAATAAAATAGTTAAAAATTAATATAAAGAGAAATCATATTGAATAATTTTAAAGATATATAACACCATTTATTGAAATCAATTCTGTTTTATTCCCATGGTATAATTTAAAATAATCTATTCTTCAACAGTACATTTCTGATTCTTCAAAAAGATACCCTAATTCTCTCAGAGATCACAGAAGACAAAGAGTTGAGTTAAATTCATAAAAAAACTGATAAGCTTACTTTAGTTTCATTACATTTTAGTCCTAATAAGTTCTTTCAAGTTTGGAATATAAGCAATTTTTGTGATAAATTTTTTATTTTAGAACTTAAATGCAGCATTGAATTTATTCTAATCACCAACTTTTGCAGCTTATTTGCAGCAACATTTGCAGCTAAATATGTAATGCAGAAAAAATAAGATCTAACTCGTTAAATATTCCAACATGGTCTAAACAAAATAGTAACAGCTATTACTAATACTGTTCAAGTTTTCTTCCTCTTTAGTCTAGATAAAGCTACTTTATCATCAGCTAATGCCTCAGTGAACTCAATTTTTTTTACTAAAGAAAGACAAACAAAATTCATGTACCACAAATAATGTCTAAAGGCTTATAAGAAAACAGTTAACCGCAAAAGCATTTACAAGATAACAAAAAAAGAATTAAAAGTAAAAATGACAAATTTCTATAAAACAATCGTTTCAATTCTTCCCCAAAAGATAAGGGGAAAAAAAAAAAAAAAACCATGGCCAGTAAATAGAGAACAGCTAAAGTGGGTTCTAAAAATGATTCTGAAAATTGCGTGATTTAAGAATTTTGAAGCTGAAGAAAGTGTTACAACTCAAAAATGCAATGATAATTGCTTTCTGATTGGTAACTTAATTACAAACATTTTGTCTGCAATTAAGTACTTTCCCCCAGAAAAAATTTTTGAGGCATTTTAAAGCTCTATAATTTAATAAACACTATCCATTTGATATTTGAATAATGATTTCTTTCTACTGTTGATGTAATTTACCTTCTTTGAGCATGAAAAGCAAAATTAGGTTTCTAAATTTTTTCAAACCATTCATTACACAGATACCATCCACATCCTTTTCCAAGTATCCATTCCCAGCATTTTTCATTTCTATAACATCAAAAACAGGTTTACTGGTTTCAGCATATTCCACAACCAACATTTCAGTATTTTTGACCCAAATCCAGCAATGAAATATAAAGCTTTTCCTTTCCAACTGAATTAATACCAGCAAGCATTCTTTTGAAAATATAGCAAATCAAGATAATTCACAATAGTACCCAGGATTTTTTATACCCAGCATTACACAATAGATTGTGTAATGAGGATTATTATCAGTGTTTAATTTTTTGTGCTTTAAATCTCACACTGTATGTTATAAATTTTGTATAAAACTGATTTTACATGTATTTTTCTTTTTTCTAAATAGTTTTTAAACAATTGAAGAGAAACTTCAGATTTATATTTTCTCTTATAACAATTTTTAAACTTAATTAACATAACATTTAAATTAAAAAACTCCACTTCAAAATTTTTCAAATGATTGAAATCTATATCTAGGAAAAGCAGCATCCCGGCAAATATACTGTTTATGATAGAGATTTGAAAATTAACTGTACTAGTTAATGGTACTCTTAAAATTCATTATACTGCAAACTGCTTAAAATTTGTTTAATTGTTAACAAGATATATTGAATCAAATTCATTGTAAGACATAAAAAGCAAATAGTAGATATTACATTAAACTGATTGAAATTGGCTAGAAATATAAACTATTGAAATGGTATACATGTAAAATTATTTTTAAAGGTTATAGCTTAATTCATTTATCAATTATATTTAATATATATTTAAAAGTGAATTGAAGAGGGGTTTATCGATTTCATAAATTTATTCAAGCATTCCTTAATGATTTGTTATTTTAAGGAAAATTTTTCAACATGCATTAATATCAGTTTCTAAACAGTCCCTAATAAATGTTTGACAGGATAATGAACTCACTAATTAAAAACAAACATATTGAATTATTTTCTTAACTTCAAAGTACAACTGTACAAAGAAAATAGAGATTTTACACATAAAATTTACCTTTCTACAGGCAGGGCACAGTCCATTTTCATCAGTTCGAATACGGTGCCAACAGAAACGACAAATCTAAAACACAAAAAATAATTATGCGAGCACTAAAAATGTTTTCCACGTGTACAGCAGAAATATTTAACTAAATCAAGTTAAAAACTCAAATAGTATTTTCTTTCAAAAATATTGTGATAAGAGCTTCATACTGCATATGCATCATGCCTTCATACTAGTTTTACTCAGTACAACTTAATAGATGTAAATTAAGTAAAATGACTTGGATAGTTAGAATATGAAATATATTAAGATAATTATACACTGGATATCGATATTTAATCATATAAACTAAAACTAAACTCTGTAGCAAGAGTGCTCATGTGGGCCAAGGCTTACAATGTCCCTCTCTGCTTTCCTAATCAAGAGATTCTGGGGAGCGAAGCATATGTCCCGATTAGGTGATCAGCTTAACATGAAACCCCCAATGCTTGGTTCCCAAGCATGCTTGATACTCAATTTATCAACTTACTGAAAGGATGAAAGGTTGAGTCAACCTTGCACAGCCCAATGATTGAACCGAGGACCTGTGCCTTAAGAGTGTGAAACATTTAATTATATATTAACTTTTTTAAAAAATTTGGTGGCACAGTGGAAGTTCTCTGCACTTCCAAGATACAAGTCCAAGGTTCTATCCATGGGCAGAACAAGGTAAACTCAGCCATTCTTTCCTTCAGTGGGTTAATAAAACTGAGTACCAAGCAGGCTTGGAAGTTAAACACATTGGGGAGAGGGTGCCTTAAATCCATCACTTAACCAGGACACATGCTTTGTCCTTAAAGCTCTTGGTCAAGAAAACAGATAAGGCCACTGCAGGAGTCGATCCCAAGGAAGATGTCATGTCATTCAGTTAAGTTCTTAATTTAGTTTTAACTTCTTTAAATATAAATTATAAATATATATGAATGCAATATTTGAAATTACTAACTTTTAAAATTACTGCAAATTTAATATAGATTTGTAATTTAATGAAAAGTAAACAATTATATGTAAAACTGGTTAAAACAAAACTATTTGTAAAAATCACGAATACACATTTTTTTAAGGCACTTAACATGGAAAGCTTTTCTAATTAAGTTTATTTTAAAAGTTTTTGTTACACTGCTTTTAAAGTATTTTACTCAATTTCATTCATTGTAAGAAACCTTCAAAGAATATACATTAATGAGTGTGGTTCTATTTTATCCCTCATATCTTATTACAAAAACATTGTTTACATTCATAGTATTAAAAAATTATTAGCCTAAAACAGTGATAAAAATTATATGCACAAAAAACTTTCTAAAGCATATAGAACATACAATAATTTTACATTGCATCATAACAATATAAAATTTTTTATATGTACCTGATAACCACAAGTACAGGGGTAGAAATTAATGTCATCCATTTCAAAAGGCTCCATGCACAAAGGGCACTGCAAAAAAAAAAAAATATATATATATATATATATATATAGATATATATATATATATATATATAATATGGATTACAATAAATTGCAAAGAATAGTATGGAATCTTTTAATTACTAATAAAAAGAATAGACATATATACATACATATATCTATATATATATATACATACATATATACACACACACACACACACACACATATATATATATATATATATATATATATAGAGAGAGAGAGAGAGAGAGAGAGAGAGAACGAAAGATAATTTAATGATGAAAATATGTCTACCTTCTGCAATATTAAAATTTTCTTAAACAAATTTGATTTAAACGTTTTTATTTGATTTTAAGGTTAATACCTATACTTTTTAGGAAATTGTTCAGTCAAATAAATTTGAAGCAAAAAATGAGTTCTTCTATTAATTTCTCTAGAGCTGATTTTATACATGACAACTGGAATCCATAGTTTAAAATGGACACCAAACTAGTACAAACATCCACACATAAGACGGGAATTAAATCTGCAAATTATTTTAATGATGGTCAAAGAACTAACCAAAAGTTAAATAGGAAGTGGCATTTTTTTTGTTATAAAATTTTTACAAACACACTTTATTAAAATTCATATTAAGTGACAAACTAGAGGATGTAAAGATGATACTTAAATTAAAAATATGTTTAAAACAAATGGTAGCGGAGGAAACCTGAAAAAAACTAAATGTTTTATTTCAATTCCAGGTTTAAATAAAACAAAAATATATAGAATAAATTGTGATTAAATTTATTCATTTTAATCTTAATAATATTATAAAAAATAAATTATAGAAATTTATACAAGAAGCTTAGAAAATATTAACAATAAACAGAATATAGAAATTAAATAGTCTTTATTTTCTTATAATTTTACCATTAATATTTCACTAGAAAACTCTACAATGAATTATTGAAAATAATCTGTAATTAAGCTCAGGAAAAATACCCATAGACAGTTTTAGACAAGATTAGAACATAGTACTTATCTTTAAATTCTATGTCATTTGATTTGGATTTAAATTCAGAAACACCAAGTTAATCGTACTGTATGGAAAAAATATTAATTTCTTATCATTTAATATAAAATAAAGAAAATGTGATGCAAGATTTATTGCACACATAATTTATCTTACTTTATTTTTATGAATTCTTTAAAGTCCAAAATATTCCCATCCTGTCTTCATTATTGATGATTTTGTTTTATAAAACTTTATTAAAATGAATATAACTATTTATTCAAAATACCTTGAAGTCAAATTTAGAAAAAATATAAGAAATTGAAATAAGTAAAAAAAAATTTTTTAAAGTATATTTCTAATTTAAAAAATGTTTAGATATAAGTATTTTTACACAAAATACTTTAATAACAAATTGGAATTTATTTTCCTGAAATAAATTTAGATAAAAAATACCAAGTTAATAAAATGTAAGAAAAAAATAATCTCCATAAAATAAAATTAAGAATTAATTTCATAATAAAATATTAAGTAATACTTATTATGAAATTAATTCTTAATTTTATAAATTTTATATATAAAAAATATTAAGTAATACTTAATATTTTATAAGTAATACTTAATTAATACTTAATAAGTAATACTAATACTCAATCATGAATTACATTTTACCATAAAATTAAGTTTGTTCAGTTATCACTTTCAATCACCAAACAGGATTAGTTTTTGGCTCTAATTATTACTATTATTATTTTGGTACATGACAGTTAATTTCTGTCATACTGGAAAAATGATTCAGTTTTCTATAAAAATAAACAATCCTTATCAAATATACACAGTTGGGAATCATGCTGATCTATTTTTGACAATTAATAATTATTAGACTAACATACATTTTTAGGAAGTATAAAATATGCCCAAAATATTTTGAGAAAATTAAAGAAAAAAATACAATTTCTGTAAGATGAATTCAATGCAGAAAACAAAAAAGAGAATTTCATTTATAGCAAAAAATATAAAAATTATGTCCTTAAAGAGCAGTTGATTAATAATAATCACATAAAGCAGCCATTATTAATATACATAAAGATATATACAAGATGATACATAAAGCAGCCATTATTAATATGCTTAAGATTTTATATCATAATCAAAAAATCTTTATTTTATATAAATCAGGAGAACAATGATACATAAAGGAAAAGTAATGTTCTGCAAATAAGCAGGTTTTAGTCAGATTTATTAAAAATATAACATAATAACCATAATCAGAAATATTTTTTAAGTCAAAACAATAAAAAATTAAAAAAATATTTACCTCAGGGTTTTGATCATCATGGACAGACATTTTAAAAGAATGTTTATAATTTATCACTTGCCTATAATAGATAAAACAAAATTGAACACAACAGGCTAACATTGTAATTATGATAAAAAAAAATACATAAATCTATTTAATCCAAGTTGTATAATGGTTAGATTATTTGCTGCTGAAACATCCTTTTTTGTACACCAAGGTTAGACAGGGACATACAGTTTAAAATGAATTTTTAACCACTTCAAACATCAATGCTCAAAGTGAGATTCAAAATCAACAGCTGTTGAACTGAAGTGACTTTCACTACTTATTTGGCTTACAGTTGATGAAATAATGATTTAATGTACATTGGCCAATCTTATGAACCACATTTTAAAAGAAATAACATCAAGCCTTTGCAAATCTCAATTAGGATAAAAAATATTTTTAATAAAAGCTAATATAAAATAAATAGTCAACCATGTGAATGATTTATATAGTTTAAACACAGCAAATCCTAAATTAAACTTCTATTACTAATGAAATTTTAACATTTTTAATAAAAAGTTGAGTTATTATATAAAAAATATTAAAAACTGTATAATACTTTATCATATATTTTTACTAATCTTCTTAATCAACATAGCTTAGCTGATGCTCAATTAAAAATTTTGGACTATTTACTAATTAAAATATTATTATTATTTAAATAAGGTTAATGATAAATATTTTATATCACATCATTTTTAATTATGATTTAAATACATTATATTTTGTTATACAAATGTTTTCGTCTGAAATAAATTTAATTATAATAAGGTTTTCCCTATGCATTCCTTAAAATTTCAGTTGTACATGGGAGCTATAATGAAATTACTGCAACAATGTTTCTCAACCATTATTGAATTGAATTGCTTACTAAAGACTTTATCATATGTTATCAAACTGCAGCTTCTAAATAATAACAAATATGCACAAATTTAAAACCAACTACAAAATCAATAATTACAACTATTTTTTTTTATAAATAGAAAGATTTAAAAGCAGTGAATATAATATTAGATAAGTGTTAATGCATTCCTTAAAATACACAAGCTGAACAGTTTTTTTTTTATTTTTGTAAGAATCAAATAAGATTTATACAGAAATATTTTTACATCTTAAATTGTCAGTCTATTTGTTTGTAAGCATAAAACCAGAGAATATAAAAGTTTAGAAATAGTAACTAGTAAAATAGATCAGTTAATTGTTTTATAGGCACTGCACAGAACTACTATAACTTAGATCTATAGTTTAATATGAATTCCAGTCCCATTTAAATATAATGATTAACTTTGATTTTACAGACCCATCTAAACCCATATAAGTTTGTAGAACTACAATGAGCCTGAGATCCCCATATCAAAGCATAATACTAAAAAAACCCACATTCCAAAATAAAAATTACTTCACAAAGATTGATGATCATAATCTAATCACTGAAAGTTATCAATGTTCCAAGAACTATCACTATTATTTTCCAAAATACAAAATAAGAGATGAAAACATTTTTACAAAATTATATGTACACTTTGAACATATAAAAAAATATGTGTGTAGCATATGCTTAAATACATTAATTTTTATTTAAACCAACTGGGAAATGGATGTCATTAATGGGAAAAATAGATAAAAAATTAATTAAAAAAAAGAGTATCTTTATATTAAAAACAAGGTAAATTCTTCTCACATAAATTTATATAAAAAGTAAGAGTAATGAAATATATAAATATTAGTTACTATACATTTTGTTTATATCTGAAAACAATGTCCTATACGTTGCTATTTTTTTTATATAAATAATCGTAAGCGTATATAAGCTTAGCATATGTAACCCCATTAAGCAGAAGTTATACTGGGCGCACCAATAACGAACAAGAAACATAAAAGAAATAATCTGTCAGATTTTAGTTGTATTCAGGAGTGATAAAACAGCATTAATAAAATTAAATACTACACCCAAAGGTTGGTATATAAAGAGATACAAGATTTTAAACATACAATGAAAATCCATATCACCTTGTATTTAAGGTTTCATATAAAGATTAAATTACCTAAAAATAGAAAGAATTCAACTGGGATTTGGATTTATTTCTTTATAAAATCTTCAGGCCTTCTAATATAAATGTCAGTTTATTATTATAAGTTTTTAAAAATTTTATACAACTTTTGTCAAAATGCAGATCTTTACTAACAGGAAAAATACATTTTAGGGAGTCCTTGGCGAAAATTAGTAATTTTTTTGTGGCCAAGCGTTTTATCATATATATTTGAAGAAACAAATTCACACAGATTGTACCATATTCAACACCAGTCAGTCTGGTTCGAAATTGGTAAGGAACTAAGTATAGACCCTCCCAACTAAATATTCCATGTTAAAATACTGTGACAGATTTCTTATATATATAAAACTGGAACTGGATACAAAGGTTTCATGATCAGCATTTTGAAACTTTACATTTAAATTGATGTTAAAGCAATAAAGAACAGACATCAAAAACATTTCCAAACTGATCCAATATTTCTGTAATAACTTTAATAAGGACAAAGCTTCTGGCAGGAATATTTCTGATTTTGTATTATCTAAAACACTTTAGATTTCCAGTATTAATTTAATATTTTTAAAAACTTAAAAATTGTCAGTTCAATCAGTCCTATTTGATCATTTCTCTCAGATACCTGTTAAAAAACTGAATTTTTGTTTATTTATCCTAATAAGATGTTCAGAACATTGCAGTATCATAAGTTATAAATGTTCAAAGACAAACATGTTAGTACGCAAGAATTTTAATCCATAATTTTACTACTACTAGCTAAATATATATAATTTTTTGAGCTATGTAAGATTTTTTCTTTTTAAACTAAAACACAATAAATTTCATGATTATTACATAGTTTTAATGTTTTTAATTAAACTAGATGTCACTAGCATTTAATATTTTTCATTGAAAAAGTTAAGAAATTTTTAACTTCATAATGACAAAATTATGTTCAACTCCAAAGTAATGAAATCATTCTTGAAATTTATTATAAGTATACAATATATTTGCAAAATTCTTAGAAATTTGTTGCTAGAATTTCAAGCAACATACTTCTCAAAATTAAAATATTTCATTATTTTTGTGAAAGTTGATTTTTTAATATATTTAAAATACAGTCTCACATATTATAGATAAATTAAAATGTGTATTGGTTCAATATGATGATACTTCAACCCTGATGTAAATTTTTGTTCTTTACATATAGAGAATTATCCATACTATATATATTTTCAGCAAAATTTAGTGATAAATATAACACAATTTGATTGAATAAAGAGTAAAAATATCTTAAGACATTTAATGATGAACTATTTTAATAAACTAAAATTAAGTCTCACAATATGGTGATTCTATGTTCAATTGCAAACATAAAGAAATGTTTATCAATTGTTTCAATCACCTTAGTATAGATATTAAAAATTTGAAAAATATTTATACTGCACTATAAGTCATACTATTTAATTAGTTAAAAACATTCATTGGGATAACTAACTTTTAAGAGCATAGCAAATTTGATGATTAAGGATTGATAGTTGCTTGATAAAAATGTGTCACATTTGTAAATCATAAGCAAGTGTCATAATTAGTAAATAACAATCATAATTTTAAAAAATCTAAACACATAGGAAAGAGAAGATAATGTTAACAGTTAACAATTCACACATAATTATTAATCACAACTATTTTACATATATGTAAGATAAAACTTTGATTGAGATTGTACATCCACTTCCCAACTTATAATATTTATCTTTATAAATGATTTTAAATATGCAAATATATTCACACTTGATTGTCATTTATATGAAACTATACTTTTAGAGATAACTCTTATATTTGATACTGGACATTAAATTATTAATACAAGAACTGAATGATTAGACAAATATGTATGATTTTACCCTAAATAAATCTTATCTATTTGGTAGTAGACACATAAAGATTGAGTAAATAAATAAAGTTTGATATAAAAGTAATTACCTGAAATTCTTTGTACTAAATATTTATTAAAACAATATATATAGTAGTTTCAAACCGTCACAATGCATGTACAGACAAAAGATATATCTGTAAAATAAGATCTATTTAAATAGTGTCATTGCAATAAGTTATGCATTATATAAAATAATGAAATAATTAAAGATCCATAAAAGTAACAGAAACTAATTTTAATATATGTAAAAATTCAACAACATAAAAAGAAAATGATATATATTGAATCAGTAAAGTTTAAGTTTAGCAAATTTATTACACTGCTGATATTAAAGAACATAAGTAAGTAGACATATTAATAATCTTGTTGGCATTAATTTTATGTTCATCAAAAAACTCTTAATTTTCAAAAAATTTATTTTAGAAATTAATAAAAAGATGTTATATTTGAATTGAAATCAGAAAACACAGTCACTAATATAGCATAACAAAAGATGTACCAATACTTCTTAAATCTGAAAGGCTTTCCTCGTAAATACATATTGTTCATTTGATCAGAATAATTTCACATTCTGTATCAAATTAAATGTTTATTCATATTTACAAGAATATTCAAACGTTTATTGATATACTTATGATTTCTTTTAAGAGATACTTATTTTATTAAGATTTTAATACAGAAATATATTGCCAAAGCAATGAGAAACAAATATTTATACGAATAAAAGAAAAGTAATTTCTCATGAAAATATAAATTGATCAAATACTTTCTTCAATTTTAAATCAATAGATATTTCACAAAATTTTGTAATTATGATATCCAGTTAAATATGGTCTTAGAGCTAGGTAAAGCAAAAATAATTAGATTGAATGAACATGTAAAATACTATGAAACTTAAATTAACATTAATATTGAATATATATTTACAACAAAGGAAATGTGTTATCATAAAAAAATATTACAAATCACTAAGATTACATTATAAATAAGATTACTGAAAAATGATTTCCCCGTACTACAAAATTAAAAGAAACGATTAAAGTTTTATTTATTAAGAACTTAATACTTTTTCAAATCTAAGCCCAATTACGTTGTGTTTACATTTTAATGAATGGAATACAGCATATGCTAAAAGATGATTTTGTAATTTTTAAACTGGAAATAATTCAATGTAAAATAAAAGTATTCTAAATCAATCTAGAACAAAGCAACAGTCTCAAATTTAATATCATATAATTAGTGCAAATTTTCTAATTCGGCCCAGTTTGTAAAGGCAAACGTCCTGACTTGGCAACCTTAAGAACTGATTCATTGAATAACCCATATAAGCTCCTAAATGTTAAACTGTAAAAATATTGCTTACTTATTGTTCAATTACAGAAAATTTTCTTATGTTTAAAATTTTAACTTGCTATAATTTATACTAACCACATATAATGTATCGCAGTTTTAGAATCAACTTCACTTGTCAACTCTATCAACTAAAGTTACGGTTTTTTGCGCAATATTCTGCGCAAGTGAATTGCCCGGATCTATTGAAAATACCAATCGTCTACACGTACATCACTGATCATCATCATTGTCTGACGATTATAGGTCGAATTACATCCTGTATAAATATTTTCATATATATATATAACATAAAACTATTATAGAAAAATAAGTGTAATATCGCATATTTTCTTTTCAAATTTTAACAGAAATTTTCAGCAGGAAATCAAATCTTAATTTTTAGGCATTGAAATTTCCATATCACGTGTCCATGAATAAAATGAGATTTTTTTACTTTGTAAAAAAGTGGTAATTCTATATGATCATAAATTTAGAAAAACATTTCTAAATTCGTAAATTTAATTAATAATTTTGATTTTGAGTTCTCGAAAACTTTCTAAACTCAATTCCCTGTTATATAAAGGTGACGCTGTATATGTTTGAAGTGCTTATAGATGGCACTTCAATCACTTATTTTCTATTTTCAAAGTAGTATGTAATAATAATAATGAATACCCCGTTCGCACTGCAGTTTTAAAGGCGTTTAAGTCTCGGCAAAACTTTCTTGCGGTGGCAACTTGTGATTTAAGAGAGTTCGAAAGATTTAAATCAGTTTGAGGAACTGGCTTAAATACGTTTCAATTGATTTATCTCCATCTTGTTTTCTGCTATCTTGTTGTCAGTGTTTGTTGAAATATATGAAACCCATCAAAATAAAAGCAAGAGAAGCAAAATTTAAAAAAATAATAATGCAGAAATATTTACAAAAGTAATAAATAAACATAAAAAATTACATTAAGTTTAAGAAGAAATAGGTTTAAGTTAGGTTAAGGCAAAAAAAACTGTTTTGGAACTTTATGCTCATAGGCTTATAGCTCGCATTGAGTAAAATTGAGTTTTTATTTGAAACCTAAACAAAAATTGATGGATTGATGATTTTGAAAAAAAATTACAATCAATAGGTTTATGAACGACATTCTTTGGTTTTGTATTCCTAATTTGAAATATCATAATCTTAACTAATGTCCTTTTGGTCTATAATTACGTAATAAACGTGATAAACTATAAAAAAATTCGAAAATATCATATTATTTGTAATAACATACGATAAATATGGTTTTGAACAAAAAACAATGTTTCTTAAATCAGTTTCGAATGCCAGGCGGTGTGAACGCTATTTTCATCATGGTGTTTAAGTTAAATCAGATTTAACTTTAAATTGATTTTAAAAGGGCAGTGCGAACGAGGTATGACAGATAAGAGCTTAGGTTATGCTTGTCTTAAGTGCGGCCCACGGGCCGCTAAAGTACGGCCCAAACGCAAATTATGAAAATATTTAAATTTGAACATTTTTATTAAAAAAATTAATGTTACAATATTTTTTATATAAAATCGAATTGTTGACATTTATTTTGAAATAAAAATTTAACTCTTTAACCCTTTGAATACCGAGGCTTGAATTTTTAGGGCTACTCAAAATACCAAAACGCCCGAAAATGTAGTCTTTCGTTTCAGAAAATTTCCTTTCCCCCCAATTTGGTGTAAGAGTAGAAACAAAATATTTTCCCCATGGTCCGTACAATTCAGTGTTGCACTACATTATTCTTCCCTGGTCAACTCTTATCACTATTCAAATTCTCCCTATTGATCCGGAAGGAGATATATAAAAGCAATGAGTTTTCGGCACGCCTTCCATTATCAGCGTACAATGGCAAGCAGTGGGTAATAAACATGGCATTCCCGGGCGCTCGAAACTAGAAAATGGACTGTTAATGGACCTTATTCCCCCTTCCTCCCTTCCGGAAATACCTTTTGAGAACATGAAAGAAAAAGGAGGGTCAGAATGCCATCTTGAATTGATGTTACTTTCCACCCCGCATTGAGAAAAGTCCAAGCAATAAGTTATCAGAAAGAATAATAAGAACTAAGAAACTGTGCTTCTAGCATATACACTAGTGCTTTTAGTCACATGCAAAATCATGTAGAAAATAATTTTGAAGTTGTCTGTGGTTTGGTTTGTTTGACTTTATGGCACTGGGTCCTCAAGGGAAAAATTTTGCCAAAAACAAGGTACAAACATTTTTATTTTCTTTTATTTATTTTATTTTTTTTAACTATTTCATATTTAACACAGTACGTGCATAACAATATAAATGAAGAAAGGATAGACACAGATAACAAAGATAAATCAACAAGTGTATATGATTGGTAAGAAGTTAAAAACAGGAATCAAATATGACAATAAAAACCGATGTGTTTTAAAAAATTAAAAATTTGATTATGAGGATTCTAGCCCAACAAGTCCTTCATACAAATAGTATCCAAGGTGTCTGTGGAAATGAGTTTCAAAAATATACATTGTTGCAAAGAAAATAGAACATCACCTCAGAAAACCACCCGAATAGTGGTTAGCAATCAAATTTGTATGCAGTATATTTAATTGTATTTTGATTTTTGGCCAAAGGGAGCCCTCACTGAAAAAAGGGCCATCAAACGTTCGCAAATGTTCGCCAAATCGATCAGGCCCGTTGGCTTCTGCTCGCCGAATCTCATTCTACGCGTGATCTTGGCGCATGGTTACGTGCCAGTTCCTATGTCACACACCGACTTACCCCAATCGCGCGTCTGCTACAGCTGGGGGTGTTCCAGAAAATTTTCATGTTCTCTGAGTCTATAAAAGGGATCCCTGACCGGTCCACGATCAGTTTTCAAGACAGCGTTACCAGCCATCAAATTAGCTAGTAGTGGAGTAGAGAGATTTTATTTCCTCTACGAGAGTATTATCCATCTAACCGCACAAATCTGACTGTTCTGGCACTTTGTTCTACTTTTCCATCCACCATCTGCCTTACTTCCATTACTGTACCGGTAGGTGCCTTGTGTTCCAGTTTCAGTATTCAGTTTTGATTTATAAAATTTACATATTCATTTGAAATTTATATATTTATTTTTACTATTTTGTTAAATTATCGTGTAAAACAATCTCATAAAAATTTAATATTCTTTGAAGAATTACAATATTTGTATGCAATATATTGCATTGTATTTTGATTTCCTAATTTTTGTATCAAATTCTTTAAAAAGATATGAATAAATCATATTCATTATGAATATTTGCTTATAAAATTTTAATATATAATTTTTTTAGATGGCCTCCATGTCATTAAAAAACAATGAGAACCTAAAATAAGAAAAATTGAAGATGAAAAAAGAGTTTTTAACAAAAACTCTTTTTAAACAAAAACAAATACTTTTTTATTGAGGAGAATTATAAAGAACTTTGCTTAATATGTAGGGACGTTGTGACAGTTTTTAAGGACTACAATTTGAAACGACATCATAGTCAAAAGCATGCCACAAAATACGATGTACATATCGGCGTTTGCTGTAAAGATAAAATCACAGAACTAAAAAAAGGGCTATCGTCTGAACAAATTTTTTTAAAAAGACAGCTACTCAAAATAATGACATTGTAAAAGCAAGTTATGTCGTAACAAATTTAATAGTGAAAAAATCAAAACCTTTTATTGATGGCGCGTTTATAAAAGAATGCATGGAAAGCGTAGCAAACATAAATTGCCCTGAAAAAAAGTTGGATTTTTCTAAAATCGTATGCAACAGGATGTGGGAAGCCATTTTCATCATTTTGGCAAAGAACAGCTCCTAAAGCATATTTTGAAGCGTCAGTACTTAATGTAAATTCCTTTGAAAAATCCGGTAGTTTCAAACAAAGTTCAGAAATTAAGCAGTTTTTCAAAATATCAAAAGCATGCTGAAGTGAATCATCCCAACTGAATCTGGCATAATTTTTCGTCAAGTTTGTTAGAGGAAATGCTATTTCAGCATAATTTTCTATAAGCCTTCAGTAAAACCCTGTCAATCCAAGAAATCCTCTAACTTGTTTACGAGTGTCATTAAAAAACAATCAGAACCTAAAATAAGAAAAATTGAAATCTAACACAGCTTGAAATTGAAATCTAACACAGCTTGTATGTTTTTCTTACCTGAATAAACTGTCCCTTTTGAAACAGTAAAACCTAAATAGTTTATAGTTTCCTTTAAAAAACAGCATTTGGAAGGTTTAACTTTCAATTTATGTTTTTCTAATCTCTTAAAAACTAACCGTAATTTATTTAAATGTTCATCTATTGAGTCAGAAGAAGCAATTATAATGTCATCTAAATATACTGCTATTTGAAGAGGTTTTAATCCAGACAGTACTATTTCCATCAATCTTTGAAAACTATTAGGTGTATTGCGCATACCAAAAGGTACTCTATTCCATTCATATAAGCCATGCTCAGTTGCAATTGCGGCTTTATACGTATCCTTAGGATCAATTTTCATTTGGAAAATTCCGCTACATAAATCCATACAAGAAAATAGAGTAGCATTTCCTAAATTGTCCACTAAATCCGTTATATTAGGAATAGGAAAAGAGTTTGGTACAGTTTTTTCACTTAGTTTCCTGAAGTCGGTACAAAGTCTGAAAGAACCATCTTTCTTTTTGACAAGAAGTACTGGTGCGCTATAAGGGGAACTGCTTTCTTTAATAATCCCTATGTCTAGTAATTCGTTGACCTGTCTATTTAATTCCTCTTTTAGGTGATGAGGAGGCCTATAAAATTTTTGCCTAACGGGAATATCATCTGTCAAATTAACTTCATGATGTATAGTATGTAATACTATACATCCAAACCCTCCAAATCTTGAATAGAATGGGCTAAAACATGTTTAAATTCTTCAAGCAGGGGGAGTAACTTTCTTTTCTTATCTTCGGATAGATGAGATAAATCTAGTTTTCTTCCCCAAGCTTCGAAATCGTCACCCATTTCTTCAATGGAAAATGTATTAAATTCTTTAGTATCAATTTTTGCTATTTGTAAAGTTCAATGGAAACTAATTTTGAACCTTAGTTTATGTGTATAGTATTTTTTTATGTATTTGCAATCCTTATTTTATAATTTCCCTCCTTAGATACTGGGTTTACGGAGTGAGCAATCCATACTCTATCACCCGCATAATCATTTGCAGGTTCTATTAAAACCGAATCTAAATTTGAATTTAACTTTTCTTTTGTTTTGATTTCTATAATTTTTTCGGTTCCAGGAAAAATATTTATTTTGGTAACGGAAAATCCAAAAATACAACTGTTGTTATTTTCTATGTTCACGACATTAGTTTTTAATTCGTCACAGTCAGGATTTTGGTAATTCCATTTAATTGAGTTAGTTGTATTATGTAATAGTTTTTGGCTATAATCAATTATCACTTTATGTTGTACAAAAAAATCACTACTTAGTATTAATTTATATTTTTTTGAAATACTATCTTAAGTAATACAGAAATCGCTTTGAAATTCAGTAGTATTTATTTTAATTTTTAAAGTTACTTTTTTTCAACTTCTAGCACATGGTCTGAAATGCCTTTAATTTGAAGTTTACATTGTGAGAGCATTACAATACTTTGATTAACTATCGTTTAAAAAAGTTTCATTTGATTAGGTTACAAGATGCGCCTGTATCTAAAAGAGCATTTACTTTTACATTATTTATTGTGATTTGAATTATTGGCAATTTATCATTTATTGTGGATGTAACAAATAAAGACACCTGTGTGGGTTTATTTTCGGATTAGCGAAGTGCAGTCGTCTCTCCCCCTATTGCTAGTTTAAATGATTTCTTCTATTACCTCTACCTTTTTGGAAATTGTCATGCTTGTTGTAATACCAATATCTTTGCGTTTTGTGTCCAATTTTACGGCAGAAAGAACAAAAGGGTATTCTGCATGTGGCTTCTTCACGCGCATATATTTTTTTAACCTGACGCAAAACAAATTAGGTATTCTTTGGTTTTTATCTTGTGTTGTTATTTGGCTTACTTTTAATTCAGCTATTTGAGCTGGTAAGTCACTGATTTGTTTTATAAACATGCCCTGCATTTCTGAGTTTTTTTCTGTGTTATGTTTGATTAATGATTCTAGTTCACTTATCTCATTTATTTGAGTCACAGCGTGAACTGTTTCAAACTGTGTAGTTGGCGGTCTATTCAATGGAATGCATTCCTCTAAGAGAATGACTTGTTTCTTAAATTCACTATAGTCCGTCAGAGCTAAAGGCGTTATTCCTCTTAAAAGTTCAGGTTTAAGGCCATTTTTTACCGTGGACAATAATAAATCCAATCTATATTGCTCGAATTCACGACTTCGTTCACTAGGAACACATTTAGACGATAAACCCTCTATTCGTGAAAAATATCTTCGTGCTGATTCTGACGGTAACTGATAACTCGTAGTTAACCGAGAAATATCTGTTGTCATAGAGAGACTGAAGCTAAACCTATCACGAAGCGCCGTGCAAACATCTACATATGAACCGTGTTTTTTAAGGTCACCCTGACTTGATAAAAAAATCCTCCGCTTCTCCAGAAATTCTCAATTTTAGAGCTAATAATTTGTCTTTTGGGTGCCATGAGCAATGGTCACCATTTTAATCTATTCTATCCAAAAATTGTGATAATGAAACATCTTTACAACTACCATCAAACACAGGAATATTATTTAGGAATTCACCAATATTAGGAGTGTCTAATGACACGACACATGAAGTGGTTTGAGTCTCGCTAATCATAATTACATTAATTAAAAATATTTACCATCAAAAAATAATTTACCTTAGCAAATTAATATAAATATATGAAATTCATATAATAATTTTCACAACAGTTCCAATGTTCCACTTAATATAAAATAAACACAATAAGATTACTGTAAATAATTAAATAAGGAGATACACCACGTGCAATTTTTTAATAGCCAGTCATGTTTAAAACGAAGCCAGAATCTTATTCCGCTTTCAGTTTTTCAAAATTCACTTTAAACGGCACCATTTTGTTGTGTATAAAATTACTGTTATTATAAAACGATTACATATGACATTTTAAATTAAAATAAGGTATTATTTTTTTTAAACATTGTGTATTTATTATATTCTTTTTTCTACCCAGATTCAAACCTAAAAAATAGAAGCAGAAACTGGCTTTGTTTTAGTAATTAAAAATTTCCTTTAATTTACTCATAAAATAACAAAACTGTTTACACAAATATAAACTCAATTACTTATATTATTTCAATTATTATAACTTTGCTACCAACATGATTAACCACTCACGTGGAGTGATTAAGTTACACTAGATTGATTAAAGTTATATTCAAATTAATTATTACATAAAGTTATGCAAATGGTGGTACCACACTAAATTGGCTGGATAAATAAATAAAAAAACATTAACTTACGTACAATCAGTTGATGGAATAGGCCGGCCTATTTAGAGGGCTTCAAAAAACCTGGTTGATCAGTTATTCGGCGAGGCTTCCTTCATCCGGATTCGTATGAATGAAGAACTCATTTAGAATAATCTACAGGAACCTATTTCTTCTTCTTCTTCAGACCAATCTCGAGTGCTTTTATTATATGGGAACTTCAACTTTCTTATTTATAGACTCCAATAAAACGTCGGACTAGAATAACTAACAAGGTCCCTTTTTCAGGCGATGTCCTGAAAAAGGGACCTGAAAAAGCCTTTCTGTCTTTTTCGTTTCTTTTCACACCTCTCTTCTCCCCTCTTCCCCTCGCCTTTTTCTTGCAAGACCGGTTTCGTCCAGGGCTAGGGAAAATAAGGGCTGGCTCATCGCTTTGATGTATCGCATGCCGCCTTGTCACCGGAGAGGGGAAGAGCGTGACGTCACTGGCATCAACTGGCTGGCATTCTCTATGCTAGCTTGTGTCTGATCGCAGCTTTCTCATTCATTTTGGCTTGTTTAATGTTAATGTTTTTATTTTAAGCAAGAGTATTTTTTAAAGAGGAAAACATGACATCGTGTGCTGTTGCTACGTGTTCAAATATGTATCGAAATACAAAAGGAAAACACATAATGTTTCATCGATTTCCAAAAGAAAATCAAATGCTTTCGAAGGAATGGGTGCAAAGATGTCGAAGAAGGGACAAAATCAACATCAAGAATGCTAGAGTGTGCAGTGAGCATTTTGATTTGAATGAATATATGCCCCAATTTCTAACTGTTAAAGGAAATGAAAGACAAAAGGTTACACCTGCAAAGACTTTATTTTCGGAAACTACTGCTAAAGCTATAATACATTTCACTGGAAATACTAAAGCGGCTGCATTTTTTTCATTAATCGATAATTTATTTGATATTATGAACAGCTCCGTACCAATACCTCCCAGTAACAAGCCTTTAAAAGCTGCTTTTGGAGTGCAAAAATACTTTGATACTCAAAAAGAAACTTTAAACGCAATCAAGGAGGAAGTTTTCAATTTACGTGTATTTGGGAAAAAATCGGTTTTGCCTTTTCAGAAAGGGATAATTGTTTCAATTCATTCTCTTTATGGATTATATGAAGACTTAAAATCTATAAATGTATCTTATATTTTAACAAGTAGACTTACTCAAGATGCGCTCGAAAGCCTCTTCAGCCAAATTAGAGGTCTCGGGAGATTCAATGACCATCCTTCTCCATCTGAAGTAATTATTCGCTTAAAAAAATATTGCTCGCCAATAAATTACCTAATTTGTCACCGAAAGTAAACTCTTTAGAAAATGGACCAGACGTTTATTTAACAAGTGAAATGTTAGACTCTGCATTTAATGTAAAAGAACGTCAAGAAATTATCAATTCTTTCGATTCTCAAGATGATGAATTAAATCGTGAATTCTTAATTAATCCCTTACCTTTATCTTGGGAAAATGAACTTGCCTCTTCCAATCAAAATTGTGATATATCTCCATTCGAAAAAGAAGCTATGGTTTATGTGGCAGGTTATATTGCTTATAAAATTAAAGATAATTCACTTGGAACTATATCAAGAAATTCAGTCGATATGCCCAATCATTCCGAATGGATTAATTTAATTTCTGCTGGGGGACTTACTGTTCCAACAAAAGCATGGATGGAAACTATAAAACAAATGGACATAATGTTTCGCAAATTTCATGGCGACACATTTTCTAAAGGGAAAAATGTCATAGCAACATTAATAAATGAAACAGAGTCTTCTTTTCCTACTGTAAATCGAAAGGCAATTAAACTTTTTTGTCGCTTGAGAACATTTATACGAATTAGGTATTTAAATAGAAATGCAGCGATAGTATCTCATAATAAAGCTCAACAGAAAAACAAGAAATGGGTCAATAGTCAAAAAATCAAGATAAGCTGAAGCTAATAGGTAAATATATTTTTATATTGGTTATACAATTTTAAGTTAATTTCAATATTAATAATAATTTTTTGGGGTTTATTAAATAATAATTGCAAATTTACTAAATATTTGAGAGGCATTTGTAGTTTTTTTCACTCTGATTAAAAACAAAATGAACTTAAAAATAAAAAATAAGTATTTTGCATAGAAACTCCAGGGAGCTTATTCTCCTTGGATGCCAGACTACGTCATCAACGGCTATTTCCGGTGACAGTTTTGGGGAGCATTTGAGCCAGCCCTTCTCTTTCCCTAGCCCTGGGTTTCGTCTAAGTCCCACGTTAGGGCATCCCACTTCGTCAAAATGGGGGAACAGGGAACAGAATTAGGTAAAAAAAAGGACTTCCAGCCAGAAAAAACTGGGTTGTTTAATTCATAAAAATTATCCAGCCAGTGAATACAACACTGGTTACACATACGATATCAAGCCTTGTCCATGTGGCTGCCTTGACATACTCCGATTACTTCATAAGTTTCTTGTGTAAATTACTATTATGTTATCCCAAATAAATCTGTGAATTATTATTTATGTTATTCTTAATTAATCTGCAAATTAGTATTTGTTAGTCCAAGCTAATCTGAAAATTATTATTTGTGTTATTGTAAATTAATCTGTAAGTTATTATAGTTATGTTATTCCAAATTAATCTGTAGTAAACTTAATTATCTAAATATGAGCCTGGAACCTTATGAAGTGTCTGTTAATAATATTATTTAACAAATAATTCTCAGTATAAAAACTATATAATAAGAATAGTACAAAAGTTTGAATTCTCTTGTTCTGTAGTTGGTTTCGTTTCATTTGAACAGCTTAATTTATGAAGAACTACAGTAGCTTACTAGTTAGGGCATTGACCTTGCATCCGGTAGAGCGGGAGTTGTGTCTCAATGCCACCAATGATCCACCGAGTACATGCAATGTACGTGCTCATTAAATCTGAGGTCGGTCGTTGAGCAGTTACCATATGGGTAATGGTCTGGAGAAAATTTCCTCATCTTCCAGATCAAAGTCAAAAATTAAGGGAGTGGTTCTTCTGGTGGTGCCATCTATCGGAAGATTTGAAGAGTAAAGTCGTACTTCCAGGTGCTCTGATTAAACGAAAGACGCCTAAATTCGCGTAGTTCAAGGGATGGCGAGCTTGGCTTGTCCAAGTGCCATTAATAACAACAACATAGCAATTTATGAGATTTCGTTTGTTGAGAAAGGATTCATTGCAATTGAAGAAGAGAAGGAGTTTATCAGTTAAAGTAAAAAAGAAAATTCTGAAAGAAGAAAAAGAAACAGTAACCTCCTTGTCGAAAATATTGTAGAGAAGCAAAACATCCTTAACTGGAAAAAAACTTTTTCCATCTTGCTGAGAAAATGAGAGGAATGAGCACATTTCTGTTGACGGCAATGTTGTTAAAGAGAAATCCAGCTGTTTTACTAAGGACATAAAATTTTTTAAAGCATCAGATGGTTGGCTCACAAAATTTTAAAACATGGTTAGAAAAGTCTATGCTAAAGTGCAATCAATAAAATTAAAATAATTTTTTTTAAGTATATGAATCTTATATTCCATGTGTTTTTCTTATAGTGTGTCTTCTAACAGCATTTGATTTAAAAAGAAAAACTTTTTTGGTAAAAAAAACTAAGACCATAACAATGTAATGTATTATTTTTCTATTTTTTGAATTTTCTTTTCTTTTAACTATCAGTTCTTAAAAGTTTGTGAAAACGAGATCTACTGCATATGCATTTTTGTGTTAAACCGCAGAACTTAATGAATTCACGTTTAAACTGAAACTTCGGTCAACAGCGTTTTCTTTTAAAGTTTTCTTGTTTATTCTTTTTTTTTTCCAATGGCGGGCACTTGAGGGTTGAACCCTATGCCACAACAAGCCCATAAACTGCTACTCATTTGTCATTACCCAGCGGGCACCTGTGAACCAAGTCACGGAGGCGAGTAGCGTTACCCACGTCATACCACCACAAACCCTTTTATAGGGCGGGCCACATTCATACATCATCACGGAAGAAAGGATAGCGAAACACAGAGAGAACAGAGAAAGAAAGTAACATCCATGCAAGAACTGGGATTCGAACCCAGGACCCACAGCTCAGGAGTCAGGAGCGCTAACCACTCAGCCATGGGTCAGCTTGTTAATTCTAGTGAGTAGCATAATGTATATTCCACTTCTGTTTTCATGGCGTTCATTTAATGTTTATCTTTTCAGTTCGTAACAAGATGGGAGACCATTGACATCTAATTAAACATTTTCTTCTGTAACATCTAAGCCAATTAGGTAGGTAATATATTAAGTGTAAATCATAAATTCATTGAATCATATTCAAAATGACTGTGAAGGAGATATAAAAACGAGGGGAGATAGTACTGAAGTGGTTCATTCAGTTGTTATTGATGTTAAATTTATTCTTATCTTTTGAGATGCATAATTTAATTTACACTTGAGAAAAGTTTCAATCTATCTTTCAAAAGCAATGCGAAAATTTTAACTAAATTCAGAAAATAATCTAAAAGCAGAATATTAATTAAAAAAACAGTGTTGATCACTGAAATAAATCTTTCTGATAACAGAGTACACATAATGTGTAATCGTGCTTGATTGTTAAGATTGAAAGAACGTTTTCTTCACAAATTGCCATACTGAGGTATACCAAAAAATATAAAATAACTTGATCAAATACGAATTAAATAACGAATCATTGTGACTTGGTTGATTAGGGCATCGTTCTCACTATCGGAAGTGGTAAGTTCGAATATCGATTTAACTGAAGATTCGTCATGTTCACTAAAGGCAACTGGGGCTCATTAAGTAAATCGTGGTTGGAATGTCATCCAAATGAAATGATATTTAAAAGGGGGCAGGTCAAGTATTGGAAATCTCCTACTCGGTCCCTGCCTCTGAATCACGAAGACTATTATTCAGCAGCTTTCATCAAACTGGTACAGCCCAACTTTGGTTTAGGTATAGAGAAGTATACCAGTGTATACATAATTAATCTAATTTAATTCAGGATGAACTGTATACTGAATCTTTACCAGGAAAATATACCAGGATAATATTTATAACCAGGAAAATTGTATGAAACTGTGGTAGAGAAATGATATTTTATTAAATAAGAACATTATTTGGTAAAATATCATTTTACCAAATAAGAACATTGCAGGATTTATTGCGCGAACTTGCTTCTTCAGATCCTTCCTTGAAGGACATTATAAAATTCTTCAACTTAGTTCATGTCAAATTTATACTCTGGTTTCATATAAATTAAAAAAATGACTCACGAATTACCTTTCAAATATTCAAAAATATTTTCTTATTTTTGAATTTTTTTGTAATGTAGAAATTTTGTTATTTATTAAAGTACATGAAGGAATGTTTTACATACAAATAATTTAAAATTTTATTTAACATTTTATAACCACATGATGTCAAGAAAAGTCTCGAATTTCCAAATCTTTTGCAACTATTGTCCTTGTAGATTTTCTGTATGAAATATTACGAAAAATATTCGTTCTGAGAATAATTCTAAAAGGAAAAGTTAATCTCTCCTCAAATTCTAATTTTCTCTCTACTGGGTTTTTAAGTTTTTATCAAGTATTTATTTTCTTTTATATTCAATGTCAAAGATCAAAATGTCTTTTCTTGTTTGTCTATAATATTAAAAAACAGTTACGTTTTTTTTTAAATTGGCCAGATTACTCTACTTTAATGTTTTTATTAGAGATATTTAAATGTAGGCAAATTGAATTGAAGAATTGTGAAAAATTGATGACAAAATGTCTAATATCGAATACACCGAAATCAATGCCTGCTTAATCGTATTCGTAATGATAATATTTAATGATTTACTTATGAATTGTATTATATTTTTAATTATCAATATAACATCAAAACCATTTTTGCTTTTTTATAAAATTTAAGTTACGAATGTTGTTGCCAACTTTAGTAAAGATAATCTGCATAATGTTTCTCAGACTAAAGAATGTTTTATGGTTGATAAAATGATAAAAGTAAAGTATTTATTATATAATATTTGTGAACCAAAAATTCTTTTAAAAATTTATGACAGTATTTTCAATACTATAATTAAAGATCTGTGTGTCAGAAAAAATTTTATAGATGCCAAAATCAGATAAAAAAAAAAGTAAATCAGGATTAAAAAATAAGTAAATCACGATTAAAAAGTAAATCAGAATTAAAAAATATAAATCGAGATTAATTAGAAAAATATTTTTTACATTTAAGTTCTCCAGTAGTCAATAGTTGGTGACCTTATTGAACTCCAGTTGTAATTTTTAAGTCAGTGAACTTAAAAATACATATTTACAATCGCTGGAATGTCGAATACTAATAAATCACGAAAAAATACATGAAAATGAAGAATAAGAAAATTTTGTCGGTCATCGCGTTTAATTTTTCTACATAAAAGTTTCTTTGAAGAATTGCATAAAACGCTTATTAAAAAGTATAAAATATGCTTAGGTCATAAAATTTAATATCCTATTCTTTTTCAGTTTTATTAATACAAAAAAGTTCGTTTTTGTGCTGTAGAGTCACAAAGTTGTATTATACATATTATAAAGTTGTATTATACACACTATACATATATCGTATGAAAAGTTAAAATTCGTACTAAAACGATAAAAATGCAAAAAAAAAAAAAAAAAAAAAAAAAAAAAAATTAAATACTTGCTTAGATGATAATTTAAAGAATTTGAAATTTTTTTGTATGAAAACTTATATTTAACAAGTGATAATCAATGATTAAAAATCATTTCGTGTGCTTGCACATAGTTTATAGCATATACAATAGACGTTTGTTTTTACGAACAGCTAATTTACTAACATTCAACTACTGCCTGGTATCTAACATACTCTCATAGACGCCACAGTAATTTTAATTCCCATTTGCAAACCAAAGTCTTAAAAAATATTTTTGCGAATTTATTTTTAAGTACCTTTTCTAAGAGTTTAATTTTTTCTCTGATTTTTTTTTATGTATTTTATATTTTATGATTGAAAAGCTTAGATTGACATCTTTATTGGAAAATAGTAAATTACAAATAACTTATTTCATAGCTGATATTGAAATACTGTTTTTTCAAGAAATTTATGTGGAATTTCTTTTTCCTAAACTTATTTCCGTCTTTCAGCACACACATCAGAATATAATCAATAACTTAAAGAGTAAAGTTCGTTATATTTAGAGTAAAGAATCAAATATCGAGATTGACATTCTGGGCATATTGCATTTGTGAATCTATGTTTAGAATGACGTTAAAGAAAAAATTATAAATAACTTATATCTTGGTATGCAAGCTTTATTGAAGAAAACACCATAACAAAAGAAAGTTCAAACCATTTACAAGATGGTTTGAGTGAATATGAGTTACTAATTCTGAACTGAGTTTAAGGAACTTACTGCAGCCCGAAATTTCATGCAAGAAATTTTTAATGTAGGCTTAGATATTATTTGTACAAAAGAAATACTGTGGGTGACTAAACAACTGAGAATATAATAAAGAAAAATAAAAAGAAATTCAAATATGAAACAAGAAGAAAATGACATTGCAAAGTAATCGTCTATATATATATATATATATATATATATATATATATATATATATATATATATATATATATATATATATATATACATATATATATATATATATATATATATATATATATATATATATATATATATATATATATATATATATATATATATATATATATATATATATATATATATATATATTTAAAATGTTGTTTGAAAGAGAAAAAATATTACTATACATGATCAATAAAATGAAAGTAAGATTTGTTTTTAAGTATTTTGATTTGGCTCGTGTTTTTTATATAGAAGATACAAAATAATTTTTGTTCTGATTGCTCTTTATTTATAAAGAGAGAACAATTTAATAAAAAATTAATTTTAAGAATGAAAACTTTATTTTCACATGGACTTTCAATTTAAAAATATTTTTCCTGTCCTCACACGACTTTACAAAAACAAACTTCTACTCTACTGTACAAATAGAAGTTTGATTCGTGTACTTTTTGTAATAACATGTTATCGATAACTTTGCCTCTACTAAACTCGATAACGTATCGGTTGGATTTCATATATTAAGCTATTTACGGTAGCTGATACATTGAGCTATTTATAAATCATTTGCACTTGTTACTTGTTACGTAATCAAATGAAAATCATTCATGAGTGATTCAAGAAACAATTTGAATGATTTTAGAGAATGAAGTGGTCATCCAAATCTCATTATATAGTATAAAACGGAATTATATGGTGCATGATCGAAAAGTAAATTTTTCCACAATAATCACTTTTACACTTATTGTATCAAGCTGATTGTCCTGGAAGATCTCTTGTTATTGGTTGCGATAGACATTCGCTTTACCGTTTTTCTTCAGTGGCCACTTGAAGGGACTTAACGTTTGAGAGAAGTCTCAAAATATATCTAAGTGGTCCTAAATGCCAAAATGAACCGGTATCCCCGGCACATATTCTTGAGTGCCTGGGGTTGTCTCTTGAGGACTGATACAAGACTCCTACCCTTGTTTTTGGGTTTCTGAGAGTGAGTTGACTCGTAGATCTCGTTTACTATATTCCTTGACACGGAGATTAGCAACAACAACAATACTTATTGTGGTCTGTAAAAAAGGAAATGGCGAATATATCCTCTTGAGGAACTCTGAGGTCTTGTTAAGTTAATAAAACATCAAGTTGCTACCATTCACCAACCAAAAAGTTATTTAACACCAACATGGTATATATTAAAGGTTAGACCTTCTGTACATCAGTATATTGTTTAGTCATTACCAAATCTTTTTATCATCACTTTTGCATCACATTTATTTACAAAACTAACGAACTTGTCTTAGAAAATTTTACAACATCATATCGAGAAATACACACACAGCTTTCAATAAAATAAAATTAAAAAAAAAAGATTCATATGAAAATTGTAAACTTAAAGCTTTTTTCTTAAAAGAAACATAAATATCATATTATAGTTGTTGTTTTCATTATTAATGTAAAATCACAGTTTATGCTTTCTGTAAGGTCCAACGTCTCTTCGATGGCATGGAGAAGAAAGGAAAATTCTTGCTGTTGAGTCGATTTCATTACTTGACCATGTTTCAAACGAAACGGTTATTTGTATTTGACGGGATCTATCAGAATAGAGAGAAATAGGTAATCAAAAATATATATCGCAATAACACAATCTCTTACTCAAACTAGGAATAAATTACTAAACCTTTTCATAAGTACCATTGGAAAATTTTACTATAGCAAGTAAAGATTTTTAACTATAAGCATCTTAAGAATTAAAATATGTTTCTCGAAATTGGAAGGTCGACATGTAAATGTTTTTAATGCATTCTTTATGTAATAAGTAACTTTTATTCTTAGATTTTTCGTGGGAGGAATAGTTAAACAGGAATTTCGAGTTTGAAATGGATTGTAAATCACAGATGACACTAATGCCTGATAAGTATTTGTGAACTGTTGAACTCATGATTAAAACGATCACCATTCAGCAACAAACATAACATGTTTATATTTCTTATATTTTCGATAGCGCTAACCACAAATTTTAAAATAATTATGACTATTTTATTCAAAGCATTTAATTGTACGATATAAAAAAGTTAGTTTTTTTAAAAGATTTAAATCATAACTTTATACTATATAAATATAAAAGTTACATGGGTACGTCTTTATTAAAAAAATTGAATTTGTCGTTATACAATATTAACCTTTCATTATACTTTCTGATTGTACTCCTTGTAAAAGACCTTTCTCTTTAATTCAAATGTCACAAAGATAAGATTCAGATTAATCGGAACAATTTTCGTTACTATCGAATCTGCGATCTGTGTGCACGTCCGAGTGTTTCATTAAAAGGACCTGAGAATTTTCCCAGTGATATTTTTAATGTTTTTCTTTTAAGATAAAATAAAGTTGAGTGACATGATGTCGGAGATAAGGAACATTTCTTTATTTAGAATGATACTCTAAATGGTAACCCGGATGTTGAAATTAATGAATTATTTTAACTGTAATGAACTGATTTTTTTGAATAAAATTTATAACAAATTAAAAAAATAGATTAATTTTCGGAAATATGGGATGGAAAATTTGAATTTTTAAAAT
The DNA here is from genome assembly GCA_037975125.1 of Latrodectus hesperus. Classification (NCBI taxonomy): domain Eukaryota; kingdom Metazoa; phylum Arthropoda; class Arachnida; order Araneae; family Theridiidae; genus Latrodectus; species Latrodectus hesperus. The sequence continues at coordinate 75,968,961 of CM075861.1, forward strand.
GCCATTTGCTGCTTATATCGTTTATATACATTTTTTTGATAAACACACTCACACACACTAAATCTATCGCATAGTTCAATCAGTTGATCGATGAAAATGCTGTTAAAACCGTATTAGAGAAAGCATTTTTCTCACAACATCAAAGATTTCAGAAAGTTTAATTCAGCGCAGCAGATTATTTCAGACCATATTTGGAAGATAGGATTGGTGTAATAAAATTCAAAATTGGTGCCTTATGAATTAAGTCAAAATAATTTTGATGATCGAAAGCTTTTCAACATATGTTGTTGTTGTTGCTTATCCCGTCAGACCAAATCCAGGAATCCGTTGACAGAGAGGAAATCGATGACAAGGCGGGGAGAAGTGTAGATTTCGTCCCATAGTATATTCATACAATCCAGGATATGCTCAGGAGAAGCTTGGTGTCCGTGGCATTTAGGACAGAGGGGGAAGGTCTTGTTACCCGCTACAAAAGTGAGGCATTTCAGGTGGCCAGAGGCAAGACGTGCAAGGCAAGTGCTGGATTTCCTATCACAGGAAAGAGCCAGAGAAAGTCCCGGCTTTCTACCCTTGTAGAAGTGGTGAGTCAAAGGTACCTGCCAATCGGTTTTAAACTGGGCTTTTCTCAGGGAAAAGAGTTCAAGGTAGGTAAGCGCGGAAGAAGAAGGAGCAGGATGACCTGAGCTCTCCTTTGCTAAAGTGTCTGCTATTTCATTGCCTCCAATATCCACGTGAGACGGGATCCATTGAAAATAGATATTATGCCGAAGGGAGACAATTTTAAGCTTGTGTAGAATAGAAAGGCTTGTTTGGTCTCCCAAGCAGGTCCATTTTTGCAGATGTTGAATTGAACTGCGGCTATCAGTTAATATCCAGACATCACTATAATTAGTTTCGCTCATGATGGATTCAAATCCGATGTTAATGGCTATTAATTCGCTACCAAAAACCGAACAGAAATCGGGATTACGTTGACTAATAGAGAGTTTGTCATGAGGAGCCTCGATGAAAACTCCGCTGCCAGTTCGGTGATCTATTTTGCTGCCATCAGTATAGATTTTTATGTCATTTGGTGGTATATTATTAATGGTTTCCAAGGTCAACATATGTTTAAAAAACAGTGACCATGTGTTTAAAGGCAGAAATTGAACAAGTATCTCACACAAAAATTGCATTTGAATATTGTTACCTCATGAATGAATGATTAGGGTTTGTGTTTGTGAAAATATTATGGTTTGTGGAAAATAAAGAAATATGGTTTTTCAGACTTCAATGATGTTAGGAGATTATTATTTTATTAACTAAGATTTCAGTAATATTTAAAATCCTTTTTTGGATAAATGACATTTGTTTACAACATCATAACGTTATTTTTTTTGGGTCAATAATTTTCAGTAAAGGTATACAGTGTCATTGTACGCCCACCTTGGTCAACTTTGAAGCAGAAACTGCTATACACATGCCTCCTTCTGCTTGAATGGAACAAAATTAAACCCTTCTTGAACCAAATGATAACTGGGGAGGAAAAGCAGACTACCAACGAAAACAGCGTAAGAAAAAGGATGTATTGTGCAGAAAACCTAGCCCTTTCAACTTTAATACAAATTTGACTCTCAATAAGCGAATGTTGTGTATATGGGGCCACATTTTGTTGTGTATTTAATTACCGTTATTATATAGTTATTACAAACAATATTTTAAATTTAAATATATTATTTTTTAAACATTGCGTTATTTATTATTTTTTTATTTTCTACCCAGATTCACAAAACAGAAAAATAGAAGCAGAAACTGGCTTTGTTTTTTTAAATTTAAAAAATTTCCTTTAATTTAATCATAAAGTTACAAATTTATCTTCACGCATACACACAAACTCAGTTACTTATATTATTTGAAATATTTATAAACTTTACTAACAAAGTGGTTAAGCACTCATGTGGAGTTCATAATTTATCCTAGATATCATAATCACATTGTTCAAAGTTATAAAATAGGTGGTACCACTCTATAAAAAAAACTGGCTGGTAAAATAAAATAAAAAAAAATTGACTTATATAGGAAAAGTTCTAGTATTATTCTGGCCTATTTTGAGGGCTTCAAAAGCCTGGTAGATCATTTATTCAGCGTGGCTTCTTTCATTTGGACTCGTATTACAGAAATATATTTCTTTTTCTCCCGTCTAAAAACCCATAGGATTTGATAATTTCGAATTTTCGATTTTACAGTTTATAGATTCCAATAGAACGTCAGACTTGAAGTCCTTTTTAGAGGCGATGTGCTTCAGCCTTTTCTTCTAACTCCTTCTTCTTACACCTGCGGACATGTCTTCTGCCCCATTCCCTCGCTCTCACCCTGAAAAATCTGTTTCCTTCAAGTCCAACGTTAGGGCATCCCACTTCATCAAAATGGGGGGGGGATGAGGAATCGAATTAAATAAAAAAAGGACTTCCAGCCAGGGAAAAAAATGGGTAATTTAATTAATTTATAAAAATTATCCAGCCAGTGAATACAACAATTTGAGGACCGATATATTATCAGCATTAAAAATTGAAAGAAAAGTTTAGTTCGGAAAAGTATCATCAGTAACTGGATAATCGATAGGGAACAAACCAAGAAAAGATATCATCAAAAAATTGCCGAGCAAGGCTGGGAAACTCTGTCCCATACATTAGACATACCTGACTTATCAACTTCCAATTACCACTTGCTTTTATCGTTACAAAATATTTTCGAGGCCAAAAAATTTAAAAATTAAGAAGATATCAATCAAGCACTTTTTCAATTTTTCGCATGAAATGATGAAACTTTTCTTCAAAAACGGGGTGTAAACATTTCTCTCACGCTGGCAAGAATAATGGCAATTATTTAATAAAGTTTACTGACGTTAAGAAAAGTTTTATTTTTATTTTATTCCAAAAAATGGACAAAACTTTCCGCTTTCCGGTACATCTAATATATATATGTATATAGGGCCGTGATAGCTTATTGGTTAGGACATCGACTTCCATCCGAAAGGGCGCGGTTTGATTCCCAATGCCACCAAAGACCCACCGAATACATGCGATATAAGTGCTCATTAAATCTGCGCAATCGAAAGTCTTGTGATCGGTCATTGGCAGTTACCATGGGTGCCCTTCAGATTAATGCCAAAATTGAGGGAGTAGATCCTCTGGTGCTGCCATCTATCGGAGGATTTGAAGAGCAAAAGTCGTAGTTACACCTTCGAGGTGGTCTGATGGAAACGAAAAGACGCTCCCTATTGACTTAAATTCGCATAGCCATGGCATAGCAAGCTTAGCTTCTCCAAGTGTCATACGTAACAACATAATTATATTTTTACCAAACTGAATTCTCTTTATAAGTAAAATATTATTAGAAAGAATTAGTTACAATGCACTATAGAAACACATGCAAAGTAAGAAAAATGCTTAAAAACAAAACTTTTATTTTATTGATTCAACTTCACACAATTTTCTAAAGGTCAATGGGTTTGATTTTAAATATCTGGAGATACCTGTTTGATACTTTGAAATCTTTAATATTCAGCTTTATAGTAAAGGAATAGAATTTCTCTTTCATGACATTACCATCAACAGCAATATTCATTCCTCTCATTTTTCTTAAGCCAAATAAACAAAATGTTTTTCAAATTTAAAATGTTTTACCTTTCTAAAATATTTTCGAGAGGGACATTTTTGCTGGTACTCTTCTTTTCCAAGGATTTTTTTTCAAGTTTCTAAAATTGTCGAGAAGCTGTACTTCAGAATTCTAATATTTTTTGGCAATTTTATAGTATTTTTTCGTTTCCTCTTCTTTCAGAGTTTTCTTTCTTTACCTCAACAAACGAAACTTCATAAACTAAGTTGTTCAAATGAAATTAAATCAACTACAGAACAAGAGAGTTCAAACTTTTAAATATTTTTCTTCTTTTTCTATGTTCTTATAAACCGAAAAGAGAAGAGTTTTTCTGCTTTCTGTGTTCTTTTTTACGTTAGCAGGGGAGCTCAGAAATTAAATTCGCCTCTATAGTTCTTTCCCCTCAAATGTCTGATAAGTATGTTCTTCGACTATTGATAACGCCATGTTTGGAATGCCAGCATGGGTCCCTTCATTGTTCAAGAAGGAATAAGTTCTCAGGCGTCATGTAAAAAGAAAATCTTGCAAAAAATAACAAATCATAAAAAGTAAAATAAAGAAACGAAAAAAATAAAATCATTTATCAGAAACGGAAAATATAACTATTCAAAAGAAACGAAAATTCACAAAAAAATAAAATAAATAAATAAATAAAAAATAAATAAAAATATTTTTTTAAATTTCAGCTCGCGTAAATGGGAGATAAAATTATCATTGTCTGATTGTCCATCATGGTGCTAGGGTAGGAACTAGCCACTAGTTCATAAATGTCATATATATATATATATATATATATATATATATATATATATATATATATATATATATATATGTATATATATATATATATATAAATATATATATGGTGATCTTTTTTAAAGTGACAGTGTTTGAGCTCCTTGTAGCGCTATCTAATAGCTGAAATGGCACCAAACTTGGTATTTAGACTTATCAAAACATAGAAAAAAGGATCCTGTAAAAAAATGTTCCAAAAATCACCGTTAGGGCATTTTGTATACCTGTAAATTTTGTATACCTGTACAATGTATACCTGTAAAATGTCAGAAAAGAAAAATACTAACACATACGGTGAGGAATTAGACCACATTCAATGTGAGCACCATTCTCAGAAATAACACCGTGAATTCTGTACACAACGTTCTCCACAGTCGTACGTAACATATCATGAGGAATATTGCGCATTTCTTTGTTAAGTTGTCCTCTAGAATAGACAAATTTGATACTCCACCAACATAAACTTGTGATTTCAAATAACCCTAGAGCCAAAAATCGCATGGCGTGAAGTCAGGGGAACGAGGTGGCCATGCAACTGGAAAAGTGCGACTTATTATTCTATCATGAGTGAAGTTTTGGCGCAACACTTGCTTTACCTTATTACTTATGTGTGGCGGAGCACATCCTGTATAAAGATTGTCTGTTGAAGACGGTTTCTTTGCTGAAGCTGTGGAATAACAAACGTTTGCCGCATTTCGTGGTACCTTTATGCATTTATGGTGCACGTTTCGGATCCTGTCGAAGTGATGGTCTCAAAAAGATTCGCACAATTTCGCCCAAAAGATTCGCCAACCACACTAAACAGTGACTTTTGGGGAATTTAATGGAATTTCGTGCACGGTATGGGGCTGCTCAGAATTCCATGTTCGGCTATTTTGTGTGTATACGGGCCCATTGAGATAAAAATATCACTTATCTCCCCACAGAATGTACTATGGGAAAGCATCATCAATTTCTATCCTGTCAAGAAACGATAGAGCGAATGCCACTCGTTTATCATAATCACCGTGTTTCAGTTCATGCAAGCGGCTGATTTTATAGGGCTAAAATCCAATAAAGCTCCGCAAAACTCTCCATACCGTGGAATAATTCATGTTCAATTGTCGAGCCATACCCCGAGCGCTGCTAGCACCAGCAATAATTCCCTACGATCCTTCGACAATTGCTGTTGCCATATCAGTTATTACATTTGCTGATACTGGTTTACGTCCTTTTCCAGCGTGAATGGTAAATAATCTCCTTTTCTTGAACTTCTTAATCATTTTCTTAAGACTATTCATCAATAAAGGCTTCTTTCGTAATTTTTTTCTGGATCGAAATTCCCGAAGAGCTGCGGATTCAATACATTGATTGATATAATACAGCTCCACCAGTAACGCACGTTCCGGTAACGTGAGAGGTATGGCCATTGGAGCTAGTTTACTTCAGCTGAGATTATTTGTCGAAGCTGCCTACTACTTGCTTTTATAGCCGCTATTACTGGCACTGTCATCGCACATTTGCATTTTTCTTTGATACCCTGTGTTTTATGCTAATTCTTTTTATTGTAAATTATAGCAGCGCCACAAAATGCCCAAACGGTGATTTTTAGAACTGAAACTTTTTTTACGGAATCCTTTTCCCATATCTTGATTAGTCTAAATATCAAGTTTGATGTCATTTCGACAATTAGATCGCACTACAGGAAATTCCAAACACTGTTACTTTAAAAAAGATCACTCTGTATATATATATATATATATATATATATATATATATATATATATATATATATATATATATATATATATATATATATATATATATATATATATATATATATATATATATATATATATATATATATATATATATATATATATATATATATATATATATATATATATATATATATATATATATATATATATGAATATATGATTAAAAATACAATCAATAAAGAATTTGAATTCATTTATGAAAAACATGCAATGTATATAGGAACCTGAATTGCAATATATATTCCTAAAAATTAGCGTTAATTATTTCAAAATTGAAATTTTCATATGCTTTATATAGAATAAATACATATTTTCTCTTGTTGTACGCCCTTTTGTCATTGGTTGCTGTTTTCATATAGAAAAATAAAATAATGAAAAGACTTTAAGATTTTCACAAGAGCTAAATTTAAATTGAGATATGTTAAGGCCAAATCCCAAAGTTTGGCCAGTTCCCGAATTGGCCGGCCAAAAGGCGAAATAGCCAATATTGCCTCAAGATGACCGGTTAATGTCCTATCTTTCCTTGATATCGAGGTTTGGCGAGCCAGTTCACGAAATGGCCTTGGGCTATCGGCTAAAGTCAGAGGAAAAAGGTCATGAGCAAATTTTGGGTGTTTGTATACTGTAATGTTAATGATAAATAATCACATTAAAGCTGCCACAGAGGAATTTTCCGATGAATCCGCCCCTTTTAAGCGCCTAGGATCGTCCTTCGAAACAAAGGCCAAGGAGATACGGTGGCCCTAGGTGGACTCTAGTCTGAAGGGAGAAGATTTAATGAGTAAAGATTTTTTTCACAGTACCAGAAACTTTCTGTGGTCTCTTATGAAAATTTTTTCTTCCTTGGAGAAAACAAACAAACAAAAAGATAATCCCATTATCTACTGAATTAGTTTATAACAGAAAATTATCAGTATCATCACTTGTTTCAAGATGAACTTTTATAACATTTCGAATTGCACTGCAGTTTCTTATTTTTACATCTGCAGCGATTTGTTGAGCCCATGGTAATGCAACTGCATCGAGTATAGCCTTGGCCACCTGTCAGTGATTGTAAAGCGGCAACGGTTCGTAATGACTTTTCCTCTGTGCCGACAGATGCTAATGTAAGAAGTTTCTCTAGCGAAAGGGAAAACTCACTTTTGGAGTACAGACAGACAGACAACGAGAAGAAGAGGCCCTGTTCTATTCCTATTGGCTATCAGGTTGTACCTCTACTTCAGTCTAGAATGTCGGGCACCCTGAACGGAGTGCCAGGTGCCCGCTGGGAACTGTAATCTGGGAGCGCAAGCCTTAAGAGGCTCTCCAGAACGCACAGCCAGTGTCATAGTTTTGAGAGACGAATGCTTTACAAATGTGGGGCTTTCAAGCCTACAGTGACATACGCAGTAGACCACTGTATTACAGTTCGGATTACGAATTTGAAATAATAGAATTAATAGGATTGGATCAAGTGAAACAGAAAAATAAATGTTAACAGGATCTAAATAAATTTAAGTAAGGATAGCTGAAATATTTACATAATTTCCGAACAGAAATTCATTGTAGTTAATATAATTTAAAAGTTTATAGGAATAAAACGCAATTAGTTCTTTACATGTCTTGAAATTTAGGTATGTACTAAGTACTAGTAATTTTGGAGATTGAGAAACTGGTGATTAGTTTGTTTGTTTATTTGTTACTTGAATTGAAGAATTTAGTTAATTTTCAAGATCTGTCGACTCTGCTTCTGAGTTGTAAGATTCCTGTTATATTTTCCAGCTTTCTTTTATATTAGGTCTTTACGCATTTGGAGTCCTTTTTCATAGAGGAAAGTAATAGTTGTATTAATTTTTGTGTTCTGAACTTGTTAGTTGTGCAGAATTTTAGGAACTGGTAGTTGGTTTGAATAGATGACTTTTGATATGTAGATATTTGTTTTGAAGAGATTCTGTGATATAATGCAGTAGTGTACCAATTTGGCCACAGATGCAAGATGGAGATCTGGATTTATTAATTCTATGGAAGTAGCTATGCAGGGCGCATGGTTTGTTAAGATACAATTTAAATAGGGATTGGAATATAGCACATCTGATGAAACTTTTGGTATTAGTCTTCTTGTATGGTGACCATTCGGCGAGTTATTCCATAGAGATTGTTAGCTTTGCTCTATATAATTTTTAATTTTAGACTAGCTCTGGACCATTTTAAAGGTGTCAACGGAAGAGTTAGATGGGTTACTGCTTGATCAGCTGCCTCATTCCCCGTGATTCCAGTATGTGCTCTTAACCAACTTAGTTGGATGTTCATATTCTGGTTGTGAAAAAGTAAAGTTTGAACGGATCTTATTATTGGGGATTTGTGTAATGGGTTATTTAAAGCCATTAGGGAAGATAAACTGTCTGTCCAAATTGTGACACTTTGTAGATTATGCTGGATCGAATAAAGGAGTGATTCTTTTATTGCTAGGGCTTCTGCCTGGAAGACTGAATTATACTTGTGTAGGTTTATGAGATGTTGATGCAGTAGATTAGAGTCTTCAAAAACTACAAATGCTGCTCCTGTTTGATTATCTAAATGAGACCCGTCGGTATAAATATTAAAGCTTGTTGTTATCAGGACTGGATTAGATGATGCTTTTGGCAGAAAATTTTAGTTTGATGGCTTCTGATAATCAGATGTAATTTATCTTTATTGTATGGATATTTATAGTTAGAGAAAAGCAGGGTAGTGTTGTCTTCAAGAGTTGCATCTTGGCACAATTGTAGGATTTTGTCTTAACTGCAGTTGCTTTAAATGTTAGATGTAGGGGTGGAAGGGGTGTAGTGATGACAGTTGGGCCTTTTTCCTTGAGGTTAAGCTCAAGCTTGAAAGTTAAGCTCAAGCAGCTCAAGCTGAAGAGCCATATGAAATTATTTTTTCTATTACGGTGCTATATATTAATTTTTTAGAAATTTACTCTTTAATCACCAATTATAACCAACCATTGAGCTTAAGTTTTGTGCGATGGGGAGAACTTTTGGCTTAAGCGATATGTTATGAGTGAGGAAATTTAGATTCTTATTTATTTAGACTCCTAGATAAGGGAATACTTTTGTATGCTTTAAGCTTTTACCTAGTAGGGTTAATTTTGGATTGGATCGTAAGAATTCATGTTTCCGATTATCATAGCCTTGATTTTTGGAATCTAAATCTCTAATTTTAAACTTTCACACTGTTTGGAAAAGATATCTAGAGTCTGATTGAGTTTTGTTTGAGATTTACTTTTGTTGAGCCATTAACAATAAGTAGCGTGTCATCTGCGAAGGCTATTACTGCAGTGTGGTCCGGCCAATTATAATTGAGAATAGCGTTAAAGTATAAATTCCACAGCAGAGGTCCACTTACAGAACCCTGGGGACATCCTCTTGGCAGTTTACAGAACACTTGGCCTCCGTAATAAGACGTGTAAAATTCACGGTCGCTTAAGATGCTGATAAGTATTTTGACAATATTGGCTGGGGCTTGAAGGGTTGTAAGTGTTTTCTTTAGTCCCGGCCACCACAGGGAATCGAAGGCCTGAGAGATGTCTAAGCTTAATATTGCTGAGTAGAGGTTTTGGTCCTTGTTACGACTGATTGTAATTAGTGTTGATTGTAGAGCATGTTCTGTAGACTTATTCGTTATAAAACCAAACTGATTTGGATGAATGATATTATTTTTGAATACATAATGCTTTAGCCTGTTAAATATTAATCACTCAAATTTTTCCCAAGGCAGGAAGTAAGCAGATTGGTCTATAAGATTTTGCATCTCCTGGGTTTTTATTCTTTTTCAGAAAAAATATTACGTTACATTTTTGAAGTGTTTGGGAAAGTATGTAAGTTATAGGCATTTATTTAGATATTTTGCAGGAGGAGATTTGGCGCCTTAAGGTAAAGTAATTTCATTATTTGATTGTCCAAGCCGTCCAATCGCTGCGCTTTAAAAATATTTAATTTTAAAGTATATAATTTTTAATTTAAAAATACTTAATTTAAAAAATTTTAAATGCTTGATTGTATGTTCCAGTTCGAAACGGGTGAAAGGAGGGTCTTCTGGGTGCAGAAAATGAGAAATTGGAGTTCCTGATATTTGAATGGATTGGATTGTCTGTGGCTGGATCATCGGATGGAAAGAAAGATTGCGGGAGGTTTTGTAAAACAGATGGAGTTTGGGGTTGCAATGAGTTCATTGCTTAAAATTTTATTGGATGAAAACGTTTTAGTAGCGAGTTTCTGTAGAATGCCGTATGGTTCTGTGTGTTCTGTGCAGAATTTTTTTCCAGCTATTGAGTTTTGATTTTAAAATTTCCTTTTTATAAATGGCCAAGCTTTGTTCATATAAAGTACTTAATTTCTTTCTTTCCTCTTCAATTTTACTTGATTTTAGGAGTCTCCTAAGTGCTTTGGTCTTACTTTTGAGACATTCTTAGATTTTTATTCCACCAATTCAGTTTATTTAGATTCAGTATATTACTAGAATTTTTTTGCAGTAATATATTCAATTTACTTAAGAACACGATTCTAATATCAAAAGTTAATTCCACATTTGCATGTGCGTCATCTTCACCCAGCATACTAGTTTCTTCAGGAGAAACCATTGGAAAAACCTATAGAAAAATAATACGTTACTCTCAAATTACGCGGATATCCTTTTCGTGGTTTAGCAGTTAATGTACCTGTATAAGTGTTAGATGAAACTAAAGAATCTAACAAAAATAAGAAGCACATATTCAAACAACACTTTAAGTGCCAAGACTTTTTTTAGGTGTAAAGAAAGGTTTTCATTATATATTGATTGAAATTATCTCAATAAACAGTATTATAGTGCTTACGTTTAAGAAAATATTTTTAATAGATATATAGGATGTTCCCAAATGGGAACACTGGTCCTTCACATGAATATTTGAGGCATAGGTTTAAAGATAGAGAAATTATTTTTTCAATACAGAATATTAAATCATTTATTATTACTTTAGAAAATACACATTTTGGATTTAGATATCTATTCTTTTTCACAGAAAATTTTCCGGAAAAATTAAATTTAAATTGTTAATTAAAAAAGAAATTACACGACATAACACATCTACTATAGCGGAAAATATTTTTTTGCATATTTTGTGAATAAACAAAGTAAGATCAGCACTCCAATTTTTTTTCAAAAATATCATTTGATACGCTAAAATATTAGTTAAGTTCAATTAATAAATTTAAAAATTCGGTAATTTTTTAAATATGATGTTCTCATTTGGGAACAATGATCCTTAAAGCGTTAAGAAGCATCTGAGCTCAAGATTCTTTGTTTGCTTTTATATCAAGAAAATGTTCAAATATTTTATATTTAAATGACTCTTTTTTTAGAATCAAAATTTTCAAATGATTGAAGTAAAATTGGATTTATTGACGGTTGAACAGTTCTTTGGCACTTAGCACCTCTAACGGCACTGAGCATCACTCAGTGCTATTAGAAATTTGAGTTAAAAGAAAATATTGGAAAAATTGTAGTTGCTGTGCTTTTAAAGCATGTACAAATTCTCGAAACCGAGTTTGATCCACAGCATAACAAGAAACAAACGAATATTGAAAGGGTTCACCTATCTGAGGAAAGCACACTAACCCGCAATCGAAACTATTGAGTTTGCGGGTCCACACTGCCAGATTCGTGATTCGATTCATGGTTGCCAGATATACTCAAAATATAACCTACTTTCCTTGCTATCATGTGCATACCGTCATCTTACCAGAATCGATAGCTGCGCCCCCTATCGAATAGCCTTGCTTCAGAACATCGAGCATTGGGCCAGGGAGTTCCGGGCACCTTGGGAAGGAGCCGGCCAAAGTCGTATATACGCTATTCATTTCCAGTGCATCGAACGTTAGCCACATGCCTCGTTCAATATGCTATTTGGACCGCCGATTCAGACACTGGCCGAACTTTGGTCTTTTGGCCGTAATATATATATATATATATATATATATATATATATATATATATATATATATATATATATATATATATATATATATATATATATATATGAAAATTACATTTAAAAATGTTTTATTGTAATTATACGTTAAATATAATTAACATCCATTGTAGTAAGAGACTATAACCATAAATCTACAAAAAGAAAACAACAGTTCTTCCCTCATATCATGGTTGATGGCCAACTTAAAGCTTCCTCAAGAACCAATATACATAGATAGCGGTGCAGGTGAGCCCATGACATTACATTAAGGTGAATGGGTTAGGAATAATCATTCATCACCAAGTGCCTAGTAATTTTGAACCACTTTCAAGTGACGCTGAGCTGGCACCTTATTCTCCACTCCCACGAACTATGATGAAAAATATTTGGAAAATGAAGTGAGATATGTTCTAAGGACATCTCAACGAAAAACGTGTTATTAAAATACAGAGACCATCACGTTTACTGATTGGGATTGAGTGTTTCTCAATAAGTTTTTAGACCAAACTCCTGTACTAAGCTTAATGTTTTGGGTATCTTCTTTTCTGGCAAGGATTATAATCTCACGACTAGTTGCCAGTGGCTTGAGGGTACCATCTCTTCTAAATAAAACTATTATTGTTCTTTTAGTCACAACGTTTCCATTTGCTGTAATATAGAGTGAGAGGTACATAAGAAATGAAAGATATAAATTCAGGGAAAAAAAACTTACATAAAATAAATGAATTTCCATAAAAATTTGGTTTTGTGGGAAGATTTTTGACTTTAATGTTACTCTAGATTATTAATTTGAACAACTGTGAGCTACATTGTCATAGAAATCACCACCCACTATCCAGTAAAGTATATAGGTGATTTTATGATTATTAGTGGATGACGTGTTGTGAGTGAGGTTACTTTTTTCACTCCAGAAGTTACTAAACTATATTTATCGGCATGATAATATTTGTTTACAAACGCCGATTGCTTGTCAATACACTTTGTAAGGTACTTTAGTCCAAAGGGCTACGGCTATCAATTATTGGAAGGAGAATGTTGTTTATAAGAGATGCTACTGTTTTATTTAGAAATTGAATAGTAGCGGAAAGTTAATAACGAATAATGCTTATTGTTCAGACCCAATTCACATATTCACATTGTATTCACCCATTAAATTAATGAGTTATTCTATCATCTAGATATGTCTAATGTGATCTTACTAATCACGGTTTTCGCTTGTCATATTAGGAAATTTGTTGCAATAAACTTTTACTGATTACAAGCTGTCTCTCCATGTCTGGAATTAGTTTTAATAAACATTTATATTACATTTTTACTGTGATGCATCACATATAATATAGGCTTACACTGTATTATAATTAATTTAATATCCATAAAACAAAAACAGTTTGAAAATTTAAGATTTTAAGAGTTAAAAAAATTAATTTAATTTATCCGAAAAATAACTTTATATAAAATTGCTTCATTATGAAAACAACGTGCTATAAATATAAAATTTACGTGGTAGAAAAAGTTGTGGTGATATAAAAATAATTTGGATTCCTTAGTATTCATGTAAAATAGTAAGTAAAACCTGCAATGTGTGCTTAAATGAAATTAAGCAACAAATTTCTCAAATGCAAATCGTGTGTGAATGGCATTAAAGTAAATGTTAAATTGTTGCATATAGTGATTATTATTTATCATATCTCTATATTGCAACGTTCATCATTCGAAATTTGAAAACTTGCTGAATTTCTTCAAGTGTCTTGAATCAAGAAATTAGAGACGAGCTTTCACAAAACAAGTGTCTTCCCGAATCATTCAACTAAGTTTGCAATATTAGAAATGGTCATTTCAGTGACCACAGCTTGAAATAACATCACAAAGTAGGGTGATCAATGAACAATTTAGGCATAGGATTGGCGTGATATCATGTTTTCAGACGAATTTCTATTCTGCTTATCGCATTATAATAGTCGCATCTATGTTCAACGGTATCACCGAAAATGGACATTGCTAGCGTGAATTTTTCATCTTTATACTAGAAGGATGGTTCATTGGATTCTATTCTTAGTGATCTCTTTTTCAGGAATAATTCTCTGGACATTTCGGTTTTGTTAAGGCTCATTGCTTTAATTAATATTCAATCTTTAAGAAACTAAACTCTATGGTTCGACAGCCCATGTGGGCCAAGGTCAACTACGACCATCTCTGTTTTCTTGACCGAGAGGCCCAGGTGTGCAAAGCATATGTCCCGATTAGGTTGTCAGCCAAACGTGTAACTCCCAGTGTTTAGTTTCCAAGCATGCTTGGTACTCAATTTATCGACCCACTGAATGGATGAAAGATTGAGTCGACCTTGTTCAGCCCGAGGATTCTTTGAGAAAAACACCGAAACAAATATTGATAAACTCCTAAATTTCAGCATGAGGATTCAAAATTTGATGGGTTTTTTTATCCTACGCCCGACCTTGGTTTTTTAATTCTCAGTCTCTGTCGGGCAGCCCAATACAATCTTGAGGTGAGTGAAAAATCATCTTCCACAGAATTTCTAACTGCGACAAAATTTGATGTTGGCAGAGTTATGTGGCCTTTTCTTAAAACAGGAAATATTTGACTGTTACCTTCACAGCATATTTTCGAAATCTTTCGGGAATGGAAAGAGTCTAAGCTTTGATTACCTAACGAGAGGCTCGTGATCATATGTCTGTTACTACGGTTGAGAAATTATGTTATCATATTGAAACTTTCATGGGCAGCTTTACCTGAGTACACCATTCAATTTAAACTTGACTGAATGTCCAGGCGTATAAATGCTCTACAGCGTGTATATGCCATAATATGAGTGTAATGTCTTTTTTATTGCTGTCATAAGTGATTTTTTTAAGTGCTGATTGGCGCAGATGCCGTATAATCCAGGATACTAAATTCTGAATTTTTTAACGATAAAGAAACGTTGCCAAGATGACGTATTGTGACGTGCGCGATGACATAAGCAATAGGGTTGCCAAAATAGATGCCTTTCGTCTTAATACTTATAAGTCTCTATATCTATGAAGAAATAAAAATTAGGTTGTCAGATACATAAGAAAATCCGCCAAAAAATCACCAAACTCAGAATTTGGCATCCTGGATTATACGGCACCTGTACCTTGTAAATATTTTTTTGTATTCGTCTTGAGATATCTCAGATAGATCCGAACTCAGATTCTGGGACAAAAATCGTGAGATATAGGCTTACGTTAAGAACGTCTTATCTAGTGATTTGATGGCTTGGTGAACATTTGGTAAGATTCTATGTGACCTGCGACATAGAATCTTAACACTTAGCGAGATTCTTGCTACTTTGTTGACCACCTCTAAGTTCACCATTCACTGGTTCCACCACCTAAGCTCTAGGGCCGTAACTGAGCGACATGGCCAGGAATCTCCCAGAACCTTGGCTTTCACAACAAGTAAGTATAAATACCACCATTCCATGGATCGAGTCAGTTTCTGAGTTTCCAGCGGTAGTGATAGACTAGTGGATATGAGCTGTCAGTTAATGTATTTGAAGACCTCTGCTTTTGTCAGTTGTTTATTATTGAATCAGTTGAATTGATACTGTATAATAGTGATTCGTAAATGCTGTAACAGCTGAGTTTTTTCCGGCATCTTTTAGAAAGTTCTACAAATAAAAATCTTGTGATTCTTAAGAGTTTATTTTATCTACTCTTAATCAGCATGAACTCCGAAGCTCGGTACAATATTATTAAATGAAAATCTTTTGTTAAGTAACTGTCTCAATGACTGTGCCTTCATAAATCTAGTCAACATGAGAATAAAAATCATCGTGCTGATACTTTTAACACTCTATCAGAATCTGAGAGATTTAAATTGTTGTTTGAAGAAGCTGCTTTGAAGTTTTCTAATATTCCCCCCAACTATTTTCTTTTATAACTAGTATGTAATTTGCGGCTAATTTATTATTCACATTTAGAATATTTTTCTATGGTATTTAGTTGTCTAGAGTGCAAAGAATAATTTGCTCCTCGCTCATATTTTTGATATATTGTTACGTGCATACTCTAGGGTTGCCAAAATAGAATTTTCTGCATAATTATTATAGGTCTCCATATCTATGACGTAATAAAAACCAAGTTGCTAGATACATAAGAAAATCCGCAAAAAGAATCCCCAAAATACGAATTTATCACCTTGAATTTTACGGCATCTGTGCCTGCTGATTTCTAAAAAATTATGTTTCAAACTTTTTTGAAAATTTTTTATCGATTTATATTTTTAGTGTAATACCTTTACTCTACAAATATCGTATTGCTAATTCCGTTTCTTAAAGATGATGCAATTTTAATGGACAGTTTTGTAAGAAGAAGAGATAATATTACGTTATTTGCATTGAATGAATCACGTATTCGAAACAAACAACTTTTTAAGCCCAGTAACAGCAAGCAAACTCAGAGGCAAATATTAGTGTTAGTTAATCTAGAGATTAAAGCAATTGATATATAATAGTATAATATTGCTTAAATTATACTGAACTATTAAAAGTTTACGATATATGAAAAATAATATATTGGTATATGAAATTACAGTTTTTTAATATTTTGACTTATAATATATTTTATATATAAAGTTTTTAATCTTTTATTTAATAATATCCTATTTTAAATTTTATTCACTTAAATTAATTTGTTTAGATATAAGTAACAATACTTAAAGTTTGTCATATGAAAATTAAATATAGTTCGAAACTATGCAGGAAGTATTTTGAAATCTTTGGAGCACATTTCATATCACTATATTTCTTCACTTCATTTCAACTATAGATTAGTATTGTTTAATTATTTATTTATATTAATGCAGATTACTTTGATTAAATTTTAACACAGTGGCCGATTGTCACAAGCAGTTGCATTTTTCCATCAAAACTATCACACAAATATTTATAAAAACCTGCTAGCAAAATTTAAGAAGAAATTTATTTATTTCATATCGTAAATATTGCTGTAAAATATCATAAAAGATGTTTCAATGGTAAAATGCAAACGATTTATTTTAAGTATATTTTCATTTGAAGATAAAGTGAATAAGTAAAATATATTCAAGTCAGAGTGAAATTTTTTTCAGAGAAAGTAGCAGTTAATAACAGAAGAAAAAGTAGTTAATTTGTTAATATATTTATAAGAAATGTTATATGGTTGTTGCTTCTGATCATTTTAAGTGAGATGTTATTATTAAATAGGGTAAGAAGTTAAAAGCAAAATAATATAAAATCTAAGGGATTAAACGCTAAAAAAATAATGAAAAATTTAATTTAAAGTAACGACTGCTATAAAAACTATATTGAAAGTTTAAATATTAAATTGCATTTAGTTGGGAATTTGATTCTAATGAATTAAAATGTGTTAAACGAAAACGCAACAGAAATTTTTTAGACTTGGATTCAAACTAACATGGAGAAAAAGATTAGATTCTAGTCTCTTTTTCAATATTTGTAGATTTTACACAACATATATTTTAATGTCCCATTTCTCTCTCTCAATATCTATCAATTTATACCTTGTATATCTTATTTCATTATTGGTTTTAGAAAGCACATTTTAAGGATAAGGTTTTTATCATAAAAGTTACTTTATTGCTTTCTGATAAAGAGGATTAAAATGCTCTGACAAAGGAAGTGAAACTATTTTTTTTAAGTATTTTACATTTCCTTCCTCAGACATCGTTATCAAAATACCCCGTAAAAGAAAACATAAATTTTTCAAGAGTAATTTATTTTATCTGTCTTTGTCTGGTGTCTACAATTTCACTTTTGAAGGTAAGTTCAACGATACATCAAGTGGGGAAAACCTGAGTTAGCCGGCTAATATATATATATTGAGAGAAAAAGACTTTTGGAATTATAGAATTTTGAAGTCTATATAAAATATGTAAGTATGGTTATAAAATTTGTGTTATAATGTTATAATTTTGCAATGTGTCTCTTTTGGCTATGAAAATGTGTTTACAAATTTACATATATATATATATATATATATATATATATATATATATATATATATATATATATATATATATATATATATATATATAATTATATATATATATATATATATATATAATTATATATATATATATATATAATATACCTATATGGTGTTAGCAATTATTTATTCATGCAATTTTATAGTTATTATCCTGTCATATTTTGGCTGTAAAATATATTCTACGAAATTAATCGGAAAACTAAATTACACTGGAGGAAAAATGCATTGTTATTTAATTATGTATTATCTAAGTATAAATTTACTCCAGCTATAAATTTCTTCAATATCTCTGAAGTCATTATTTTAAACACTTAAGCGGTATTTCAGTTCCACTGAACAGATCTGATTGCACTGATGTTTTATTTTTACGAGTCATATTTTATTTTATTAGGACATTATTTGATCCATAATTTAAAAGTTGTCATAAAAATATTTAGATTGCAAATATAGGATATAAGTTTGAAAAATAACTTTTTTTTTAAAAAAAAAAGATAATACAAATTTAAATCTAGAAATGACATTATTTCTAATATAAGAATTTTGAAATAATATAGCGTTTGAAAGGGAAATATTCGGAAATCATAGAGCAAAGTAAGATGATTATTAAAAGTATGAATAAAACAACAATGGTATAAGTAAACAACAAAGCATTTCCAATTTTAAATATTTTTCTGAATTCATTTTAAAATAAATAGAATAAATACATTAATAATTGAATAACAGATTGAAAATCTGAGAATATATTTTTTAGTCCCAACGACAGCATGAATTAGATATGACTACCAAGTCATTAATATAAAAATAAAAGAAACACATTAAATGATACAAAAATAAAATTGATATAAGTTACTTTGTTAACAAACGATAAAACTATGTTCACATTCGAATTGATAAAAATATCAATTTAGAAAGTATAATTTTTCAGTATTTAAAAACTTCTGTGATGAAGGAGGCATGATGTGAGAAATTAAATTAAGTTGTTCAATGCCGTATTATCAGTTCATCTCTTTTATGTAATAATATTCCCTGAAATTAATAAAATTTTAAATAAATATTCCTAATTTTAAAAATCGAATGTTTTTATTTGAAAAAATACATAAGACTGTAATAATTTAAATATCTGAAGAGAACTATAAGATAAGAAACTATAAGATACATTTTCAGAGATATTTCCATTAAACATGTGGGTTCTTTACTTCATATCATGCAGAAATGATTTAATCAATAAAAATGAGATTAAAACTTCAAAAGCTATATGTTAGAATATTTGAAAACACATAGGTATACTAAATAAATATTAGTATAGATTGATAAAGAAAAAAGATATCCTTGCACACTTAATAGGTAGAAGTATAAAAAGGTATCAATAATATCATGATTTTTAACCATGATCAAAGTTTCATTTTGTAAGACATAGCTCTGATTTTATTTGATGATAATGTCTATTTAGTGCTTATCTTAAAAGTAGTAAACAGTTTTTAAGAAAATGTTACATCTTTATATCGCGAAGAGTAAAAATAAAACCTTTTGCACATATTGCAAAAATATTTGGTCACTTTGACTAAATTTCAAAACATTTTGTAACTTTCATTTAAACGAAGCATTCATACACTGTGCATGTAATCATTGAAATAAACATACATTACCACTTATAAGGAAGATAGCTGATACTTCAGCTTTTACTAAGATTTATTATTTGAGGAGATCTTTGTGTCAATTTTCTAGATTCAGCAATGATAGACTGTGATTTTTATTTCAAATATGACTTAAGAGCAAAAAAATATTTTTTGTTTGAAGTACTATGAAGAGTTTCTAAAAATATATGTGCATCACTTCAAGTTCAAACCTGACTCAATTTCAAGAGAGAAATTTCAACACCAAAATCTCTGGCAAAATCCTTTCAAAAATTTGTAAAATATTTTAATGATTGTAATTGTTATATTATGATCATGACCGAGTAAGAAGATATCTGTTTTGTTTAGGCATAAATCTCATTTGATTTAGTTTTTAGCGGATATTCAGTAATATAGCAAATCAAATGTGTTGAATTTAACAAGAATTTAATTCAAAATTCGAATTCCCAGTTAATAGAAATCCTTTGAGATCTTCATTTCTTATTGATGACTAACATTGTATAAATGTTTATCAATCAAAATATCCTTATCAATAGCATTCAATTTTTCCTAATTATTCCGATGCAGTTATTGTTTATAATGTGCAGAGAACAAAATTTGGCAAATGCAGAATTGTAAGAAACAGGCTATATTGAACAATAAATTTAAGGTTGTAATACAAAATTTACTCTTAAAATCGTACAATAGATCACTGTCTAATTTATGAATCCTGACTTTTCTGCTTGAAGCCAATATATGATTTGAGAAACTATATATTTAGCAGGAGTCATTTTTATAGTTTTGGGTATGTATATAATAATATGCGCTATTAAAGTTCCTTTCAACCATATGTGTTCCTAAGGATGATAACCTCATAATTTTCCAAAAAGTAATACTTTTCTATACTCAACAACAGCATCATAAATAAATTTCATTGTTTCTACATTTTTTGGTAATTCGAATGACTTTACCCCCAAGAGAGGTTCACCCATCTGGAGTAAATAATTTATTCCCAACACATGCAGATATTGAATTGCTGAACAGAAATGTATCAAAGCCCTGTTCAAAACAGTTAATTTATCAATTTCAGTTGAGTTATAATTTATATCCTGTCTAGTAACCCAAGAGCAATAGCAATTGTGGAAAAGTTGTGGCTATATTTCAAGAATAATAAATTTTATTAATTAAATAATGTTATACAATATTTTTATGAATAATGTAATTAAGAATGCAAATGTTATTTGATTGCGCCAATCCTTGTTTACGGATTTTATTTTTACTTGCGAGACACATTTTCCTAAAATTATCTATCTAAATTCATTTAAGAAATTAAATAAGTATTGCTATTAAAAGAAACAAAATCTCTTCAGAAAACTGAAAGCATTTTATAATTATTACATGCTTGTAAGTTAGGAAATATTTACCGTAAATTTACGCTTTTAAAAAAAATAAAAGAAAACACAAAATGCAAAGAGATAAAATAGAACTTTAAACTACATACTTTGCTTTAATAGCAAGCATTCTTTTTACATTACATTTTAAGACAAGAGTAGTATGTAAGTCATATTATCTATTTCCTTATATTTAATTTTAAAATTTTCTTATATTTAATGCATTTAACAGGTAAAATTATATGCAGAAATTTGTATTATTTTTACTTCTTCAAAAAGTGAAGCAATTTTTTAAAGGAAATTTTGTTTCCCCGTGGTCTTAGCATGATTAATTGATGATTACCCAAATGAGAAAGAAATGTTAAAAAAATCTCCAATATTATCAGTGGAATACAGACAGGGTTGCCATTTATCAGGGCATAATTGATGCATGAGCATAATTGACAATATTACCCACATGAAAAGTAATATTAAAAATATCTCCATTATTATCAGTGGAATACAGACAGGGTTGCCATTTATCAGGGCATAATTGATGCATGAGCATAATTGATAACATTACCCACATGAAAGTAATGTTAAAAAGATCTCCAAATAACATTATCAGTGGAATACAGACAGGGTTGCCATTTATCGGGGCATAATTGATACATGAGCATAATTGATAACATTACCCACATGAAAGTAATGTTAAAAAGATCTCCAATATTATCAGTGCAATACAGACAGGGTTGCCATTTATCGGGGCATAATTGATACATGAGCATAAATGATAACATATAATTTATTCATATCCCCATGAAAGTAATGTTAAATGTACCCACATGAAAGTAATGTTAAAAAGATCTCCAATATTATCAGTGCAATACAGACAGGGTTGCCATTCATCATGCTTCAATTAAAATCTTCTATTGCTTTATGATTCACTATTGAAACAAGGTAGGACATTTTTATCATTATTAAAATAATATTAATTCTATAAAACCATTTTCATATTCAAATATTTAATATTTTTAATGGTAATATTGAATTTATAAAATAATGTATTGATGAGTGAGAGAGACTAAAAAGAGAGAAAATTGTGTGTGTGTGATCCTAAGATAACTGTATATTTATATTACATGAGCTTAAATACTGTGCAATATTTGACATGTTTGGTATTTTGAATGATAAAATAAATAACTCCACATAGGTTTCGTCTTCTCTCTATTGTTTTGGCTGTTTTATTGTTGACATTCCACGAAAGTGATGGGAATTCCACCGTTGACTGCGAACAAAAATCCAGGTCAATATCTTACCTAGATGTGGCCTCTGACATGATTTGGAAAGCAAAAGAATCTTATCCTAATTGTAAGTGACATTTATTACTTTATAAAACGAAGTTTCCCGTAAAAACAAATAACTCGTGATAAACTTTCCAGTTACATAATTATTGTTTTTAAATATTTGCAAATCTAAGACTATTTGACTTTTTCGAAAAATTGGATAGAAGTTTTCTTGTAGTGTTTCAGAGTCTAATTTAAGCTACAGATTTTGGTGAAATTAACCATTACATAAAAAAAACATGAATTTAAAGTCTAACATTTTTCAAAGGATTAATGCATTGTTTTGCCCTGCAAATATACAAATCATTAATTAAATGTTAAGTTTGAACTCATGTAAAAACATACTGTATAAAAAATGAAAGAATTTTAAGACTTGTAAAGTTGTGCTTCGAGTGATAAATTTGTAAATTTTCCAGCTCATCTTGTTCAATATTGATAATTTATAAACCATTAAAAAAGATTTTAAAATAAATAGATTTTATTGTAATTATAATCTTCCATCTAGCATAAAGAAATCATTCCATAATTTAGGAGTTGATTCTTTATTTTCTATTAAGGCAACAAATTTTTAAGCTCCGGAAAAATACATAACTGTTAAAAAAATAACTGCTTTTTTTTTATCAGGTATATAGAATTCCTCTTTCAGTGGTTTTTTAAGGTTTTTCACGCAACACTCTACCTTTAATAGTTCATACGATATTTTTTTAGCATAAACAATTGTTTGAATTAGAAAATTACTCAAATATTAAAAGTTGAATCATGTTTAAAAAATAGTTTTCAATTTCTACTAAGATAATGTGTAAAATCGAGAAAACTTAGATATAATTTTTTTTAAAAAAAAGTGTGTGTGTGTAATCCTTCATATTGTCATTCTATTCACAGGTCCTTTTGGAAGACAAAATACAACCTCGCGCGCTATTGATTGTGAAGAACTGTTAAGAATGGGTTATAATAAAAGCGGTTCCTACACCATTTGGCCAAGGAACAGAATAATTGATGACAAATCCATGGATGTTTATTGTGATATGGTCACTGATGGTGGAGGATGGACAGTAAGAAATTGTTAAACATTTTCAATATCAATTTACATTTCTTCTTCAATTTTATACATAAATATATTTCTGATAATAGTTACAAGTTACCAAATGATATATATTTTATAAGTGATTAGAAATTACTTGTTGTTTCTTATGACACTTGGATAAGCCAAGCTCGCCTTGCCGTTGGCTATGCGTCTTCATGTCAGTAGGGTGCGTCTTTCGTTTAACCAGAGCACCACGAAAGTGAAAGTACGACTTTGCTCTAAACTCTTCCAATAGATGGCACCAGCAGAGGATTCACTCTCTCAATTTTGGCATTGATCTGAAGGGGAGTAAATTTCTCCAGACCATTGCACCCATGATAACTGTTCAACGCCCGACCACAGGACTTTCGATTCCATAGATATAACGAGCCGTACATCGCATGTATTCGGTGGGTCATTGGCGGCATCGAGAATCGAACCCAACCCTTTCAGATGGAAGGCCGATACCCTAACCACTAGGCTACCACAGCCCTGAGAAATGAATTGTAAATCAGAAATGTGGAAGTGAATCGAATTTTACTCGATTGCGAAAATTTCATTTCATATTATTTATAATAAAAATAATTCTTATTCAGTTATTTAATTATGATTTTAAGCAAATTTTGTTTAGTTTTTATAATTAGTAAATGAGTCTTATAAAGAAATATGTTTAATTGTAGTCCAATTGAAATCATTATAAAATGTGATTTTCCTATTTTCAGTCATATTATGTTTGAATATTTTCCAAACTGTTTGTAAGTAATATAATCTTTTGTGAAATTTGAAGTGTGTAAGGATCTTCAGAGGTGGAAAAATGAAGTTAAATTGTTTTTTTTGTTTTTTTGATTACTTACGCTGTTATACTGGAAATCTGGAAATACTCTAAAAAAGTGTTATATAAAAATGCACATAATATATAAGAAAGCGTTCAATATAAATAGTCAGATATTTAAATAGTATAAAAGACTAGAACAGTTCTATTTCAACACATTATATATATATATATATATATATATATATATATATATATATATATATATATATATATATATGAAGTTTGGTAGATTTAAACCATTTCTACTGTTGCCCAATCCGTGGGAAATAATAAATAATGTTTTGTGTATGTGTATAGGTCTATATGTTGTGGCGAATATCTATAAGAAATATTTGACTTCTTATCTTAAACCACAAGAATTTATGGAGTTTTAAGAATATTTTCTTTTAACCAATAATCTTGAAAAAACAAGATAGGGAGTCGTAAATAATCGATAAAATTCTAGAATCCTGTGGTATATTCTCTTAGAACGACTATACTGCAAGGCACGAAATTTTATTCCACAATCGAAAATTTTTTGAAGGTATACATGTTGGTTGTCACGATTTGTTTAGAAATAGAATATCACCAAGTGTAGTCTCTTGCATGATGATAAAATTCAGCTACATTCTTTATTTTTATTTTGCTGAATGTGCTACAATAATATTTTTTTACCCAACATTATTTTACTGGATATTATTTGTACTAAAATTCATACAATGAAAATAAATTTTATTGAAGGAGGTAGATATTAACACAAATAAGAATAATGCTAATTTGAGCATGAATAATTAATGAGTATGCAACACACGGAATTAAATTTTGAATATATATATATATACATGACGATTCATATTTAATATTTTTAATAAGAAAATTTATCATTCATCATCAATAATTCATAACAAGTCCTTATTTTTATAGTTTTTTCTTGCAATTTATATCATATTTAAATTTAACTATGCGAAAAAAAAAGGATTTTTTTGTTTAGAGACTGAAAGAAAGCTCATTGTTTAAAGTTTAGTTTGATAAATTACTAATTAAAAACAGGCTTCTTCATTCGAAAGCAACTAGTTATTAGAAAATAGACTATACACTGGATAAACTTGTTACAATCACCTTCACCTTTTATCATTCGCTGCATCTTAGAGAGAGAGAGCTAGAATGTCAGGCGAACAAGCTTTTGTGGAAATGTTTTCGTTTGTAAAAGATTTGAAAGATAACATTTCTATTTACGAACATTCAAATTCAAGTGGTTTATCTCCTAACGCGATTTTTTGTGGCATTGACATTTATTTTCTTGTTTTGAAAAATTGTATACAAAAATATTTTAAATTAATTTAGAATGCACCTTAACGATAGAATTTCAGTTTTGTTTTAAAAGAAAACATATTACTATGAATATTTTTTATGTATTAAAATTATATATTGATTCGTACATGTTTATGCACAGTTATTATTTCGTAATTATATTGGAATAATAAATATATTCATGCTAAATATTTTTCAAAAAATTTCCAAAAGAAATGAGATTTTAGTGTTATCATGCTATTATTTAAATGCATATATAATCTCAAAATAAAATTAAGAGCAGTGTTTAAAAGTATGTAAAAATTAAGACAAAAATTAAAAAAAAAATAGTTTAAGTTTTGATTGCGAGATAAATGTGTGTACACACACAACATCTCTTTTTTATACATATAATCTGCAATTACATGTATTCAATAAATATTTTATTCAGAAAAATTTTAAAGAAAATAAAAAAAAATTGATGAAAAGTTTGCTTTAGATTGTGTAACTATTAAAAATATTATTTAAAACAAAATTTATGTAATTATTAGTAATTCTTTTTGCTGAATAAGTTACTGCTGGTAACAATTTATCTACTAAAAATTCCTGTTCACATATGATGTATTTTTATCTATTCTATACTCAATTTATGATAATAAACTTTCGGTGTTAAATTATGTTGTATTTAAGGACTTACATATATATTATAAACAAATGCTTAATTTGTGAATTCAAATTTCACATTTTGTAAAATTCATAGAGCCATATTTTAATTAAAATCTATAATATGATATAGGAAATAGTATTTCCTAAAATATTAGATGAGATTGAATATCGATTGTTTGATTCTACTTGTACGTTTTCATTATAAATAGTTCATTGAATAGATAACTATCATTTATACTACTTTTTATTATTACATATCTCTAAGTTATTATTGTACCTGCATGTATAATAATAGCAGCTTAAATTAACACTTCTTTTCATTTCTTATGCTTATTACCAGATTTAGAAATATAAAGTGAAACACATTAAAGCAAGTGACGTCATCCCTAAAAGATTTAAAAAGAATTATTTAAATATTTATGTCTAACAACATTCCTTTAAAATTTTATATTTCTTTCACTATATTTTCTAGACACATAATCACTACAATCACATTAATTTTACCAGAACAGCTAAAAGTATTTTAAAAAGTATTAGATGCTTTAGCTTACATATTAGTTCAATAAGATTTAAATGCAAAAGTCCTAAGAATTTTAAGAATATTATTTGAGTAAAAATTCATGTTTAGCTTTTTAAGTCATATATAGCAACAATTTCATCAGTTTCAAATGGTGTTTAGGCTTCACAAATTAAAAACACAAGTTTTTAATTTTTGAAGCCTATAGTAAATCTCACAGTTTTCTATAATTTCCTTTCTGCTTTTTGAAAACAATTAAGCGTTGATGAATTCACCAATTTCTATTTATCTATCAATAATGGATTATCAACCAATTTTTTAAAAATAGGAGAATTTAACAATTTAATACAAATGGACAAAACTGTTTTTAAACGTTTGTTGAATGAACAGATGTTAAATTTAGATTTGGAATTTGTATATTTCTGTGTTTCATTTATATAATTATAGAAAAATCAACAATTACTTAAACGAAATGCAACACACACACATATATATATTTCAGGGGCAGTTAAAAATGAAATTTCTAACTTTTTAATTCTTCTATTATTATTTTTTATCGTCTTGGAATATGACTGTTCATATTGAGCAAACTAAATTCTATCACTAATAAGTAAAAAATTTGAACACATTAAAGCATTGTCATGTAAGAACTCTTATAAAATCTAAGCAACCAAGTATATGTCATAAAAGTAGCACTTCAAAAATATAAAAAATTTTTAAATAATAAATTGGAAAAATAAAACAAAATCTTTATTTGAATTTTGAAATTTATATAAGAATCTAATTGAGTTTTTAATTTTTTAATAGGTTATTCAAAGACGGGGGAATTTTCTAAGGCCTAAAGATTATTTTTACAAGGACTGGGCAAGCTATAAATCTGGATTTGGTGATATTGAAAAAGATTTTTGGTTGGGTATGTGTGAAAAATTCTTATACATGTGATTATATATATATATATAGTAACAGAAGAATGAAAAATATGCTAAAAAGCCGTCATGAAAATAACCGCAGAATTTCAAACAAAACCAAAACAGAGAACAAACTCAAGGAGGTATTTTCGAACTATCATGATTTATGTTTGTTAAATGAATAATTTAAACACATCATGTGTTTTAAGGTAAAAATATTTGATTAGCTAATACGTTATAAAGATGTTTGTTAGTTGAGGTCAAACTTTATTTCGATGAAACATGTTTATTTTTTAAAAAAAATTAATTTTCTGAGTTCGTTTTAAATTTTTTATGTGAGATCGATATACTTTATACACCTGATGGATGGTATGGATGTTCAACTGAAACAGATACCGTATAATCCAGGATGCTAGATTCTAAATTTTTTTGGCGATAAAAAATGTTGTCAAGATGAGTCATTGTGACATGCGCGATGATGTGAATACTAGGGTTGCAAATATAGAATTTTCTGCATAATTTTTATAGGTCTCCATATCGATGACGAAATAAAAACTAGGTTGTTACATACATAAGAAAATCCGCCAAAAAATATCACCAAACTCAGAATTCGGCATCCTGGATTATGCGACATCCGTGCCTTCAACTGCAACACTTGGATTATTATCTAGAAAAATTAATGAGCAGTATGAAGTTAAGACAATTAATCATCATATAATGGATTTTTATATTGAGTAAAATATATGTAATTTTTGTACAATTGAATTGATATAGTTTTAGCAGCGATCAATTTCGAGAGAAATCTATTAATACATTGTTATCCTACTGTTTCTTTGCTTCGATAAAGCGAAATTAGTAGCAAATATCAGTGATAATATTATTGTGATAGAAGTATGGTGAAAATACTTTTGCATTTATTATGAAATCAGAGCACTTATATGGATTAATAAGGAAATTAATCAATGCAGATTAATTTAGTAAAATTGCAGATGCTCACAAATTTATGGAATAGAAACAGTAGTGTTCTGGAATTCTTGTTAAATTTCAAAACAATATCTGTCTTTACAAAATCAATCTCTACAAGAGATCTGTATTTGTTACAGTATTTATATTCTAGAATATAATTAAATTAGTACATTGAATATTATTGAGTTGCATAGTGCATAGTTAGATACGGCAGTAAATGATAACCATTTTTCCTTTCATAATACTTTATTCAATATCTCACTTAGTTTATGTACTCACTTTTTAATAAGATGCACAAATCTTTCTTTACTTCTTGTTTACAAATATAATACAAATGATGCCGGAAATAGTAGAATACCTCCCCCATTGGCGACCATTGCGACTATTTTTCGTCGCCAAGTTAAGCGCATGTTTTTTAACGCGAAAATTTTCCTTAAGTTCCAAAAATACGCATTTTAGAAAATTTTATATCATATAATAGTATACAAAATCTGAAAAAGTATTACTAAAAAATGAATAAAAACTTTTTTGTTAGGTTTGCCTTCTCTTCAAAACAACCGGTAAAAGGGATAAGTAAATAACAATGACTTACTCGATATGACGTCCAGTTCACATGTCGAATATGCTCGGTGATATTATGGAAAAATATATATGAAAAAATTAAAACAAAAATATATAACAAAGAATTAGATTATACTTGAGGGTGCCCTTGAATTCTCGCCAAGTTTATCGCCAAGCTGGGCGATGTTGTTCTATTTATGATAACCCTAAATGTTATTCTGAAATCCATTTACCGTTCTGATTGGTTTTCTTCTCAGGATAAATTTAAGTAATATCTTTAGGTGCTATTAGAGAATTTTGTGTACCTCAAATTTTGTGTACCTTGGCGACAGGATATTCCAGCAAAATAAAGTGAGTAATTTTTCTTTTTTTATGTGCTTACTGCATTATTTTGAAATTTCATTGTGTTTTGGCCACCATTACTGTTTGCACAGCGTTCCGCATGAACAGGATTGGTGCCAAACAAAAATCGCCAATCTTGCCAAGGGGCACCCTCAAGCATATTTTTACCACGACTACGAAACACAACAACAAACGTAGAAAAAAAGTGCGAATTGAAAGTAAAACGAAAACTTCAAATGCTGTTTCGACTGAAAAGAACCATATATACGACGTATAAATGATGTAAAACACGAGCAACACCAAATCTGGCAACAAAAATAAATCTGAAAAATAACAAAAACTTAAATTGGCAGCAGGATAATCAAAACAAAGGACGCTAGATTTGGCGAGAAATCACTAGGGGGAGGATATCATACTTACACCGTGATGCCACTGAAAACAAACTAAATTAAAATCGAAATACAGGATTAATATGTTGGCTGAAATTAATCAGCTATACTTGATAGTTCTTATACCAAGTGTTATAAAGTTATTTTAAAAGCTTACGGGATCAATTTATCAATTTAATTCTTTTAGCTGGAACATTATTCCTATAGAATGTATATTCTTCAAGTTAATTACTAGTTGAACACGTAGAACACGTGTTCCAAGAAGCATGAATGTGACATTTCGATTAAAAGACGATTTATCACGTTAATTTGTCGAAGTTTGACATTATCTGTATCACAGTCTTCATTTAAAGGAAAGAAAATGCCATCGTAGTTTATGAAATTTAATCTCAAAGTATCACATTTTTTATAATTGCATCTGTTAATTACTAAAAAAATGAAGGATCATACCATTTTTTCCATTATTCTGTAATTATTTTTAGTAACACAATATAAATATTATTTTTATTAAATGTTTCTTATTTCTGTGTACTTTTAATCTAAAGCAGAACCAATCTTTTATGCCAAAATGGACTTAAGCTTCTATATAATTTCAAAAAATTTTAATATTATAACGAAATCAAAAATATTCATAGAAATAGCTTTTGATAAAACGAAAGTTCTTTTCTTTTGCTTCTATGAAAATGAAAAATATTATTAAAAGTATTTAGACTAAAAAAAATATTTCAGTCGAAATAATTTTTTTTACAGTTTAAAACTTATACACTAAATTTTCATTTAGATTATTGATTTTTAAATTATGAATTCTATAGCAGAAGCTAAAGTTATATTTTTTATTATTGTCTTATTGAATTATTTAATATTTAAAAATAATAATGGATTTTAGCCAAGTGCAAGTTATTTATCCATAAAATGTTTACAGTCAAACTGTTAAACTCTGTCTTTAAATTCAATAGTTCATAGGTTCGACTCCTATCTTGATTGAGAGTGTTTGTTGTGGCTCAGAATCAAATTTAATCTATAGTTCACGTATTTTTATTAACCTTCCGGAGCAAAAAATGTTCAATGGTGGAGAAACAAACTTAACTATTAGTTTTTTCTGGAATTATAAACACTTTTAATATCAAAATAAAATTTCAAATTTTTCTAAATTTGTAATGTGGAACAATTTTACATACATGCTTTATGATTGTTTACGAATTATTGTTAGCGAAAATTACTAAAATAGTTTTCATTTGCCATAAAGTTGTATATAATCTAGTGTTTAATCGACATCAATTTATCGGAAGCTTTATAACTGTTATATTTATTATTTTGTGCTAGTTTTAAAAATTGTTTCGATTTTGAAATCAACAAAATCGATTTTTTATTTTATTTTAGGTAATGATAATATATATGCTTTGTCCAACCAAAGAAAATATTCCGTTCGCTTTGACTTAAAAGATGTGGAAGGAGCAAGTAAATATGCTCTTTATGATGTGTTTTGGGTAGATGATGAATCTAAAAACTATACTATACACATCAAAGATTTTAGTGGCGATGCTGGTAAGTTAAACTGCATATTCCTTAGGGAAAGATTAAAAAAACGCTATAAAATATTTCTCTCTTTAAAAATGAATCATCGAATGTGCTTTGTGTGTGAAGAAAAATAATATCTTTGAAACTTAATAACTTTTTTAAACTTGATAAAATTAGATTCTTGAAGGGTTTTAGAGCACCTTTAATTATTTTTTTTAATTTAATGCAATTTAAATAGTTTTTATTCAGCAAATGTAATTTAGAAATTGTGTAAAAGGTTAAAATTTTTTAGTTTTGATATTTATATTAATAGTTTAATCTGCTTTATAATTAACGTACCAATAATTAAAGAAAAAGAGGCAATATATAAATTGATCAAATAATTTAATTATTTCTTGAATAAAATTTTTCAAATATAACTATGATCTAATATTTTGTTGAGAATTTTGAGAGACATTTCTTTATAAGAGAATAAAAATGTGTATTACCTGAATTTTTTGAAGAATTAAATATTTTAATTAAATTTTTATTTACCAATAAATGCGCAATAAATTTGATCATTTAATTTGCTTTCAAAAAATTCCATACAATTGGATCTGTCAAATAATCAATCAGAAAGGAAACAATAATGGAGAATTTATCGAAATATTTTCGTTTTTGTTTTATCTCCAGAATCCTTTGAAATTAAAATTGAAGAAGTTTGAAAATTACATAAGCATTCAAATTAAATCAGAAAATAACGAATTTCACTGGAAAACGATACATTTACATTTTAAGAGAGATTTTATTTTGATGGAATTAAATTGCAATTTAAATCGAAGTTTAATTTATAATTGTAAGCATATTGTACATTTCATATTTTATTTCATAAATTATTTCTATTAATTGTCTTCATAGTTTTTTTTTAATTTGTTCATTTTTCATTTATAGTTCTTCAAAAAAATCTCAGGATAGCAAAAAACATTTAAACTGCAGGTAAAATTCGATATCGATATTAACATTTTCAAAATTCGTTGATTTTGACCCACTAATTGAAAAGTGATTTCTTTTGCTTTAATATTGTTTTATTAGATAATGTCATTGAGACTTATAATTTATTTAATGATTTTTTTCAATACACGAATTCGTAGCGATTTAATAGCAAATGATGAAGTCTATGATATAGAAAATATAGACAATATTTAATAAAATAATATAGATGCGCAAAAGTGAGTAAAATAAATGAAGAAAGGCATTAAAATTTAATTTTTATTTTAATTTTCTAATTATTTTCTGTAATAAATAAAGCGAATGTAAACAAAAATGCATCCTAATAATAAACGAAACAAACTTTGATCATTATGTCTACTTGTCAAATAAAGACAGAGAAAGAAGTCAGGTATATAATATTATAAATTAAAAAACAATTTTTCAAAAAAACATTCCGCTTAAAGAATAAATGAATAATCCTTTTAAATATTTTTGATAATCGATAACGTACACAATATTTATTATACATAGCTATATCAAATAAAAACTTATAAAAATACGGAATCAATAAATCTTGATGATAATGACAGATAATGCAGGTTAATATATTACACTTTTCTATCAACGAAAGGTCAAAATAATACGACATGTATTTTTATGAAATACAAGCAATATTTGAAAACAGAAAGTTCTGACGTCACAGTCTTCATATGTCTTGACCTCTACTTTTCGCATCTTCACTGGCGACAACTTATAAAAACTAAAAAATGCGTGCTTCCTTTTCAATCAGAAAATAATAGCAAAAAAAAAAAAAATAGATATTTCTTCCTCAAGGTGAGGTGTGAGTATCAGAAATGGACGAATTCATTCCAAATTCTATGACCCATTTTCTGGATTCTTTTTGATGTTGTTCCAAAACTGTATTGATTTATTTCATTGTTAGTGGAATCCAATTATATTGTTAACCTTTTTTAATGCTTCTCTTTTGTACACATAGCTTTTAGTTATATTACTGACAGTTTTTGATGCACGATAAAGAAAAGATATACATTTTTTTTTTTCGTTTTCAGTAGAAAAATGGAAAGAAATAGTTACATCCTTCCATTGGAGGTTTAAACAGTTAAAACAAAATATATATTTGTGTATATTTTTTTGAAATATGAACTTGTAATGTTTTTTAAATTAGTTTTATACTTTTAGAAAGTCTTTTTAATTTAACATATTTAAAGAAATATTATGGCTGTATTTACTTATTCAGGAAACTATCTTCAGTTCAGATTACGTATAGAATTATTCACGAAGATAGTATTTAATCACACTGCGTTTGTAATTACATAAACTTGCTATTAGATTATTATTTATAAATTTCTTTGTTACTCGAAAAAAGCAATACATTTTCTAAAATTAATTATCGAAAGATTTTTTTTATAAATGTACAAATTTACAACAAACATTTTTTCATCAATATTAAGTGGCTGATTAAAATAATAATTATTGATATACTTCAATGATTAGTTATTACAAGTTTGTTACCTATTATTTAATATCGATTTTTAAAAATTATATTATATTACAATGTAATCCCATGCATTTAATTAAAACACAGATTCCAATTATGTACTTATTTCATATTAAAAAGTAGAAAAGAATAAAGAATATTGCACCCCAAATTAACTTTAAGTTGAGAAATGGTTCATTTTCTGCATCAATTGTTCGCGTTTAGATAACTATTCATTCGTTAATTTTATAAGCTTCTTCTTCAACAGTTCTCCAATTTGGTATTTTCAGCACTTTAAAGTCCTCCCAGTCCATTTTAGTTTGGGCCGACCCCTAGATCTGTTTGCAATGGGCCTATAATTAAAAATTCTTGAAGCCAAAGACAAGGTGCCCATTCGACAGATATGGCCCACAAATCTCAAGCGACATATTTTAATATAATTGACGATGTCAGCTTCCTTAAAAAGTCTGTAGAGTTCGAAATTGTATCTGTGCCTCCAAACTCCATTCTCATTTACAGCACCAAAAATCTTTCTTAGGAATTTTCGTTCAAATATTACAATTTGGTTTGACTGAATCTTTGTTAGAGTCTAGGTTTCGCATCCATAAGTAAGAACAGGTCTTATGATGGTTTTAGAGATCTTTTGATCAGTTTCAATTTTAAGAAAGTTCCAGTCCATATAAGCAGCGATTAGCAGCAAATTTTATAAACACTTTCGATGAATATAATATCTTTAGTTTCCCGTTTTAATGAAAGTTTCAAGCTTTAGATGATATTACTTTTAAAGAATTCTTACTAAATAATATTGTTGGTTCAAGTAAACGATTTCTGCATTAAAAATCAAAATCTACAGTTAAACAATTACGACATCTAGGTAAAAGTTGAATTGGAATGATGGATGTATCCATTTGTGATAACGACAATACCTCTTAAAAATGTGAGCAGAAGAAACTATTTTTATTTTAAAGTATTTTTAACCTAAAAATAAAAAGAAAAATTGAAGAATTCGGTTTAATGTCAATGACCAGGTTTAGAATCCAGTTGAGCGGGATTTTAAGGTCACGCAAAAATTGTAACTTGGGGACAATGATATTCATATATAGATTGATTTTTTCATACATTTGATTTCACATATTGAGACATTTTGTGTCACATATTTCTCAAAAAAGTGAGTGTTTGTTAAATTTCATGTTGGTAAATAAAAAATTTCTCCCTGAATTAATAATTTCTTTTATTAGGTTTATTATCAAAAATTTTCAGCTGATTGAATTTGCTATGCTTAACAAAATTTGCAATTGCAGTTTAAAATCATTGTATACACATACTTACGCACATATGTACAATGTGAACATAGTATGATTTATAGCATCTTACAATTCGATACACATAATAAAAGAAAAAGTAAAACAAGAAAAGTGTTTAAAAAGGGAAAAAAATTTCAATGTATATTGACACACACACAAAAAAAAATTGCATTCACTTCTTTGAAATGAATACAAATAAAAAATTTTTTAAATAAATTCCAAAATGATACTTTCAAATTACAAGCTGAAAAAGAATAAAAGAACTTAAAACTCTTATTAATCATCTTCTTTTTGTACTTTATTCTTAGAAAATTATGTGGTAAAATAAACAACATATTTTTAAAAATCTTAAATTTTAGGCTACAGTAATTAAAAAAATTATAATGGTTTCAGATTGTGTACTCTTATAATAGAATCTTTAAAAATCGTGACATAACTTAAATGAATGATTCTCTAATTTTGTTGTTACTATTCTATATATAAAGGAATAATACACACATTTCATTGCTTTTATTAACTTAAATGTAGCCACAATAAATGTGCTTTTTAATTAATTAATCTATAACTTAAATTATTGTTAACTTAACGTCATGAAATATTACACTTTGTATCAAATTATTTTATACAATACTTACACTTTATGTACGTGGCAAATCGTTATTAAAGTTATATATATATAAATCATTAATGAATAAAAAAATATTCTCTTGCTGACAATTTGCACAAAGCACTTTTGAAATATAGTATTATAGAGTAAATTTCTATGTAATATAATAAATTTAGCGCCAATTAAGCATCGTAAAGCCTAAATCCGTGGAAATGGATACACAATTAGATGCCTTTTGGGAAGATTTTTCTTACATAATGAACTTTATTCATGTGTCATAAAGGAGATAAGGTGGAAAATTTACAAAGTTATAGTAGCTCTTCACATGCGCACACTGAAAGTATAACACCTACTTGTTTTAATACTTAATCATTGGAAAAGAACACAGGCACTAAGTTTCGAAGAGCATGGTTATCAGTTTGATTACTGGGCATTTGCAGCAGTTTGAATACTAAGTACTATAAGGCCCATGCAAGAATTAATTAACCCAAAAGAGAATACATTTTTAGCAATTATTTTGTTGCCATCTTTAGCAACTATTTAAAGAAAATGTTTCCTTTAAAAAACAGACACAATTTTGTCAAGTGAAATCGATTATTCACCGCTTTCGAATTACACAATTAAATGTAATCCTTTTTCTGAGCCTTCTACGCACAGCTTACAATAGTTTAAATTCCTCATTTACAAAAATTTAAAATACATATTTCGATTAATCCTTAACCGAATCTCTGTGAGTTAAAAATAGAGTTTAAAAAGTTTATAAAGCGTAAATGTTCCCTTTTTTGAGACGACTATGTAATATGTAATGTCAAGAAAGTTATCTAAACTTATGTATTTATATACAGCAGTTGTATTAGTATGTGGATCACTCTATTAAGAATCAGTTCCATACCAAAACGAAAACAGAGCTATTATTCACGTTTACAAAGTATAAAAGAGTCCACAACAAGCTTTCGGAATATCTGCGTAATTTGAAAAAATGGATAATTGAAGTGAAAGTTCATCCAAAAAGAAATAACAATCTTCGGTCTGTTACTGAGTAAGAATTGTTGTTGCATGGCAAATATTACATTTGATGTGAGTGAGTATCAATTTATTTTTCATTGATTGTTGAAAATAAATGTTTCAGGTGACTCAATGCTTGGACATGACGGAATGAAATTCTCAACGAAAGATGTTGATAACGATCTTCAGAAGGAGCAACATTGCTCTCAACTTTACAAGGGCGGTTGGTGGTACAATGCTTGTCATACTGCCAATTTAAATGGCCTTTACTTGAGAGGCAAACACGATAGCTTCGCTGACGGCGTGAATTGGAAAAGCTGGAAGGAATACCACGAATCACTAGAGAGTTCAGAAATCAAAATTCGGCCAAAGAATTTCAGGAAACAACTAATCACTCCTGGGTTTGTTGAAACACCGAAGACATAAATACAGAACTCACAATTTTTTTTTATTGTTCTTGAAAGTTATACTTACAATGTATCATCAAGTATACAAACTGGAAATGTATCTTTTTTATGAAGTTATTTAATAGCGGATTTTTTCTCGCTGCACAAGCAGCTTTATAATTGATACGAGTAATCAATTATAAAGCTGTTTGCAGCTGAAGAAAAATACGCTGTTGAATATGATTTGCATATCAATTCCTATAATTGCATAATATTTAAAATAAATATGTTGTTTAATATTTACTTTTGCTTTTGTTATGGTATTTTCACAGACCGATGGCTGAGTGGTTACCTTTCCATACTCCTGAGCTGTGAGTCCCGGGTTTGAATTCCGTTTTGGGTATGGATGTTACTTTCTTTCTCTGTTCTCTTTGTCCTTTCTTTTGGGATGATGTATGAAGGTGGCCTACCTTATAAACGGGTTTGTGGTATGGCGCGGACAACGTTACTCGTAACTCACCTCCGTGACTTGGTTCACAGGTGCCCGCTGGGTAACGACAAATGAGTAGCTTTGATGTAAAATAGGATTCATCACCCAAGTGCCCGCCGTTGGAAAAAAAAAGATTTTTTCATATGTGATATTAAATAAAAATATAAACTTCAACTCTAAAAGAAGTTAATTATATTCATTATTTGTTTAGAAATACGCTAGGGAAATACTTCATTGAATCATATGCGTGTGTGACAATATATATATATATATATATATATATATATATATATATATATAAATAAAAATATATATATATATATATATATATATATATATATATATATATATATATATATATATATATATATATATATATATGTATATATATATATATATATATATAAATAATCAATTTTTATTTTTAAATTTATGTATTCCAAGACTTGTAATCATTGTCACGATACTTGAAAGATCTCACTAGTTATTGACTATAAAATATCAATAATTAAGCATTATTTTTAATTAATTTATGTTAATCAACGGAGAAACTATGACACACCCAGTGTATGCTCCTCTATATAAGTTGCCATCACTGTCGTCCCTTATAGGGTTGAAAGGTGAAATCCTAATAGCAGTAGGGCATAGGGAAAAAATCTTCATAATTAGATCATACTTTTTCTTACTCTGGAGAAAAAATAGATGGATATTATTTATTCAACAAGAAAATATAAATATTTTCTTCAAACAAAATATACATAATTAAGAATTCTTGTTATGTGAGAATAGTAAAATATTTAATTTTAATAATTTTATACAGTATTATAAGCGATGCTTATAAATAATGCTATGCCTTATGATTCTCAATTTTTATGTTTAAAATTGAATGAGAAAATTCAATCTACTTAACATATAGACCAAAAGAAATAAATTATAATGATTAGCAAAAATATTGTCTTGCGTTATAGCGATAGAAGTAACGCTAATTTCTTAAATCAAGGAAATAAAATATTAATTTTTATGTCATTATAATTTTTAAAGCACTTTTGTAAGTTTTATATGAATTACAGAATAGTTGCATTATTTATAAAATTATGTGTCACACAAAAGACTGTTTTATGCTTAAAGAAAGGTTTTTCATGCAGAAATTGTTTAAATTTTCATCTTTAAAAGTCAGTTTCTTTATTTGATTAGAGCTCGTAATTGATATGTTAGTCACGAGTTCATAAATGAATAGAATATTTTGTTTATCTTGAAGGTTATTATTATGTGCAATGAATTATTCATCATATGTTTTTTAGACAAATATGTATTTATTAAATAACATGATAAAAATTAAATTTTTGCCAATTTGCACATAACAATTTTCAATAACAAAGCAAACTTTCTTTATTTTATATAATATTTTCTATTAAATTTTATTTTTTATATTAAATTTTTTACTTTTATATTAAATATTTCTTTATCTCAGAATTATTTATTTTAGCTTATTTGAATATTTCTGAAACAAGTAATGACACACAATTTTTTATCTTTAAATGATGAATGTGTTTACCGTTCATTATATTTTTCATTACATTTTTATATTTTTCGTAACCCTATATTATATTATTTATATTATTAATTGAATTTTATTCTTTATAAATTATCATATAAAGTTCATCATTTTTGTTATTTTTCCAAAAAGTGCTCAACCGAAAATCACATGGACAATCTTTTTGTAAGAAGTAATCAAAAATTTTAATTTAAGGAAAATATAATCAAAAGTGATTTTTGATTTTTGGAAAATTTTAATATTACAATAGTTTTGAGTAAATTACAAGTTATTATATTTTTGTACATATAAATTTAAGATATCTTAAAAATATTATAAATATTAAATAGTAATTATACTGAAAATTATATATATAAAAAAACTAAAACTTTCTAAATTTTGCAAAGAGTTTTAGACGTTCCACTAATTTAAATGCCACCCATTCTGTCTGACTGTGGTTAGGGAGGTCCCGGGTTCGAATCTCAGTTCGGATATGGATGTACTTTCTTTCTCTCTCTCTCTTTCCTGTCTTTGTCCTTTTCTTGCATGAATGAGTTGTGAATGGTTGCCTACACTGTAGATGAGTACCTATGGCATGTGTGTACTCGGACTCCATACCAAACTACGGTACGGTTGCAGCACACCCTATATCGTCAGTCTAGCTGGCACAAGACAATGACTAATTTAAATTATATATGAGCTAAAGAAGAAATTTACACTGTTCAATTTACACTGTTCGAAGTAATTAGGCATGAATTCAACACGAAACGATTGTATTACATGGTTGTTACACTTTTAGCAAAAGTAAAATAGAAGAGATAAGAAATGAGAAGATTATGAGATTTAAAAAATTAGGAAAAAGCTAAGTTTCTATGCGAGGTAGATGTTTCAGTCAAGGAAGTATAAACAAATTGCAGAATTTCTTTAATAGGAATAAATTAAAAACAAATGACATTTGACTAAAGTTTCGTAATTGCAAATATAATGTTTTTGCTATGTAACTTACAGCAACAGCAAGTTGTCTAGTGGATCATCGATCGTTTAAATCATTATCAGGAGGATCTAACACCATAATTTGAAGTGGAAGCTGTAAAAATTTTCTCCAAGTGTCCTTTCCAGACTGTGTAATCAATGTTTGAGAAATTTAAATGTTCTCCAAAGATTGTGACAAGATCACTTATCTGCAAGTGCACAAAATGAGCACTGATACTTAACTCTAAAGATAAGAAGAAATCGCACTAGGAACGCTACTAAAGGCTATTGATATTTGAGTTTCATTGCAAACTGTCTAAAACTGACTGCACCAAGTGGATTTGTTTGTTCCTAGAACTATGACTGTGTTCGTCGATAAATGAATCACCATGCTGCCCGTAGAAAGCTAGAACAGGAACTTCTCAGATTGGGACGACATGAATAAAACAACATCCTTCAGTGTTCACCAAGACAATAGATGGATTCCCTTTAAAGAGAACCAATTATTGAGAATTTTTCATACATATGGGTATGAAAAGGTCTGATTTGATGAAAGCGAAACGATAGATTGGAACGTTGTTTTTACCTTTGACCGTGTAGAACCTTGTATTTATCAGAAGAGGGCACTTACTAGTCAGGGACATAGGGAGGAGACCCTCAGATTTAAGTTTTCTTTTCAATAAAGCAATACAAGATGAATTTACTTTCATAGATGATAACGCCATGCTATATCTTATTCATTCGGTGGACGATTTCATTTTTGATCAATGATTCCTTCGAATAGATTGATCAATGCACTCTTTTGTTATGAACCAAATACAAATAATACTCCCGGAACATTCTAGTTTAGAGGGTTACTCGTCACGTGTCACTTATAGGAACAAATCAACTGTTAAAAAGCTCTCTTAGATTGGAGTTGGAGAGAATATACCAATCTTTCATTAATTACCCCATCATTCCCTGCTTCTTAGGCGTGTGACACTGCTTTTGGTTATGGTAAATCATTTTTCTTACTGCAACTAACTCTCATCTGTGAAGTTACATTTATTTATTTGTTTGCGTAATATGTACGGACTAAGTATTTTTAATCACTGATAAATATATTCAATTAGATCCAATTTTTTATTGTTTGATGTTTCTATTTATTTACATCACAGACACATCCTACATTAATCACCAAGATGTTTTCTTTGCTTCTGTAGGTTACCATTAATGCATCTAACGACATCGCACCTGAGATCCGCAGCAGGGTTACAGCTGCTAACCGATGCTTTTTAGGCTTAAAAAAATACCTAAAATCTACTTTAGTCAGTCGAAAAACAAAAAGTTTGATATACAAATGCTTGATTCGGCCTATTCTCACTTACTCATCTGAAACGTGGACATTGACTGAGAATATATGGCGAAGAAGAACTAATTCTGAGCTCTATAAACTATACAAAAAACCAGATATTGTTAATTTTATCTCAAGACCGAGATTAAAATGGGGAGGGAGTGGCGAGTTCCTGTAGAATGCCGTATGGTTCTGTGTGTTCTGTGCAGAATTTAATCGAGCTATTGAGTTTTGATTTTAAAATTTCCTTTTTGTAAGTAGCCAAGCTTTGTTTACATAAAGTACTTAATTTCTTTCTTTCCTCTTCAATTTTACTTGATTTTAGAAGTCTCCTAAGTGTTTTGGTCTTACTTTTGAGATTTCTTAGATTTTTATTCCACCAATTCAGTTTACTTATTTGTTTTGGTTGTTGAATTTTGAAGCTTTGTTCAATTGAATTCTGAAGCACCGATATTAGTTCGTTTGTTACTTTATCTAGATGTATTACAGTTTTGCAAGAATTTAGAAGTGCCTCTATTGGTTGAATATTGGAGGTTAGGTATTTTTTACATTTTTGAATATTATTAATTGATTTTGAGAATAAAATTGGCAGGACATTTGAGCCGAATGAACGATAATCGGGTGACAAAAAAATTTTTTTGGCTCGCCCCATTGGCACCAGAAGAAGAGGATGACCGAAACTCCGATGGCGTGATTGCCTTGAAAACGACCTAAGAACACTAAAAGTGACAAACTGGATGACCTTATCCAAAAATAGGGGGTCCTGGTATGCACTTCTGAGGAAGGCAAAGGCCCACCGTGGGCTATCAGGCCAATGAAGAAGCAGAAGAAGAGGTTACCATTAAAGTGCGGAAATCAATTAATCTGCAGATTAACTTGGGTGATCCATAAAAGTGAGGAAAATTGTTTCATTTTTCCAAATTACTTAGGTAATAAGCATATTTATCTAGGTAATCTGCTCATTACCTAATAGGCCCCCGCTATAAAACGTAAAAGATCTTTTCTGGAAAAACAGCAATAAATTTGTGGGTTGAAACTAAGGTAATGTCATTTATAAGGTAAACAAGAAAATTCATGCCTTTTTCGCGTTGATATTAAATGAAGTGAGAACAAGTATTCAAATTAGTGTATGACGTGGTCGAGACACCGGTCAGTCGTAAGTAGGAATTTCAGTCGTTATAAAAGCACGTCCACATTCATCAATCGTAACTCGTACAGTAGCGAAGAGAAATGGACTTGTTGAAGGAGCTCATTCGGTGTTGATTGCTTTCCCGGTACCAATAATTCCATGATAACTGCTCAACGCCTAACCACAGGGCTTTTGATTCCACAGATTTAACGAGAACGTATATCGCATGTACTTGCTGGGTCTTTGGCGGCATTGGGAATCGAGACCCGCCTTTCTAGATGGAAGGCCGATCCCCTAACCACTAAGCTACCATGGTCCCTTCACATTCCATCCGACTGCTTCTATCCAACTGGTAAAGCCCATCTCAGGGTTGGTTGGTTGGTTTGTCGCGCAACGGTCATCTTTTGCACACGAGGGCTAATTAGACCGAGACCTACTCATTTCAGGGCTAGGTACAGGGAAGTATGCTGGTGCCATAACAACAACAACAACGGCCCCTTCACAGCGGTTGATTATCTCGGTCATTCATGAACACTTTAAATAACTGTTTTGATTAATTTCTTATGGATTAAGTTTTTGTGAATCCTGATTGACAATATTCTTATTCATTATGATATTCTCCAATAAGAATTTTATTTAAAATGTCCCAGTAAAATATTTCTTAATATAATAAATCCTTTTTACAAATGCGATAATAAGTATATTTAATTAATTTCGTTATTGCAGAACATACATAAATGTTTATAAACTTAAAGAAATTATAAAACTAAAAAAAAAAATAATAATTAAGCTCCCAGTATTCTTTTACATTACACAAATGTCACTTTAGCTTTAAAAAAAACTAGGTACTTGATTGCTTTCTCATCCAAGACAATAAATTATTTTAATACTTTTCGCGTGAATTATTAACAATAAGCAAACACAAAAAACTTTTAAGATAAATGTTATTATTTGTTTCTGTTATTTAAAAGAACAGTCATTGCTGAACCAACAGAATTTTATTTTTAAAGTTCTAAGCTCGTTGATTTTTCTATTATTCTAGATTA
Organism: Latrodectus hesperus; assembly: GCA_037975125.1. Classification (NCBI taxonomy): domain Eukaryota; kingdom Metazoa; phylum Arthropoda; class Arachnida; order Araneae; family Theridiidae; genus Latrodectus; species Latrodectus hesperus. Next base: position 76,012,788 of record CM075861.1, read on the forward strand.
GATTGTAGTATCAGTCGAGGAAAAGTTTGATTTTTATTTACTTCGCATTTTAGAACTGCAAAATATGTTACTGTTGATGATTTAAAACACATTTTAAGAAGCCTTTGAAGAGAATACAACGTAAGTTTAAGTTATCGCCAAACGACGGTTTCGTTAATAGAACGCGTATCTGCATTTCAAAATAATCATGCCATACCAGATAATAAACTGCGACTAATAAATGTATATGAGCCTTATTAATGTGATTGGCTTAGTACAGTGATACAAAATCAGGATTAAGCCTATTTTTTTCAATCACTAGCGATACCTTATACAAATTTAGGTATCTCAGCTCAGATAGAATTTTGTGTCCTTACGAGTTCGAAAACAATAGCCTAACTGATTGTCTTTCCTTCTCCCCGCCAGGGGCGCTCTCGGAAAGGAAGAGAGAGAGGGAGGGTGAAGTGTCACAATTTGTATTTTTTTTTAAAAATATTACTTTAAATTTCTTTATAATCTGGAGAAAAATGATTTTTTTAAAATTAAGGATACAAAAATGTATGCCTAAAAGTGAGAACAATGTATTCATCTATAAGCTTTCAATTAAAATAATCGAATAGCTGAAAAAAATCTTTAAAAAAACAATTGGAATTTTTACAAAATTCAGATTAAAAAAGTCTTGAATTTATAATCACAAACATTGATTTGACTGCAGATATAAAGTATAGGCTCAACATGTCAAATAAATGCTATTATGGTCTCAAAAACCAATTAAAATGTAGATTTATGAGTTTAAAAACTTAAATTAACATCCATAAAACATTAATTCAACTAATCCTTTTTTACGGGAGCGAATGCTGGGCAGTTACTAAATTACATAAAAACAAATCATTAACTTATGAACATAAAATCTGAAAAAAAAATTTCGGAGCGGTCCATGAGAATAACAACTGAAGATCCTGACTGAGACTGAGATTTTGAAATCTATCAAAAGTACAAGCGACTTGATACTGTTAAAAAATAAAATTCAATAGATTTTTAGGCCTCGGACATTTGCGTCGGTCTGACAGTGGCAAATGCAGTAAATAAAGCTCACTTTACTAATCCCATGGGAAACAGAAGACGTGGAAGACTACCAATTAGGTGACTTGACTTAGTCGGAAGTCTTTAATCTGATAAATAAGGAAAACTGGAAGAACCTGGCAATGAATAGGATCAGATTGTTAGGTACGGTCTTAGTTTGTAACAGGCTGTAGTGCCCTGGAATAAGAAGAATTTACAATAGTTTTAGATTTTGTTATAAAAAAAAAACAATTGGCTGGTATTTTTCAGCATGTATAAATATAATGTCTTACTTACTTCAACATTAATTATTTCTATTCAACAGAGCATTTTCCCTCAATCCTTATTACCTTAAAAAAATCATTAATGCAACTTTATTTATTTTTGCAAAAAGTCAAGTCATATATATATATATATATAGTATATAGTTACAGTTATATAGTTATATTTTGATCATTTATTTAAGCTATCTGGAAAAAAACCAAAAGGAAGAAAAACTTTTAAATTTTAAAATTATGAAATAATTATTTTTCCATTTTTGTATTTGTGAAATAGTAAAGAGAAAATTTGTTTTATCTTGTATATATTTATTATATTTTTGTGTGTGTTTTACATATGGATTCAATTTTTTAAATATAAAACAGAAATTGTAAAATACTTACTTCTATGCACAATATTGTTAATATTTATTAGCATATTTCGCAGCACTATCAATTGATAACATTAAATTATATAATTTCGTATATATAAATATTTTGCCATAAAACTTTTTCGATGTTATTATTAATGCTTTGAAATATTTATGATAGTTTGTAATCACTTGATAAATTTGTACGAAATAATTCTATCAAATAACATATACATTTCAATCTTTTTGAGAAATTATGTACAAGCATTAAAGCAATTCTTGTACTGAGAGAATACTTGTCTATTTTCTCTTGAAATGAAAATCTGGTTTTTATTCAAATATTAGCATTTAAAATAGTTTTAACTTTTTACTTTAAAAATGTATCATTCTTAGAAGATTTTTAACTTATTATTTAGTAGAAAATCATCAACGCTACCATTTGTTATTTAAGAAATTTCCCCAAGTTCTTTTTGGGTTTTCTGAATCCAGTTCTTAAAACTTTGTTCCCATTCTTGACATTTGCAACGTTTTTCTAAATGTTAAAATAGTTTATGCAATATTTTTTCCGATACATGCATTGCTAATGAAACTATTGAGTTTATATAAAGAAACTATGAATAGAAAATGGAAATTCTTATAACACTCAAAAAATAATATTTATTCGTTTTTGTTCTATTTTTCTCTGTGCCAATGCTATCAATAAAAGAAATAAAAACACTAAAATTCCAGGATGAATATAAGCAAAATGCAAATAAATATTTGCCAATTTTTATTTTTTAACTAGTCTTCTTCCCCAAGAAACTCATAAGTATATTAATTATACATTTTAAATAAAATAAAAAATAGTTGAAGCGTCATTTGCTATTTTATATATTTTGTTAGCAAAATTAGGTTTGCTTATTTAAAACCATAACCAAAATTAGATACATTATTAATCTTTCCAATGAAATGAAAATAAAAATAAATATTATAAACAAAAAATGACTTCGTTTATTCAACAACGATTAGTAAAAATGCAAATCTATACAAACTAATCCACAATATTATATACTATATTTTGCTAATATTGAAACTTGAGGAAGTTTAAATAATATATTTGATGATATTACCAGTTAATCTGCTTTCTAAAATATTGATAAAATAGATACGTTTGATTAAAATTCTCATGAGGTTTAAACACAATTTAAATTTTCATTTATTTAATTTATTCCAGACGAGATTTGTTCATTTCCTGCACGGTGATAACATATGTCTGACAAAATCGTGGACTAATTCTTACTTTTTTTGTGTGAGAATGACACTGAAGAAAATATTACTTCCTGTGTGTGTGAAATCCTCATAAAATGCAACCAATCACAAAATCGCCGATACGTGGTTCTCGTGTTTCCTTTCACATCATTAGAGCGAAAAGTATTTCGACACCAGCACTCAAGAAGGGAAACAACGAAAACAAATTTCTATTTATTTCTTCAAATATATGGGTCTTTTTTTCGATATTGTTGTTACAATGTCGAATTCAAGATTTAAATATGTTTGAGTCAATAAATAATCCCTAATAATATATTCTAGAAGAACTGAAACAAAATTTTATAATGATTGTTAAGTCGTTATATATTTTTGAAGAATAGTAACATTAAAATTTCAGGCTGATTAAATTTTTTTTTACAATTTTTAAAGTTCGAATGATTTGATTAAGTTTAAGTAGTTAGCTAAAAAGGAAGTTAATACCGTTCATTCTCTAATGCCTTAAATAAAGGATCTAATGAAATTTGAAATACTTTTTAAACTTATCTGCATTTGTTTTTTAGATATGAAGTTGTAAAAGTTAAAGAAAGAAGGTATTAATGGAAAATATTATTCATTTTTTTATATATTTCATAACTGCCCAAATTGATTATATTGAGATTGCAATAATTGCACTAATTAATGGTTCAAATTCCTTAAACATCTCAAATGTCAATTATTCATTTAATCGAATAAAATAAGTCTCTTATAATGCTTGCATGATCATAAAAAAGTACTGAAGAATATATCTTTTATTGTTTTAAAAACAATGTTTGTAACATTTTTTAAAATTATTTTTTAACATTATTATATATTTTACTTTATTATTAATTATTTATAATTTAATGAAATTCAAATTCGATAATAATAATTATTATTAAATGGAATCGAAAGTAGTGATTTTAATATCGATGTTGTAAATGAGGCATGGACCTGAAATATTAAAATATAAGTGTTAAGATTTAGTAACATATACAAGTACCCGTTTTATTTACAGAATAAAACTATGTAAAATTATAAGAGCACATATTGGATTTTTATATGCATGCAGTTCAATCTTACAAAATATTAAATAAATAAACTTCAATATAGAATGTACATGTAGAGTTAGTCAATATGATTCACGTTTATATTCCTTGTCATTTAAATTGATATTGTATCGGAGAATGCATTAGTTGTGTCTGTGTGTTGAAGTAAAATAAAATGTAAGGGTATAATTTTATTTCATGTTGCATATTTGTGTCACATTCATGTTTCTTCTGTGTACTATTATATTCAGGACAATTATGTTTCAATAAGGCAGTGCCTTTACACGAAGATACTAAACAGCCAATCAGAAACAATGCAATGTTCGTTCATAGATAAATACAAATTCTATTAAATAACAGATAGAGTTTGCATCGTGAAATATTTTAAAGCGCATTTTTTCCAAATAAGAAAGAAATCATGCGATTATTTTTCAAGAGAAAACATTTTTTTTAAAGGGCGCTGACGCGACGAAAATGCAGATCATTATCGATCGAAGATATTCTAACTAAATCTGTACAATTACGCCTTACACTATCCAAGGTTAAGTTTATAGAAGCTTTTTTTCATTAAGATCTCTCTACCAAGCTTGAAAAATAATTTCAAATTCTTGAGAGATATGTGAGATTTTTTAATACCATTTCGTTGAGATTTTGAGCCATGTTTTTTATTAGAAAACTCGTGATAAAATAAATTTTTTGTCACAAATTTAAACAAAAACACTTTCAATACTTTTTTTTTTTTTTTGGCTATTGGGTTAAAATAAATTACACCTCTGTATAGACATTTTATTTGACACATAAACTACTTCTTTTATGATTTGAAATATTCTTACAATTTGCTTTTTTTTTTGTCATTCGCTATTTGGATTGTTATTCAGTTTGTTTTCGCATGTAATCAACCTTGATCAAAGAACAATCATTAATAAATTTATTAACGTTCAAATATCAGTTTTGCTAATCAGAAAATTAATTGATTGACCAAATTTAAACAGAATCTGCATCTGTATAATAATTTTAAATGTATCTATTCGGAAATTCCTAATCTATTATCGTAATCGAATCTGTTCCTAATATATTATTTTCTAAATTTACAGTAAAATTAGTATAGTGAAAAGATTTAGTTTTTGAATAATGTTTATTTTATATTTGTATAGTTCATATCCCCTATACAATTCTACAATTAATATCTCAGATCCCATATACTATTCATAATCGTGATATATTGAATTAAACGAAATGCTAATATACCAACGGGAATATTTATTACGATCTGCGTTTAATAAAATATTTTGATCAACATCAACACATTTTCAATTACAAATGAATCACAAGTGATCAATAATGAGGAGAGAATTGGGAAATTGCTAATTCTAAAAATGGCTGAAATATATTTGCAGACACTGATGCCATTTTTTTGTCTCCATAATCATTTTAAAGAAACGATACGGTGACTAGCTTTCCAACCTAACTGGTGCGTTAAGGCATTTACTTAATATGATGAAGATTTTTTGTTAAAAATATTTTCGCTTGGTTATGGTTACCAAATGTAAATTCATTCATAAATTATACTGAAGAATTAGAATATTGATTTATAATAGAAGCTTTTAAGAGCCAGTCTTATATCTCTGACTTGTATTTAATTCATTACTGAACTTATATTCAGCTTTATTTCAACAAGAAATTATAACAGATCACAGAAATGGTGTAATGATTAACTGAAGCAATCTTGTATTATATGAAGCCATCTTTCTGATGGCTGAAGTCACTGAAAAACGGTCAAGGTTCAGAAGAGAGACGTTGAAAGTATACACATTTCTAACAACATTCAGCTACGTAATGAAAAATAGAAGCTACAGTTGATTTATCAAAAAACGCTGCAAACATTTCGTAAAAGGCAAAAAAGTGATGTTTATCAATTTGTTGGTGAAATTTAAAATTTTTTATACAATTTTTTTCTAAATGTGGTTTTAAATTACTCAAAACTTTTTTATTTTATGACAATGCATAAAGATAGAACAATTTTTCTAAGTGTCTTGTAAAATATGTAATCAGGAACATACATATGAACATAAAAATTATATTTATATTTAAAAATTATTTTTTATCTATTTTTAATAACGATAATTCATAATCATTCCCAATATTTTATTACCGAAGGAATCTTTTTCAAGTTTAAGATTTAAATTCTCATTTCTATTCAAATTTATCGATCATTATGAATTTATTTCCAGACATATTTCTTTCGTGTTAATGGAAGAAATTATGAAATAATGAAAAGTGCATTAGAAGAAAAAAAATGTGATTAATATTTGATATTTTGTTTGGCACAGGTGCCGTATAATCTTTGATTCCAAATTCTGAATTTTTTGGTGAGGAAGAAATATTGCTGAGATGACGTATCGTGACGTCCGTTATGACGTAAATACTAGGGTTACCAAAATAGAATTTTCTGCATAATTCTTATAGGTCTCCGTATGTATGACGTAATAAAAATGAGTTTGCCAGATACATAGGAAAATTCGCCAAAAAATCGCCAATATCAGAATTTGGCATCCTGGCTTATACTGCACCTGTGCTTTTGTTTATAGAAATAGTAGTTTTTCGGAGAGCCAGTAAGATTTATATTACGATTTCTTAGTAAATATGTTAGCGTTGAGCTTTAAAAAGAGAATTTATAAGGTTGGCAGTCATTTAAATAGAAGAATAATTGAGCAATTACCTTATTTATAAGCCATAAAGTGGTTGCTTTTTCGTTCCAGTTGAGATCATGGCTACATCAATTTATAACTATTCTCATTGGTTTAAAATATCCATGATGTCAGATTACGTTTCATCCACGTCATATTGTGCTGAGACGGCGTTGTAAGTCCGATTTGTTGACGAATTTGCTGCCTGCCTTCAAACCGCATTCTTCGAGTGGCAGCAAACAAGGCGAAGTTCACCATTGAATGTCTGAGAATATTGTCGAAGATCATTTTGTTAATAAAATGATTTCTTGTATAAGGACCAAAGCATCTGTTTGAGAAGCCATTTTCCATTGATTCAAGCCATTAACACGTTGACAATAGAACAGAAGAAAAAGCAAAATGAAAAAGAAAAGACAAAGCATCCACTTTATGGTTAGTTTAAATCGGCAATGATGATTTAAATTTTTAAAAATTCCATTTATTAATAGAATTCTAAATTAATAATTGCAATATTTCTGAAAAATATCTTTTAAATATTAAGAATGATGCCTTGCTTACGCCAACATTATTATATTTTTCCAACAAATTAATGCATTATATATATATATATACGAGGGTTTTTGAGATACAACTAGGTTTTTAAAGTTATACTTAAAAAATTTTAGGAGTGTTCAAAGTTGTCTCCTCCAGCATCAATGCACTTATGCAGACGAATTTTCCACAGATTAAATGCCTCAAGCCATTCATTTCCTCGAATAGATGAAAAAAATGCATTTATAGACACATCAATCTTTTCTTCTGAATGAAAACGACGTCCACGTAAGTTCTTTTTTAGATTAAAGAATAACCAAAAGTCGCACATAGTTAGATCAGGTGAATACGGCGGTCAGGTGAATAGACCAAAAAAAAAAAAAATTGCGAAATTTTTATACGAGTTTTTATCCTAATATGTTTCTAATTTTACATTTTTGATGCAGCTTTGTCCGAGAAACTACAAACGACAACATAAAAACAGATAAAATAATTTTAAAAAAATCAAAGGTAGGTGCCTAATATTTAAGTCCTTGCATTCTGATTTTAGTAGAAATTACAAAACTAGCTCTGGAACGATATCAGATACGTCTATGAAAATGATACATATTCAAAAGTTATAATACCAAAGTATTACAATTTCAGAAAAAAATTAGATAATTTTATAGAATAAAAAATGCAAATTAAATCAGAAAAATACATACCCATTAGCCTATGAATTTACTTGAATATTTTCATTTAAATGCTTGCTAGGGATGAAGTCTAGAATACGGCGGATGTTCGATCACTTTAATTTGTTTTTGTTTAAGAAACACAACTGTTAATCCGGCTGTATGTGAAGATGCATTGTCATGGTGAAGCATTAGTCCCCTAACATTCAGTTCTTGTAGAATTTCTGGAAGACATTTAGTGGTATACCAATTTGCTGTTACTGCCTTCTGTCCTTCCAACTTGATGGCTTTGACCCATCCCGTACTTCTGAAGAAAACGGCATACATCCCTTTTTTCAGTGCGCGTTGTTTTTTCACCATTGTCGGCGTGGGATCATCTTCAAAGACTCATACTTTGCTTTCTTGACGTGTTGGAACGTCGAAAAACGGTACGTAAGTTTCATCACCTGTTTCAATTTAAAAATGATGCGGTGGCCACCATCATTCAGCATATTAAGAGTTTCTTTACTGATTCTGACACGCTCCTCTTTTTGATGCTCAGTTAGATTATGGGGAACCCAAAGCAAACTACTTATTTCATATGTAATTCTTCGTGAATGATTTTGTGTATGGCTGCGGATCCAATGTTAAGTTCCTTTCTGTATCATTTGATGGGTACAGCGATTATCATCCATTAACATTTTTCTAATGGCAGACACATTATCCGGGATTACTGCCGACGGCGGCCTTCCTGTGTGTTCTTCATCCTGAAGAAAATTGAGACCTCTTCTAAATTCTCTAAGCCATCTGAATACAGTAGCACGAGCTGGAGATTCATCACCCAATGCTAATTGCAACCGTTGAACGCATTCTTCTTGATTGAATCCTGTTTTGAAATCGTAGAAAATCATCGCGCGAAAATGTTCTCGAGTCAACACCATTTTCTCTTCTGTTTAAGATTTATTCCACGCTAAACAAGTTGAAGTAAGTCAGTAAAAAACCGTCTTCTGTGTTAAAATACTTTGCACTTCAAAATTAAACCGTTATTTTTATTTTGTAAATTCTCGTCAGCGCATATCTCAAAAATTTCAGAGTAACCCTCGTATGAAGTAGAAAAAATAGTCAGCAAACAATAACTATACTTTCATAATATTTCAGTTATTTAAATGTGAATGCATAAATTTAGAATATTGCAATTTTCATATCTAATAATTCTTCCATCTCTAATGTTTTTTCTCCTAATTTTTTATTCAAGAATATTCTACTTTATGTTTTTGTTTTTCATTATATGTGCTTTTTCAAATCATACAATCTTCAATTTCTTATATTTTTTATTACAATAATTTTGAATCCTTGAAAATCTAAATAACGATTTAATTAAATATTTATTCAAATGAAATATAAAAACTCAAAATAGTTATAAATATACATAAAAGTATTTAACATTGGAAAATGCAAGGAATTGTTTGTAAAGAATCGTATGCCTTCTAGAAGACGAAAATTGCACAAAAATCATATAAACAATGAATAATCAAGGTGACTTGCAAAGATGAAACAGATGCATGATTTAATTAAATTGAATGACAATATTTTTTACAATTTATCTTATTAAGAGAATTGTGTGACTGAATGTTATTTTTTGAGGATAAGAGACTTTCTTATTTCAATTTTCCGCAGAGAACAGTGAGGGAGAATATCATATTATTTCTGTAAACCTATTCTTAAAGGTAAGTAACTGACTCCACTTTTTCTTACACGAAATAATAAAGATTATAGGCGAGGAAAAGTAATTATATAAAAATGAAAAAAGAATCTATAAATAATATATTTGAGAAAATATTTTTCGAAATAATTTTCTATAAGAAATCCTAGTTATGCCAAAAATCACAAGAGATGTTTTATATTTTTAAGAATTTCTATTAAAATTTTTAATTATGGTTTTCCAGAAATTTAGCTTATGAAGTATTAATATATTTATTATTTTAATTTGTTTTATTTAAACATGTCTATAAAAATTAATATTAAGCAAATGTTCAATAAAAAAAGAAATGACTTTTAATAAAAAAATCTAGATCTGCTTACAAGTTTTTGTACTTAAATTAATTTCGAAAGATTTGATATCTAAATTTATTTTACTTAAAAAGATCATATTAATAAGAACATAATAGTTTTAGTGTAAAAAATATAAATAAAAATTTAGTGCTATTAAATATCGGTATGTCCTTTAAGTCAAAAGAAATTACTAATTAACAATTTAAATTTTATTGATTATTAATTAGTAAAAATTTATGTCAAATTGTGTATTAAATTAAATTAATTTTCAATAAATTATCTTTGCTTAGTTAAATACATTTAATTATGATATAAGTGAATGAAATTTTTAATGATGAAGTAAAATCTATTAAATTAGAAAACTGTTTATGCATGTGTTAAAAGAAATGTATGAATTATTATAGAGGGAGTATAACATTATAATTTAACTATTACATGACAAATAGAGCTTTTTTAAGCGAATGATGTGTACACGAAACTACTTTAAAAAAATTTAATTTTAAAAAGTGTTAATTTATGTTTTATCATTATATATATATATATATATATATATATATATATATATATATATATATATATATATATATATATATATATATATATAGTAATTTCTATGATCAAAATATAACTTAAAAATTTTATTGAAAATACTAATGATTTTTTGCTGATCAATCTGTACTAGATATAAATTATTATTAATTATATAATTTTATAACTTCCATGTCAAAGATAATTTAATAAATTCAAAGAAAAAAATAATGCTATTACAGAGTTTACAAACAAAAAACAGAATTGTTTTATATAATTAATTTAATTATTCAATCATTGATAAATTTTAAAAATACGAAATATGTATATATATGTATGAAAAATGTTTTATTAAAGTGTTTTTATCACATTATTTAAATGCATAAGTTAAGCTTAATTTATTTATGTATTTTTTCAATAAGAAATAAAAACACAAGTACCGAATTAATGTTAGAAAAATTTCCTAAATATTAAACATTATTTTGATTAACTAATTAAAAAGCAATTTTTTTAATTTTCTGTTATCCAGATTTTTTGTAAACATGATTCACATATCAAAAATGTACTTAAATTTTAAGATTATTAAAACAAAAACAATTTATGTTGGTATGATAAAAATTGTTCTTAAATACGAAATGTATTATCATGTTTTACAATTTGATTTATGCTGCCATCTAGTAGCAAAAAAAGAAGACAATAAATATCTGAAAATTAAAATCATCTCAATATTTTTCCATTATTTTTAAATGAAATTTCCCTTATTTCGCTGATTCTTTAAAATTTGATATCATTAAATTTATAATTTATCACTCTAATAGGAGTTTTTAATATTATAATAGAAAAATTCCTTTTTCATTTTCAAATATATTTTTTTAAATATTTAATAGGCATCTACACATTAAAACAGAATGTACTTGGAACTAAAATAAAGTTTTGTAAGTTTTAGCAACGATTAAAGTAAATAAATATCACATTAATATAGCCTTATGGAATTTTCAATACCTTTTTACTACACGATAACCTTTAAAATAATTTATTTTAATTATAATATTCTATTCTATTTTATTTATAATGTATTTCCAGTAGAATATCTATATTAATACAATTTCCTTTATGCAATTTATAAAAATATTAATCATGAAATATGGATAACGAACGAGAATTATCATTATAAAATTAATTTCTAGGCAAAATATTCAGAAGAAACTGAAGATATCGATTAGGTAATTAAAAGTTGATAATTAATTAAAACACTACAATTTTGGAGTAGGAATCGGTAAACTTATTGAATATTTTATATTTCTTATAAAATTAGACAACCGGAAAATCTATTTCTCATAAAAAAGTTTGCAGATTTAAATGAACTTTTAAAAAAATCACTTATATAAAACCCTTTATATATATTAGCAATTAAAATCTCATATTGTTGATTTTTATTTGAAAATTTTCAATTTCTTAAAAATTGCTAAAGTATTGGCAAACTTAAGATCTTAAGGAGTGAAATACCACTAAGTTCCAATAAGTGCGGCACCATCCCAAAAATTTTAATAAATAAGATTTATTTAAAAGTGATAATGAATAAGAAAAATAATTTATGTATAAAAAGATCGATAATATAATAAATAACTTTATAATTTAACAAAAATTAAGTTTCAATTATAACATTTGTTAAACTATGATAACAACTTATATGAATTTAAGGCCTACAGAAGGCTGTACATTCTAAAATTATTTTATGTTTTCATTATAATTCGATGTTAAAAATTTAAAAGAAAGTAATCCTAGAAATTATTAACACATTTTAGAGAAAAAACCGAAGGAAATTCTTCAAAATATCTCTTTGACTCAGGGATATCAATTCCAAAAATAAATTTCAAAAAATGAAGCTACTCTATTTATGATTGATGTTACAAATTCGCTAATATAAGTTTTATAAACTATTAAAATTTTTACCATTTCAAAGAGACATTCTATTATTAATCCATTTTCTTTTGGTCTGGAACTGGTTCTGTTTCAAAACTATATGAACATGCTTCGAAACCATAGAATATGATATCGATTACTCATTTATTTATTCAAAATGTCAATATTAATCGCAAATAGCCCAAATATACTTTTATCGTTTATTTTGTGAACTACATATCAATTTTAAGTATAATTTATTTCAATAATTTTTTCATAATATTCTCAACGAAGAATAAAAATCATTATCTTAAAACAAGGAGTCTAAATAGATGGAAAAAATCTTAGCTTGCAATTAAAATTTGTTAAAATTGGATTAAAATTAAGGAAAATTATCCACTATTAATTATTACTATTTTCCATAATTAATCAGCTGTACATACAAAAATAATTAAGATTGATACTCATAATTATTAATTTAATCCGAACAAGGAAACATATTATTTTTAATTAAATTTCTGCATTTTCTTCTTTAAGAATCAATTTGTCCTTTTAAATAATTTCGTATTAATTTAATAAACGTAGTTATAGCATTATTGATATGTTAATACTTTTTTTGTTATCAGTTTTACGAATCCTCCAATTTTAATTTTCTAAACAGTGATAAAATTATGAAAATATATTTTAAATATTTATTTAAACACGTGCAGGAGATATTTACGATACTTTTTGACATCCAAATTCATAGATCTCTTTAGAAAAAGATTTTGGGGATCACATCTATTATAGTGATAAAAACATTTTAATTCTTAAAATTATACAAAAAGTAAGCATTAAAGATAATGCTGTTATAATTATCTTTATTTTCCAAATAGTGTCTTAAATGAAATTATGAGATAATTCTTCTTCTTCTTTTATTGACACGATAGCTTTTGATGAGCCAAGGCTTTTAAAAGAATTTTCTTCCATTCTGATTTATTTTTTTCAATTAAACTCCAATTACTTACTCTCTCTGTGTGTGTGTGTATATATATATATATATATATATATATATATATATATATATATATATATATATATATATATATATATATATAGATAAAACATGAAAAATATTGAAACCAGAAATATAAAATTGGAAAAATACTAAAATATATGATGCAAATGACAAGAAGAAGGCATAGGGACCACGTCTTCATCAGGAGGGAGATGGCCAGCTATGCAAAATGAACACTCTTTTCTGACATGCTCGAAGGACAAATGTCTAAATATCTTCGAGAAATTTCCCCAAAGAGTGTTCTTATTATGAGAATAAATAAATATGCAGAAAAATAAAAATACTCACAATAGATGAAACATACAGTACAGTAGAAAAATACATATAGAAAATACATACAGTAGAAAAATACATAATACCAAGTGCCAGTAAATCAGATTGAATTTATATATGAGAATAGTAGGAATGTTGCCAAACAGTAAATTTGAAATTAGAATAAAGAAATATTGCCAGGAAGTAATTAAATTCGAAAAGTTAAAGTGGTTTAGAAACATGTAGTAAATTTGAAATTAAAATGTGTTAAAGGGAATTTAAGCCTTAGTTATGTATAAGAATAAAATAAAGTGTATACAGTGTAGGTGTTTTCAGGATTCTTGTAAGAACTTCAATGTTTGGGTGGCCCTTCTGTAGTTATAAAAACTACGCATTACTTCAATCTTACAAGCGATTTCCTACTTCCTACATATTTTAAAATAAAATTAATTGGAATATTGTTATTTTTTAGGTGAGCTATTAGGCGTTTTATTTGATTTTTAGTAAATTCATAATTGTTACAGATATTATAAATGCGATTAAGTTCATTAAATATAACGTTTCTGTATATTTTTAAAGAAATATTTGAGTTCCAGGAAATTAACTTATTAACATTAAAATTAAATTGATTTATTTTGTCGAAGACATCAATATATGTAGTAGAATTATCAATTGTGATAAATAAATCCAAAAATTCTGTTTTTGTATCATATAAATTAGTTTTAAATAGAGAAAGCTTTTCAGGGTAAATAGTTTTAGAAATATCTTCAAAATTTAAATTGTTGAAAATAATAAAATCATCGATGTATCTGAAAGCAAAAGTATATTAATAAATGAAATTTTTTTCAAAGTAATTTAGAAATAAATTTGTTAGTGTGCTAGAAAATTTGGATCCCTATGGAATTCCACAATTTTGAATAATCGTATTTTCACCGTTAAATATAAAATTATTATAAATACACATTTTAACCAGATTGTTCCAATAATCAAAATCAATATTTAATAAGTTTCTCTATAGTCCTGATAATAAAGGTGCAGTACATCGTTTAATTTATCAATGGGAATACTTGTAAAAAGGTCTTTAAAGTCAAAAGAATTAACGCAATAAATACAATTTTTTGATATAAAATCAAAAACAGGTTTATTATTATTAATGATCTAAGTGGCTTCTTAAGAATAATAGCTGATTTAAGAGGGAGAGTTTACAACTGTTCTAACTGAATTTAATCATTTAGATAGGATATTATTGATGATATAAAAAGGATATTGTAATATATTATTATTTAGAATAGAAATAACACATATAAAATATGTGGTATTTCTATTCTGTGAAGGATAACCATTTCCCCGAGTAGTCTTCTCAAATTAAACTTTGTTACTTTTCAATCTCAATTTACTAATTAAATTGTATGACTTTAAAATTCAGAACCATTAAAAAATCTCGCTAGAATTTTGAAAATAATCATATAATTCATTCTTTTTTCAGCAGAAATCACATAATTACTTCGTGAAAAGTAAAATTTTCTTACAAAATGATTAAAGAATTTCTACTGAAAGAATGGATACCTGTTTGTTAATAATCTTCTTTTACTAATTGCAGATGAAGATCACCCCTATTCTATTGCCATTTCTGTCAGCACTCTTCGTAACTTGTAGCTGTTACAGCTACCCTGAGATACATTGGAATGAAATTGAGCCAGAGAAGGCACAATTTCTACGCGACTTGTTCCACCATGCAGCATTAGCAAGACCTGTTCCAGAAGCATCCAAAGGTATCTCTCCTGCAGAAGCAAGAGAGGCAGACAAAGAGCCAGAAATAGTATCATCTAAGCTTCCCACTACAGCAAGACAGCCTCAGTCTGGTTCAAAATCTCTCTCCAGCGAGGAAAGCGAGGAAAATCTTGAAACCCAATCTTCGAATCCAACTATTAACAATGATGTTCCTTCTCAAGAAAATAATGGATCAACGCAGCTGAACACTACAGCAATAAAAGGAGTTACTGTAATTAATAATGATATTGAGATTGATGTGGTACCACATGTGATAGGACAAAATGGAGAGGTTGGACATTTTGATTCGGAATCGGAATCGCAGGGTCACATGACGCTGACAAAAACCATCAGGGTGAACAAAGTGGAAGAAGTGTTTGAAGATTTAGAAGCCAGAAACACTCGCAGAGTTGTGACAGAGGACAGATTTGAGAAAGTGCAGCTATCAAATAACAACCACATTTTGGAAAATGCAAATGAGAATGACTTTAGAAAGATGTTTTTTTCTTACTGAATTGATTTATTGTTTTAATGGGGAAACTGTAGTTATTGCAGATATAACCATTTGCTTATTTCATATCTTTGAATTGAAAAAAATAAATAAAAAATAAAATCTCTACTTTCCTTATCATATACTTTTTTCTATTTATTTCCTACATTACTGCATACAGAACTTTTGGTTGAATAATCAGAACACTAAACATTTGTTGTTCAGGAATTCTATTTTTCTGTTTACGCAGTAGCTTGGAATTAATCTAAAACAACAGGTTTCGGTTGCATTACTTTACCTGTAAATTTTGGATTACAATATAAAGAGTTATAACAATTATGATGAAAAATATAATAGTCATCTTGATATTATATTATAAATTTAATGTTAATATGAATTACTTACATTGTAAATTTAAAGTCTTAAAACATATTGTTGTTAGTTATGACACTTCGACAAGCCAAGCTCGCTATGTCATTGGCCATGCGAATTTAAATCAGTAGGGTGTGTTTTTCGTTTAACAAGAGCACCATGAAGATGAAAGTACGACTTTGCTCAAAACTTCTCCGATAGATGGCACCACCAGATCATCTAATCCCACAATTTTGACAATGATCTAAAGGGGAGGGGATTTTCTCCAGACCATTACACCCGTGGTAACTGCTCAACGACCTATTACAGAACTTTCGATTACTCTGATTTAGCGATCACATTATAAAACATAAGTATTAATAAGAAACTCAAGTTTCCATAGTTGACTTGAAGAGGGAATAAGAATTCACATTATTCGTTAGAATATAACTCTAAGTTTAATTGAATTTTAAATCTTAGAAGCAATGATTGCATGAATTTCAGTTTCATATTTAAGGGAAAATTTTTTAGGGAAAACTAAATAAAAGTTTTTTTTACCATAGTTAAAATCAATTGCATTCAATAAAAATTAGTACAAAATTTTACAAATTTTAATTTTAAAATTTATAAACATAGATATTAATAGCTTGCAACTTGCGAAAATGTATATTTAAATTAAATGTTACATATTTTACATAGATTTTGACTTTTGGATTATCTCAATCTATCTGTCTATTTATAATATTATATTCACAGGGTGACGAATTTAAAAGAGTACTTCTGAGTTTCTCTAACAGTAAAACATAAATTTTCGAAACTACTATTTTAAACAATATTGGATTACAACTTCATTAATGAGGTAAAACAAAAATGCATGTGGATAATGTTACATAATCCTGTGATAATTTTATTTTTATTATATTGTGTATATACTTGTGATAAGCATATTTTAAATCAAATGTTTTGCATTATCATTCGCTTAAACAAATTTTGAAAGTATAAGCCACCATTTTGAATACCAAATTGAACACTTCGAAACGATTGTTTAGATGAAGTTCAAAACATTATTGTGTTATTGAAATTTATTCTGTTATAATTTGTTCATTGATGCTCATAGGATTTGGAAAATCCCATTTTTGTAGTAACCTCAAAAATAATTCTAATGGAGAATACTTGAGACCAGAGTTCTGCTGAAATTAAATGGTCATTACAGAACTCCTTAACTATAACAGTTATTAGGTTTAATATGAGTGAAATGACTCTCTGTCTTGTTTAAATCAGGGGTTATGGTCCTATGTCTCCAGTGAAGCAACTAAACCTTAAAATGTGTAAAGGTGCACTTCGGAAATGAAGGTTTGGGTAAGCGGCTAAGGAATAATTTTCATTAAAATCAAAGAATTAGTTCATGTAGATCAGAGGTTCTCAAAGTGATCCAGGTGGACCCCCAGGGGTCCATAGGAGACCACACGGGGGTCCACGTAGACCTGAAAAGAAAACAGGAGTTCACAAGTTGTAAATGGGGGTCCACGAAAATTTTTCTGGTTTTTCATAATAAAAAACAAAAATTTTGGCTTGGATTTACATATCAACGTAGGCAAGTAGCATCACTTACGAGGCAAGTACACAAAAGTATTCGAGACTCAGTTTAAACATAGAATTAAATAGAACAATAGATAATATTACAAGTCTCAACATGTGTACACCACATGTCGAGACTTGAAACGTCCGGGATGCTTGTTTAGACCTGCAAAGGGATGAAATGCGACTTGCACTGTACTTGCAATCTACATTAGTATAAATACGAATGCCAAGAACAAAATGTAGAATTTTTATTGTTGATTTAAATTTCAGAGTTCATTGTTGATTTTTTTAATTGTTGATTGTTTGTAATAATTAATGTTAACAATTTTGTAGAACTACAAGTAATATTTTAATAAATAGGACACAAGAAAATGTGCTACTTTTTTTTCTTCTTAACCAAATTTAGGGTGGTATATTTTAGGAGTTTTGGGAATACAGTAGAAATTTAGCAGCAGGGGGTCCACCGAAAAGATAAAACTTTGAAAGTGGTCCACGAGAAAAAAGAGTTTGGGAATCCGTGAAGTAGACGAATTACATTGTTGCCCTTCATAATCTTACGAAATGAGTTTTAAGGAATTTGTATATAAAGTGATATATATATAAAGTTTCGATATAAAAGTGCAAAACCAGCATTTGTATATTTATTGGTTGCATTTTATGAAGTTTCCTACCCTTCTATAAATAATCAAGTACTACATTCAGATACAGTAGCATTTTGTCATGAGCTTCATCATTTTTAAGTCGTATTCTTCTGCCAATTGTTCATTAATCCACTGTACTTCGTAAAAATGCGTTACGATCAAGACAAATATTTAGAGAAAGATTAAAAGAGGCTTTATTGTTTCTTATTGTTCTTACCAAAAATTCTCTGCAGTTCATTATGAGGCAGTAAGAAAATCATGGTGAATCGTCCATGAGGATTCGTAAACAATTTAAAAGTAGAAGGCAAAGAATGCATTTTTAAAAAATTAGATTTTTCATGACTCCCATTAAATTTTTACCATAGGTGTAATAATCTCGAGAAAATTTCCTCTCCCTTCAAATCAATGTCAAAATTGAAAGAGTGGATCCTGTGGTGGTGCCATCTATCGGAGAAGTTTAGAGCGAGGGTCGTACTTTCACCTTCGTGGTGCTCTGGTTAAGCGAAAGACGCACGCTACTGACTTAAATTCCCATTGCCTAAGGCATAGCGAGCTTGGCTTGTAAAAGTGTTATAAGTAACAACAACAACAACAACCAAATTTTGCATTGTTGTTGTAATTTTTTTGATAGTTAATGGATCAAATTTGAAGAGGATTCTGACTTTTATTTTAGTTTTATTTGCATCTCTTACATAAGCTCAATGAATTTTTATGAGTTAAATTCTTTGGAAGAAGAGTTGAAGAATGTAGTGGTCTATATATGTTTAAGGAATTGATTGCTGACAAGAAGAATGTTATATGAGATTTTCGAGCTTTCTGAATAGATATGACAAATGTTTAAATGAGGAGACGATTATGTAGAAAACTGAAAACAGTATTTATGTAACAAAATGTATGTTTCAATATATTTTTACGATTAATCTAATATAAAAATATGCAAAGCGTTTAAAACATAAATACCATACTTAAAAACACTTTAAAACTCTAAAGGCTAATAGTTATTTTGTAAATGTGTAATATGTTAAATGTTTGAATATGCACTTTAAAATTTGTAAAAATGTCTTATATTCTGGTGCATTTTTTAAATGAATCTAAAATCTTGGTGTGTTGCTATTACTACTAAACTTTTTTATACCTCTTGAACAAAAATATACATTATATTTTCAGACAAAAAGTCATTAAGTTATCATATTAGTTTAATAAATAATCTTAATGTATTGTGTTTTTATCATTAATAATGCCAACTGTTAGATGTAAGAAAATGTAACGGAAAATGAAGCCATGTTAGGCTAAAAAAATGCGTTAAAGAAATAAATACAAAGAACATTTGAAAATGTCACCAGAACTTCAAATTTGAAATCTTGGAAACACAACGGAATGTGTTTTCAAATAAATGAAAAATGAACAACATACATTTTCAAATAAAAGGAAGTCCATTTTGTTTATATTATTATGTTATTGATTATATATTTTTTTATTTATATGTTATTATGTTATTGATACATTTTGTTTATATTTATATGTTATTGAAATATAAATTTATTTGATGTTAGCAGAATTAAAAATAATTACATTAATAAAACAAGAAAAATTTATGCTATATTTATCAGAAATAGAAAATTATTTTTTAAGCATTACAGAAATGAAATAAAAAAAATTTGAAATTTTTTGTACAATTTCTATTTTACCATGAAATATTTCTGTTAAATCTTAAAAAAATCTTTGATAAATTAAATGTTTTCCTATTTTGCTTCGAAACTTTCCAATATATTTTAAGATATGCTTATAAAAATTAAAAGATATTTCTAAGTTCTTCGATCTTGAAGTGTTTCTGAAAGTCTTTTAATTTCTTCGGACAAATTTAAATCATTCTGAATTCTAATTTATTTAAAAATTTTTTCTAAAAATCATTAGATGGTTTTTGATAAAATGATTTAAAAAATAAATAATTAATATACCATGAATTTTTTTATAAATTATGATGAGTTGTGATAAATTGAAATGATGTTCCATTGAAATTTCAATTAAATACTTAGACACGTATGCATTTTGAGAATTTGTGATTAAGTATTTACTCTCAAACCAGTTTCCTTAAAAATTCTTATCCCATCAATGTTTACAATTTACACTCGTGTCCATAAATTAAGGAAAATGCAAGTTCAGGCAAGGAAAGAAACAGAAGCAAAACAAATGTGACTTATTTGTAAAAATTATTTATTAAACAGAAAGTAAAGAGCAAAAAAGATGCTATATGTTTTACATCATTAATAAGAATTGTGATTTTTACTCCCTGGAGCAAATTTCAAAAAAGAACATACTTACAAAACCAATATAACATTGTTGGTATGATGGTTCATACATAGTATGACCCCACCCCAGACGATGCAATACAAGCCGTACAACACCCAGGCATACTGAGTATCGAATTATCCATCTGATCTTAGGGAATATTACACCACTCATCAAGCAATGCTCATTGAAGTTCCGGTAGACATGTGGAAGGGGATTGACGGGCTGTAATTCGTCGGCCAAGCATGTCCCACACATGCTCTATTGGATTCAAGTCAGGTGAGTATGCTGGCCAGTCCATACGGGTGATATCCTCAGACTGAAGGCATTCGTCTACAATGTTTGCACGGTGAGAACGGGCGTTGTCAGCCATACACAGAAATTCTGCACCCATGGCGCTCCAAAACAAACGTACACGTTGTTCCAGAATGGCATCCCGATAGATGCGGCCATTCATGGTTATATTCTGCACATGCAGGTTAGTTATAGAACCTAGAATAATTTTTCCCCAAACGAGCAATCCTACACCACCGTAATAGTGTCATTCAATGGTGTTCTCTTGGTGGTAACGAATATCTGGCCCTCTCCATATCATGTCTGGCGAGAATCAGACTGAAAGCCAAACCTGGACTCGTCGGAAAACATTCCACAAGACCACTGTTGCGGTGTCCACAATGCATTGTCTCTACTCTAGGTTAACCACAGGCGACAGTGAGTTGCAGTAAGTGGAACACGTCTGACAAATCTACGAGAATATAGACCAATGTGCCCTAAGCGTCGGTACATGGTCTGCCTTTAAACTGTTGTACCGGTATCTGAAGAGAGCTAACTAAACAGGTCTTATGCTGTGCTCCGTCTGTTTCTTTTGGCAGTAACTGCCAAATACCGGTCCTCATTCGGCGTTGTGACTCGGCGGAGATCTGTACTGTAACGTCTACTCACATTACCATCATTGAGGACAGAATGGCCCAAATCACAATTCACCCAGGAGTTTTTACTATTGACTGCAAAATAAACCTGAACAAAAGCACCCAATCAACCACTAACAATGGAACATGTCAAAACTTTACGGGTGGTTCCAAAATGGATGATAGAGTGGGAGCAGCATTCGTTGCCATTCATAATGATACCATCACATACCCGGAAAAATTCAGACTGAATGATCAAAACGCTGTCTTTCAAGTTGAACTTCTTGCAATTTTGTAAGCCACCAAATGGGCACACACTCAAAACAACGACTGCATCATCTGGTCTGATAATTTGTCTGGGCTGATACCCGTTAGCAACCCGGGAACCACAAGCCCGACCGCCAGGCGCATTCAGAAAGAACTTAACCCCATGCCAAATGTCAAACTAAATTGGGTTAAAGCTCACGTTGGCATCATAGGAAATGAGTTTGCTGATGGTCTGGCCAAAGAAGCTACTTCTGTTGAGGTCCCAAGTAACCCACTCCCAGCTCCACGCTAACACTTTAGAAGGCACGCGCTGCAAAACTGGCAAATACTATGGGACCAAGCGTCAACAGGACGTCTTGTGCATGATATTCTACCGAAAGTAAACCTTAAACACCAATGCTGGCCATGCCAAGTCACACTGTTTGTCACCGGACATGGTCCCTTCCCAACGTACCTACACAGGTTTGGGATCCTTTCCAGTGACTACTGCTCTTGCGGAGGAATAAGGAGCCCATTCCACTATGCTACTGCTTGCCCGATCACCAGCTCGTGGCACTTCACCATGCCAAGCACCCACCTTATCAAAGATTGGACTGCAAACATCACCACTAATCCCTATGTCAGAACTAAGTTGAATGCACTAATCAACTTCCTTCTCGACCACAGAGAACTGATCACCCCAGATGATTACGAAACCGACGACGGTATCCACGACAATCTAGATCTTCTTGACCAAGATGAGTAAAGAACTATGGTGTTTTACCTATACAAACTGTGTTCTACCTCACTAATTAGATTTTCTTTTTGTAGGATAAAACTAATGATTTATAATTTTCCTATGCAATAGCAGAAATCTAACTTGGTCTTCTTGATGTAGATCTACCCTTGGTTTTCGTCTGTAAATTTTCGTAAATATTTCTCATCTCTTTAAACTTTTTAATGGAATCACTCTACTTTTATAATGTTTTGTATTTAACCAAGTATTTTTACTCTTGTTAACTTATAATGTGTTGGAAGTAATGGTAAGTACTAGTTTGCCAAATCTATTTCCCACATCCAGTTGTTTCCCTATTTTGTCTGAGTGTTAATGCACCTGAAGTTTGTGGAAACTGAATAACTATAGTGAAATTATCAACTCCACATTATGGTGCATTTTCCTCATGTGTTTTGTTTGTTTTCTAATTTGCTTTCTATGTAACTAGCTTATGTATCATGTTGGTTGCAATGAACTTTATTTGTTTTGATCCTTTAGTATCAATATCCTTTAGTATCAATTGTAACAAATTGTTTCAACTGTTTCTGACATTTGTGTCTACCTTTGTATAACCTGTTCTATGTCTAATAAAGCTATCCTTTGGCAGCTGCTAGCAGGAGATGCGTTATGCCCTACGACAGCACTGAGCCGTTGCGTTGGGGGATCGGGTTCATAGACAGGTGTCAAGCTCCTCAGGCGGTCTATGACTCTTCTCCTTCCAGCACCTCCCATCTAACTGGTAAAACCCTCCTTGGGTTACGTACAGGGGTGTTTGTTCGGTGTTAACTCACATTGCCATCATCTTGGAACCGTTACCAAAGCCTGGAGATGACACTCTGGGCGATTCCAAGTTCCTTGGATATTTCCAGCTGGGTACGTCCACATTCCAGACCGCCTATATATATATATATATATATATATATATATATATATATATATATATATATATATATATATATATATATATATATATATATATATATATATATATATATATATATATATATATATATATATATATATATATATATATATATTATGTAGTTACTTCCACGTCTTGTGTGGTGAAATTAATAAAGATGATTAAAGAGGCAGAGATTTCCAAGAATAAATTTTGTTATACAAGAAGAATTTCTTAATGTGAAGACCAACCATGACATCTTTAGCAGTCCACTCAATAGGAGGGCTCAACCAAAAAACGTCTCGAGAAAATTTTACCCCCTGCAGCATACTGGTCACTCATTCGTTGAAAATAGTGACGCAAGATGACATCATCAGTCAGTTCGAAATTCCTTAACCATATTTGGTAAAGTTCATTTTGGAATTCCAGAACAGAGGTGGTGTAACCTATACATTTGTGAAAAAGGACCATATATACAATAAAAATGTACAAATTACAGAATACGAAAAAACGATATATATTATATATAATATATACACAGAAAATGATGTTTATATAAAGTGCTCCGCATAAGTTCATTTTACGAGCCTTTAAATGATGAAGTTCACTGTCGAGAAAGGTATCAACGATTCAATGAGGTAGTACATGCTGTAGCAAAAGTTTTGCAAGACTCTATTCTTCACATTTACACATGTTATTTTGGTGATCAGATATTTGGTGAGGACATACTGCTGCTCGATGGATGAGAATCATGCCCAGGATTACTTGTCTGTTTCATAAAACTCCCATGCGATTCGGCAGATAGTGTATTCAGCTTTATCTGCAGATGGGCAAACTACAACATGCCATTGTTCGATGTAAATCAATATGCATATTTCGTACTGGGTTTTTAAAGTATCATCTAATTTCAATCTTTTTGGAAGTGATTGAAATCTTTTTCTAGCAGAGTAGCTTTGTTTGTTGGCAATGTTAAAAGGCTATAAGTTTCCAAAAATGAATGGTACAATTCTGCTATTATAATTATCTTATTAAAATAATCTTGAGTAGCTGAAACTGTTTGTAATCAGTAACCACATCTGCTTCTGTTACAAACTCTTTCAATCTTTAATAATTGTAACTAGTCCAATATCTGTCAGCTGTCCAAGCATGATACTGTTCTAAATCATGAAAGCTGATTTGGAGATAGCGTGATGCTCAGTGCAACTGGATAGTTGGTGGCTTCCGTAGAATTCTCAATCTACATTCGAGATTTCTTCGTAAATAATATTAGTCTTTCGTTTGAAACCATTATTTGATGTCATTCTCCAATAAAATGGCAATAAACTCAATAGTAAAACAGGCAAATTGACCTAAACAAAGTGCTTAAACAGATTTTTGGCTATCATGGTCAGACTTTAAGTTCATGAAATCAAATTCGAATAATTTTACAAGAGACAGATATGCTCTACGATAAAAATTTATTGCTTTAAATATCAAATATTATGACAAAGAAATCTCATCTAACAATTCATTTTCTTTGTAAAGTTTTCTCTTTCAGTATATATTAAACAATTGAATTTTCAAAATAGTGAGAGCAGCTTGAGAAAAAATAAAAATTATTGAATGTAGCGTTATTTTTTTATAGTTAAAAAAACTTTTTTATTGCTACAATTAAATACAATATGCTAACCTATCTAATCAAACTATAGCAAAATAGGAATATATAATAAATATTTTTAGTACGGTAATACAATAAAAATAATGTCTATACAAAAATACTGACAAATGTTTTTTTATGATAAAAAATATTGAGGAGTGATAAATGGATATTTCAGTGTTTCTTCCCTTAAGTGGATTGATAAACTGAGTACCAAGCCTGCTTGGTAATTAAACATTGGGGGTTTCACGTTAGGCTGATCACCTAACTGGGACATATGCTTCGCATCCCAGGGCCCTCGGTCATGAAAATAGTAATGGGTTTTATAGGCCTTGGCCCACATGTGCTGTTGTGCCGCGGAGTTTCATTTAATAAATGAATATTACGATCATGGAAAAAATTAAATTCTTAAAAGAAAAAATTTAAAATAAAATATCAATAGTTAAAAACAATTTTATTTTACTAATAGAAACAAAAGTTTCAATTCATTATACAAACTTCTTTAAATTAACTTTTTTTTACTATATAACTATTATCTGTAAAACACGAAACATATTTGTGTACTAGTATAACCATAATAAAGATATTTTATCCTTTTGATAGCGTTAATCAATAATCGTTCTAATAAAAGTAAGAAGTTAGATTTGTAGTTTATTTTAATTAGAGCTTAATAATTGAAAAGACCTAAAAATACAGGAGGAGATTTGAACAATGAAATTTTCGTTTCATATTTTTATAAATACTGCACTTACGCTTTCAATTATTTTAAGCATACTTACTTATTATAAATCTCGTTATAACTTTTTATTTAATGATCAGAATCAGGAAGTTGTTCCAAAATTGAACACTGGAAATTTTAAACTAACGTATCAAACAGTTATTGATTAAAAGCTATAAATTTATAAATGTATTAATGTAACTAAAAATTTTGACACATATAACTTGGTTAAATTTATGCATAATAAGATACATTTAGCCACAAGAAAATATATTTTTACAAACGATGGAATATTATATATATATACACTGCTCAAAACAATTAAAGGATATTGCGGTTTTAGGTGGATCTTGTGGCTGAGAAGTATTTTAGCTGATTGGTACGTGGTCGACTGACGAAGTAGGTTATGAGAATAAATTACACATGTTTGGCGGAAAAAAATTCATTTTATTGCGCATTTGTGTACAAAAGGAAAAAAAAACACAATTTGTGCATATGAGAAAAAAAGAATAAGAAAAGGTGTTGTCTTCAAAGGAAGTCATTTTCAGTAAGGGGTATGGTTTCCACGGTCGCCCAGCAACGTTGAACACCTTTGAGGCATGGAATCAATGAAGCTATTAATCACGAGTTGGCGTATTCTGTCCCACTCTTCCAGGTGAGCTCTTTCCAGTGCTTGGAGAGTTTGTTGGTGGCCAAACTCTCCAAGCACTGGAAAGTGTTGTGGCCAGCAACTCGTCTTCCTACAGCATCCCAAACGTGCTCTATTGGATTCATGTCTGGAGAACACGCTGGCCACTCCATTCGTACGATTCCTTCCTTGAAAAGGAAACACTCCACCAGGTTAGCACGATGTGACCTGCAGTTATCGTCCATTAAAAGGAAGTCATCTGCGATTGCTGCAGCGTAAGGGACTACAATAGGTCTGAGGATCTCATTCCTATATCAGCGACCAGTCAGAGGTCCATCTCGAATGATATAGAGGTCTGTGCGCCCGTCAATAGAAATGCCACCATACACCAACACTTCCCCACCGCCAAATCTGAAATTTCGTGCACGAACGCTGGATTATTCCTACTGCCACGGTCCCTCCAGATGAAAATACGCCTATTATCAGGATGAACAGAGAAACGAGACTCGTCAGAAAAAAGATCAGCTCCATTCATTTCTCCTTCAGTTCACATGCTCTGTTGCCCACTCCCTGCGGTCGCGACGATGCCTTGATGTTAGTTTAACACATACCATCGGTCGGCGAGCATACAGACCTACACCATGGAGCCGGTTTCGGACAGTCTGAGTTGAAACCGTGGTGTCAGTAGCCGAGCGAAGGTGTTATTGGAGAAGAGTAGCGTTCATATTTCGGTGTCTCCGAGCCGTTAACACTAAATAACGATCTTTATTGGGCGTTGTTGCCCGTCTACGACCTTGCCCTGGTCTTCGGCCTGCACCTCCAGTCTCCAAAAAACGGTTCCAGATCCTGGAAATCACACTTTGTAACACACCAATGGCTTGCACTACTCCGGCTTGAGTTTGGCCCACTTCTAACCTACCAACAACTCTTCAAGCTTCTGAATTGGTTAAATGACTTCGCTGAGACATCGTACTCATCGAAACAAAGCAGTCACTGAATACCGATCATCCTTGTATTCATTGTCTTTTATTCAGTTAAAAGTTAAATTTCATTCACTACCGCTGAAGTGAGGTTTTTGACGTCGAACTCAGAATTAGCATACTCCACAGTTTGAAAATCAGAAATATTTTCATTTTTGATTCTCTTCTTCCATTTTCAGCAAAAAGAATTTCGTTTATATCTTTATTTTATGTAAAACTTACAATATCCTTTAATTGTTTTGAGCAGTGTATATATATATATATATATATATATATATATATATATACCATTTTAAGATACTATGTTTAAAAATTATCGTTCATATTATTCAAGAAATGCAATTAAAAATAATGTTCTTAAGCATATCACTAATAATTCAATGAAATTAACTCTTTTTAAATTAATTACAATTCAGGTTAGGAGTATTTAAAAGTATAATAAATTATTCTGCATTTTACTTATTGAGTTAAGCCGACCGATGGCTGAGTGGTTAGCATTCCTGATTTCTGCGCTTTTGGTCCCGGTTTCGAATCCCGGTTCGGGCATGGATGTTTCTTTCCTTCTCTGTCCTTTCTTCTATGATGTTGTATAAATGTGACCCACCCTATAAATGGGTTTGTGGTGGTATGGGGCGGGTAACGCTACTCACCTCCGTGGCTTGGTTCACAGGTGCTCGCTGGATAACGACAAATGAGTAGCAGTTTCTGGCCTTGTTGTGGCATAGGGTTCGTCACCCAAGTGCCCACCGTTGGAAACAAAAAATTTATATTTCCTAAAATTCATTCTGAGATATTACAATTACATAATATATAGATAATAAAATATATGCAGATAAATTCAATTGTACAAAATTTATTATATCCTTAAATAAATTCCTTTATAAATTTAATCTTTGTTTCACTAGGTAATTATTTTTATTTAATAAAGTAATTAAATTATAAATGATATGCTTACACAATAACAGTAAACATATCGTCATATCAGACTCCTTTACGTTGCATAAGAATAAATTTACTCTTAGTAGAATGAGTTTATTCGGTAATTTTTGCCCTGTCATTTAACGAAAACAACTTAGCCTTGTTCCAAAAAGGTAGGATTATATGACAAGAATCTACCAACTAAGTGAATTTCAAACAATAGATTCTAACTCTTACTACATACCGTTATACATAACTGTTACGTCAATGTTATACCATCAGTGTCATAAATTCCTTTATCAAGTGTATAAAAGAGTTATATTCGAACAAATCATCATTCTGTTGTTAAACCCACACCCCTAATTTACAGTACAAATTTTGCCAGTATTATGAACAAATTAGTTATTATTCTTTTTATTGGCATTTGCCTCGTTGGAAGTAAGTAACCTTTATTAAGTGTATACAGTATTTATTGACATTATATATACTGGTATAATATCTTCCATTACATATAATTTAATTAATGCAAAATTGTTTAATTATATTTACATGTATATAAAGGTACATGGACATGTTAGTTACAGACTTTTTTAATTATTTATTGTAATGTCTATAGTTTAAAAACGAATTTATTTAAATTACTTATTTATAAATTTGTAGAAAACATTGCTCTATAAAACTTAAATGTCATTTTTCAAAGCTTCAATATTTTCAAGACAACAATTACTAATCGAAATCATTTCAAATCTCCATTTTACTAGTTTATATTATTTTAATATTTTTTTAATATATTATTTTAATATTTTACTAGTTTATATTATTTTAAGAATAATAATATAATTTCAAGGTAAACAAGGATGTTTTACCTTGAACATAAGTCCAATACTATTTGGTTGATATTTTTAAGCAGTTATCATTGGTTAGAATAATTATATAATTTCATATATTATTTCACAGTAAAATCTGTACTTTTATACGGCAGTGAATGTGGGAAACTAACCAATCTACAGAAAAACAAAAATTCATTGTAAGCAAAATTTTTCAAAAACATTTTGTAAATTTATAGGCCGCAAAAAATAATAAAAAAAGAGTTGATAAGAAAAATTAAAATGCTGTCCTATTACAAATAACCTCAAAAAGAGACGTTGGCGATGAATTGGTCGTCAGAATGAAATCAACTGATTGTTGTTGTCGTGTGCCAGCCAGGCTTGAATATGTGGTGCGCTGCTCCACTTTTCCAACTGAACCATATTTTGGTGTGGAGTCCGACTTCCTCAGTACACACATGCCATAGGAACCCGTTTGTAGAGTAGGCAACCATTCACTCCACATTCATATATAAAAGGAAATTACAAAGACAGGATAGATAGAGAGAGAAAGTACATCCATGCCCGAACCGGGATTCGAATCCAGGACCTCCCTATCCGCAGTCAGACACGCTGACCACTAGACAAATTTGGTGGCGAAACCAACTGATCCGACAAGAATATCGCCTACGGGGCATTTTATGGACTCAGGAAAGGAAATGTAAATAACTTGTATAATGATACAGTATAATTTGATTTTTATTATTATAATTTTATTCCTTCGCTTTCATGAAAGTTTAAAAATCAACTAAATTGTTTACAATAATTTTCAAATAAGAACGTTCTCAAGTAATTCCACGAATGTCTTAGAGCTGTACAGTTTTCGAATACCCACGGTAAAAAAAAAAAAAAAATTATGATACTGAGTTTTTAAAATTCAGTATATGAAAATAGTTTTATAAATTTTACATTTTCAAAGATTTGACTAAGGTGAAACAAGCTTAAATCATCACATGAATGTTTTATTTGATGAAATAATATTTTTCAATGGATTGAGAATTACTAAAATTTGAATTTTCTTTATGTAAACTATTATCTTCTGTTATAAGTATTTTTACTTCTTAAATATGCATTGATAATAACAATTTCTTAGAAGTATTTGTTTTAAAGTGCTCATAAAATTTGAAAAATTCGATATATTTAAACACCAAGAAACAGAATATTCTAAAAACTAATAAACGATAGGCTTAAAAAGAAATCTCTTTCGATTAAATATTTTCATTTTAATTAGTAATAGTTATTTTAGAAGCATATAACTTGTACTATTTTTCTAAGAGATCATGCAATGTTTATTTGATTAATTTATAATTTTACTGAGAGTTATTTCAAGTACACACATATATTTCTTGCAATCTTTTCAGTTGCATCTGCTGATGTTTGGGACTGGTGGGGGGATGATGGCTGGGACTGGTCTGACCGAGGACGACTTTGCATTCCAGGCCTCTGCAACAGGAGCTGCTTAAGACGTGGATTGGGACGCGGACGATGCATACGCAACAGGTGCAGATGCTTTAAGGGAGGCGATTGGTGGGGAGATGACTGGTGGTAAAAAGAAAGAAAAATGCTGTTGTCCAACAAAGGATTAATTGAATCTTCCCTAAATTACACAAGTAACCAACAGCACTTTAAGTTTTTGTAGAAAGATTTTTCTAAAAAATTTAGATTAATAAAAAAATTATCATGTTAGATTTATCTTTATTTTTCTCAAGATAACCACACACACACACACACACACACACACACACACACACACACACACACACACACACACACACACACACACACACACACACACACACATATATATATATATATATATATATATATATATATATATATATATATATATATATATATATATATATATATATATATATGATTAGCATAGCTACCATTTAAGATTACTTCTAAGTAATAAAATATACATAGCATAACAAAGTTGCTTTTCAATTTTAACGAATTATTTTTCATGTGGTATTTATATCACACGATATCATATTTATTTTTAATAGCATTGATTGTTTAATAATATTTTCCTTATTTCACTTATGGTAGAAATAATTCGATCGATGTTAAATATCTGGGATCTAATTTTTGTCAATATAAATAAAGATTTAACAAAACAAATGAATAATCTTTGGAAATTGAAAGAAAAGTTATTGACACTCATTAAATAATTAATCATTCTTTTTCTAAATTGTTTTATAAATTAAATAAATTCTACGAATTAACTGAGCTAAGACATGTTATTAATGTAAGAATAATTTGAAATAGATGGCATAAGTTCATTACGTATCCAATTTGTTTGGTGAAATGAAAAACAATATTAAGAGTATCGCACTGAAGTCCAAGATTTTGATTCAAAGCTAAATGCTGTCTCAAAAATATCTCAAGATTCTTAACAATCCTTTTGTTTAATGTTTTGAGATGGTGACTTTGCAGAGAAGAAGGAATTCATTTCCAAGGACATCATTTTTGAATAATGAAGAATATTAAGAAAAAATGTTTCAAGAATAAATTTTTTAATTAAATTAATTCTATGAATTAACTGAGCTGAGGTATGCAATTAATGTAAGAATAATTTTAAATGAATGGCCTAATATTATGTCATAAATTAAATTCTAAATATTTAAATTTTGAGATGAAAAAAATTGTAATGGAATATAATTTCTTTTCTAATCTATATAAAGCAAATCTAAAATGGGAAGACATGTAAAATATTATTTCTGTTTAAAATTTTTATAAATAATAATTAAAGTAATATATGTATATATATATATATATATATATATATATATATATATATATATATATATATATATATATATATATATATATATATATATATAGATATATATATAATATTCCATAAAATAATTCAGTTATATTTGTTATATTGTAAACAGAATAAAATTTTAGCTATAGACATATTTAGGGGCATTATGAAACCACAATTTTAAAATTATATTTTTATTTTCTTTATTTATCTCTTTAATATTAAACATTTATTGTTTCCTTCGGCAACTAATATTTATATAAAATTTTATTATTATCAGAATAGTATTTCAAATAAAAATCTATTAATTTGGTAATTTTTTAGTATTTTAATTAAGGTTATATGTGTGGTGAATTGTTCAAATAACTTCTCTTAGTTAGAATGATTTTATGAATAAAAAATATAGCAAATATAAAGCACACAAATATGGAACAGTGATTAAATATTAATTTAATTCAATAATAATAAAATGAAAGGTCATTAAGGAAATGTCATTTGGTTCGAATAGAAATCACTATCGAGGCTCAAAAAAGTTACAAAATATTTCCTTATATTAATAAATAATATACGCCTAATGCATATAATTAATGTAATATAAATATTTTATAAAACTTCACTTATATAAAATACTTCTTCCAACTAACAAACTCCTTTCCACTATCATGTAATGTGCGAATTGTCGAATAATTCTAAAAGTGACAGTTATGATTTTGCTTTTAATATACGGTGTGAAATAGCTCATTTTACCCTAGATAATAATATCATCATTATCATTTCTCAATATCAAATTTTATAGTGATAAATGATTTTTGTTACTCATATGAAATGTGTGTCCCCATTAAAATGACACCACTAAACATTATACATTATCTATAATTTAATATCTCACAGATAATCGAAAATGTGTTTCCATTTCAGAAAGATTAATGCTCAAAAAAATAAGACAACAATTTAAACAACGTGCTTTATGAGTAAAACAAACGTCTTTTATAGCTATTTTATTGTCTGGAATTTTTTACCATGAAAAGTTTAACTACTTTTATGAGATATTTTAATATTATATTTGAAATACCTTTATCTGCTTGGTATTAATGTCACTTAGCAAAGGAAAGTAATTGCTCTACAGTAGCTTAATTCCCGTCATCATTCCTTCATAATTCTATAGCCTATAGAATAATTTGACAATTTAGTCTAATGAACTAATGTCATTATAATAGAAGATGTAACATTATAAAGAAAGCTGTTTTAAACTTGAAATATATCCCAAAAAAAATGTGATTTATTTATTGATTTTCGAAAAATTATACTTCATCCATTATTTTAACAATTCTGCTTTACTATATGAAAATTATTACATTTCATATTGTGAAGGATAATTAGCTTCATTCACAAAATATATTTTATAAATTAGGAGACAATATTATATGATATTAGACACTTCTGAAAATTTAAAGCAAAAAAATACAATTTATTATTATTTATAGTTGTCATATATATTAACTCACTTCTTAACGTAATTATTTTATGAAATTAATAATCAAAAGAAATAAATGAGGTTTACCAAATCACCACTAAAAGCTGAAGTGGAAATTTCATGGTGAATATGTAAATAGCAACATAAAAAAGAACCACGTTTTAAATGTGTATATTTTCCTTTTGTTAGTTTCATGAAATACGACTTTACTGATCTGTATAAAATAAGAACTGTTTCTTATTAAAAATTTTATAATTCGATTAATTTGCGAAAATATATTTTGCAAATTCAGAACATTATATCAGAACATTCAATATAAGAAATTTTTGAGTGACAAAGAAATTTAAAAAAAAAAAGAAAAAAAAAAAACTAAAAACTATAATAGTAACATAAATAAAATACAATTACTAAACATGGAATCAATGCAAATAGCAAAAAAAATTTTTCCTTGTTGACGTTTCTATATATTATGCTAAAAATTTAATCTCTTGTTATATATATATATGAACAAGTGATTCAAAACAAAATATTAAGTAAAAATCCAAAAAGCATTTGTAAGCAAATATCCTAAGATATCAGTGCTCAGAACAACCACCCCTGAAAAACCACAACAGCTTGTATGCTTCACCATGAGTCTAATAGAGATTGAGTGACATATACAAATGCAACTGTCTATACATCTTCAACACGATGGTACAATTCATCGGCTGTAACGACTAGCGTAGCGTATGGTGACGAACTAGTCATTTGTCAACCATTGTTAATGAATTCTCTAATGAGATATCTGCAGAAAATATTGGTCGGGATACGAATATTTTTTGTATCAAAGAATCTCTGTAGGATACCAGCAACATGTGGTCATACACTGAAGCACAGATTTTCTTAGGGACCAAATAATCCGGTTATCTTAGCAAAACTGAAATATAACAGACACTGCTCAAGTGACGTCAGCATAAACTAAAAGTGATTAAGATATATCCAAAAACATTCCATTCCGTTATTTTAGGTGATGGGGCAGTAAATGATGTCGAATGATGTCACTGGTAATGAGTGCCTTCCAGGATATTGCTAAGCAGGGATGTGATCATTATGAGGCTATAAAGTACGGATTATCTGAAAACTCGATATTACGAAATTATCACGTCTAGATTCGTTACTGATGCCTCTATTTAAGGCGCTCTTGTATGTGATGTAACATCAGGACTAACTGAATTTACTGTCACTAACCATCTATGATGCTTACAGAATTATTTGCTTGGAAAACGCTTATGGTTGTGTAAAATGGTGCCATTTCTGGACTCAGTAATCCAAGTCATGCGATCAAATCTAGCAGCAATACTGCGATAGGATAACTCGTGATAATAATATGCTATAAATTGAACTCTATGAAAATCAGAAAATCCGATTAAGTATTTTTTTCTGCTTACGTGAAGTATAACTTTTCAATAGGCATTAACTTTCAAATGCATTTCATATTTGAGAAACTTCTTGAGCAAGTTTTACGTTAAGCAAACAGTTAAACGTTTTACGTTGTAGGTATTACTCCAGATCATTGTCAAAATTGCGAGAGCTGATCATCTGGTAGCGCCATCTATCGGAGGAGTACTTAGAACAAAGTTATACTTCATCTTCGGGGTGCTCTGGTTAAACGGAAAACGCACCCTACTTATTTAAATTCGCATAGCCGTCGACAGAGCAAGATTGGCTTGTCCAAGTGTCATAGGTTTAAAAAGTAAACAACGGTATATTTTCTATAAAACCATTGAAAAGTTGTTGTAATGTCACAGCTAAAAAGAAGTGCTGTATATGACAACCTCTTTTATTGTGTGCAATAAATCTCATGTGTGCAGCATGTAGTTTCTTTTTTAATGTCAATAAGTTCAATTTTGAATGCTTTGACTAATTAAATAGCTTAAGAGGCAACTCAGTTCTGCCTTAATATACGAACTTTAATTTATTCTAAGATACTGCAATATAATTTTTTTAAATGTGTTGAAAGTTGTGTTAATTTATCAATTTTAATGGAGACTATTATACTGGTTTATATCATTATGTTTTTATTATTTTGAATTCATTCTCAAATCTCATGTTATAATCATTTTGCAATGTATAATCTTCTAAACAAACATAAAATAGTGTTCTGTCTTTGTGAAAGCTACTTTTACCTTTTATCAAGCTTAACTTTTAATTAATAATTTTAATTTAAATTTTCCTTGTAAGTTCATTTGATGAAAATCATGTAATATTTTATAGTTAGGACAAATTGAATGAAAATTTATAAAATTAAATAAGATTGCTTATTGCAGAATTTTCATATTGCATTGTCACTACTTATTATATAGTGATTTCTTATTTCGTTACAATATCCAGGTTGAAGCGCTTAATTCTTCTTTATTAATATTATGCATTATACAGTATTTATGCATAATTACATCTCAAAACAGTTCAATAAGTGTCGATCGGATTCCATATGAAAATTTATTAGTAAAAGAAACATCTAATGATACATCTAATTACAATAATTAAGCTGTCTTCTACAAAATAAAATAAAGCAATATACAAGCAATGACTATTTTATTTTGAATAAAGAGATAAATTTATATTTTTTAATTTCCTTCTCTTATTAAATATGATAAAATTTAAATTCCTTAAAAAAAGGTAACAATTCACTCCTTTGATTTTTAATTTTAAAAATTTAATATTTCACACTTATAATTTCCCGGAAATAATGGTTTCTAAATGTAAAAAATTCCCTGAGTTATAAATTTCATAATCAGTATTTACGAAAAACAATGACATGTTTTGTAAGCTGATAATTGGAAACTAATAAAAGAATAACTGCTTATTCATCGAATTTTAACAAACGCTACAAGCTTTTTTTGGAAAATCTTTCTTTCTATCTCTATCTGAAACATTTAAATTTTACATGCAATTTTTCTCTACAAAAATATTCCTTAGTTACATAATAATGCATTTTTCTACATGAAAACACATGGACTATACCTTAAAATAAAAAACTTGACAGAAAACTTTCAATTTCATTTCATGCCCAATACATTTTTTCAATGATAATTTTTATTATTGATCAATTTAGATCTTAATTTATATATTTGCTCATTATTTTAATGTTTTAAATCTAATATTGCTTAATGCATTTATGGAAATTATAATATAATGAACACTATAAATTATGAAAATGAAGTTCATATCACTTTATATATAACACAAAAGTAAATTATCGTTTCATATCTTTCTCGTCATTTTTATAAAATTTATCTATATGTTCTGTTGGCTTCTCTTATTTTAATGTGCTTATTTCTATATAGATGAGTAGTTTCATTATAAAATAATATATATATATATATATATATATATATATATATATATATATATATATATATATTATTTTATAATGAAACTACTCATCTATATAGAAATAAGCACATTAAAATAAGAGAACTAACAGAACATATAGATAAATTTTATAAAAATGACGAGAAAGATATGAAACGATAATTTACTTTTGTGTTATATATAAAGTGATATGAACTTCATTTTCATAATTTATATATAGATGAGTAGTTTAGATGAGTAGTGCTTATTTCTATATAGATGAGTAGTTTCATTATAAAATAATATATATATATATATATATATATATATATATATATATATATATATATATATATATATATATTATTTAGTTATTTATTTATTTACAAGCGAACACACAAATTTACGTTACTCAGTTACTAGTTACTACATTCCATGAATTTTTTTAGCTACCAAAACAATTGTCATGAGAATTACTGATGTTGCCACTCAGGTGTATGAAACTTTGCGCTCACAGTTCTTTCCCCATCAATTTCTTGCATTTTACGTCATTTAAGCTGCACTTCTTTATGTTTTACTTAAAATCATTGAATTTACATACGTAAGTTCAATTTTAATTGATGCTCAAAATAACAAATTGATAATTATTTGTACTTTTGACAGTTTAAATGTTAATACTTATCAATAAAATTATTTTTTATTTCATTGTGATTTTATGGTAACGTTTGGAAAGGGAGACATTAAATTTTATATTCACAGAAAAAGTCTTTGAAATTTAAGACAAACATGTCGAAACCTAAACACAGTATTTTAAATTTCAAAATGATATTTTTCTTCAATATGTTAGATTTATTTTTTGAATGCGTTAGCAATTTTGTTTGTAAAACTTAACATATCACTTTATTTAGGTATGAGGAGGTTTCAATTGTTTCATTTTTTCATTTTTTTCCTATATGATAATAGTTAATTCTATATCAATAATTACATAATTATTTTCGTACATTTTCAGTCTCAACAAAAAAATATATTTTGTGCTATTCAAATGCTCACAGAAAATGAATTTAGTTTTAATGGAGAGCATTTAAAAAAAATCAAAAATTATCTTTAATGTGTATTTCATTTGTTTCCTTTTTAAGTTTCCATTAAAATTTTATGAAAAGTACGATAGTAATCTACATGAAAAGAATTTTTCGTTATTTTTATGATAAGCTTACAGTAAAAATAAATCATTAAAAGAATTATTGGAAACAGTTAATTGCAGAATTCTTTCGCTTTGATTTTGTGCATTGTTAATCGTTAAATGTGCGTGAAATGATATAGAAGAATTGATTTAAAATTCACAAATGAATAATACATTCTGAATGTAGAAATTTCGTATATAGATTTAATGAAAAACGGCAGCACTTATGTAATCGCATAGTTTCATAATTTTGAAAGCTAAACTTACAGACTGAGTAGAATTGAATATATATTAATAGAATGTAGCTCAAAATTACATTTAAATGTGTGATGTTTTGTTTCTATCCCTCTATATAAAAGGTTTCATTATATTGTGTGAATCTGAGTCTCTTTGGTCACTTTATTTTGCAAAGTCTCAAGCAGAATTGAATGAAACCATGAATAAGTTCTTTCGAACTGAATTCCTTGGCATATATTTACTGGTAAAAAATAATCTTTGAAAAATATAATATTTTTTAATTTTCGCTTTGTAATTTAATTTATTTAAGTAATAAATTAATTTTTTAAATTTCAACATTTTTATGTTGCTAAAAGTTTTTAAACGCTAAAAGATATGTTTCGATGCATTTTGCTATTAGTTTTTGATAAATACTTTTATAAAATAAAATATTTTAATTGTTATTTGCTATTAGTTTTTATTATAACTAACACCTATATATTTTTAACTTACTGTATTATGGTGGAAATCTTGTTAAAAGAGCTAAAATTTCAAGCTGTATCAATAGAAAATGTAAACTTTCAAATAATTTTAAGTCCGTAGGAT
The DNA here is from genome assembly GCA_037975125.1 of Latrodectus hesperus. Lineage (NCBI taxonomy): Eukaryota > Metazoa > Arthropoda > Arachnida > Araneae > Theridiidae > Latrodectus > Latrodectus hesperus. Next base: position 76,051,711 of record CM075861.1, read on the forward strand.
ATAATACTCATTTTACGAGTATTATATCCTACGAGAACATGATATTTTAATTTCATCTAATATATATATATATATATATATATATATATATATATATATATATATATATATATATATATATATATATATATATATATATATATATATATATATATATATATATATATATACTGTATGTATAATAAATTAAATAGTTTTATTACTTAAAATATAAAAGGAAAATTCATTTTATTTTTTAATCAGTGTTAAAGTTATAATTTTTAAGCATAAATTCTTAAATATTTATTAATTAAAAATATGTTTTGCGAAAAAGAAGACACATATTTAGAAAAATAGGACTGGAAATAAACAACTAAGCAAAGTTGCCTTTTAAAAATGATAGAGTTTATTTAGATATCATCTATATTTTAATGATATTTTAACTATTTTTATCATTTGCTTTTTTTAAACATCGGGGATTATTTTTGTATTGTTTTGAATTAAATTATTGTCAACTTGATTGATTTAAGAGATTAAAATAAAATTGTATAAGATATTCAGTAATTCTTTGTACACAATTATTTTATATTTAATTATAGGATCTAAAAAATGTTCCCAAGTTATTGATAAAATAACTATTATCAATATTTCGAGATACATTTTATTTGTATTTATAAAATGTTTTATCAAACATTAGTATTTATTAAAACAAATTAATAAACAATAATTGCAATTAAAATTACAAAAAAAGTAAAAATAAAGTAATTTTGTATTATATTTTTTATAAGAAACTATGACATAGCATTTTAAAATAATTTTTAAGAACTATTAATTAATTGACTTTTTTCTTTTAGTCATAATTTATTTTATATAAAATATTTTTAAAAATTTCAAATTGCTATTAGTGAGCTTCAAAATTTAAATATTAGATGTAGAAATATCTTTTAAATATCTTATTTAATGCAAAATGACCATTTTTCAAGCAAATAAAACTTCTACTTTATTATTTTTGTCAAAATACGATAAATATCGTTTTCATTTATAACATTAAAATAAAATTTTTTTATCATTTCAGTAGCATCAGCTCAAGGATGGGACTGGTAGAACGACGATTGGTGGTGGAGTAATGTCGCCAGGAAGTATTTACCGGGAGAATGTCACGCCAAATGCGAGGCCATAGGATATCCAATGGCAAAATGTGTACAAAATGTGTGCAAATGTGTCGGTAAACGCTCGCCTGATTGGTGGGCTAAAGTTTGGTGGTTGTGGTGGTGATAATGAGCTTACATTTACAAAATATTTCAGGACAGGATTGAATGGAAACATTTGAGAGAATATATGAAACATCAATAGCTATAACTCACAGAATACATTTTGATGGCAAAAATAAAATGTTTTTATCCATTTCTTCATGAATAGGCTAGTTATTTATTATTTTACATTTTAATGAAAAACGTAATTAAAAAATCTTTCTGCTAAAAAAAGTTAAGTTTGATTTTTTCTGCTAGTTTGACTTACATAAGTATTTTTGAAAATAAAAAATTTTCTTGGTACGAAAGTGTAATAAACACATATTTTTAAAATATTTTGTTGTAAAATATTACAAAAGTAATACAAATCAAATTTAAATAAGAATACATTTCATTAATATTTAATTTATATAAATATTAATTAAAAATAAATTATTTCAAGGATTAATATTTAATATTAGTTTTTATTTTATTTTAATACATTAAAAGTAAAAATTATTGAATTTCGCTTTAAATTCATTTTGAAAATATAATTAATGAAAGTATGTGAAATCAATATTTATCCTTTTTTGGTTCTTAAATATTCTATTGTATAAATTAAAAAATCAACGACAGAAATTCCAAAGTCTGCGTTTCAAAAGTATTTCTACAATAAACACGATTCATAAATTAGAAAATAATTATGAATTACTCCTTAGAGCGCATTTCGAAGTCGAAACAAAAAATGTGTATGATTACGAGTCTTGAATTAAGCAACTTATCTCAGTATGAATGTTTCAAAAAGAAATATTTCATTGTGATAGTGTTTTTATAATAATCCAATTATTTAGATTTCCAACTAATTAAAATAAAGCAACTCCTCTAGAGTTTTCTCATTTCACTTTCATAATTTTTTAACTTCATAAAGTTTCTCAGTTATTATCAGAATAAATAATGGCATTGTTCTATAGACGAGCATTAGTTAAAAGATCTATCGATTTGTATAGATCTGTGATCACGTGAAGTAAGTTGTTAAAATAAAAAAAATGTCAAAAATTATGAAGTTTCATTTTGATCATATTTTTGTTATTCATTTTTGAACATTTAAATTTACAATATTACTTAAAATTATTTGAACTTTCATAAATTTTCTTTCAAAAATATTAACTTATTAGAATAAGTCAAAAGTAAAAACTGCCTATTTTAAAAAATTGTGGTTATATAAATAAATAAATAAATAAATAAATAAATAAATAAATATATATATATATATATATATATATATATATATATATATATATATATATATATATATATATATATATATATATATATATATGTGTGTGTGTGTGTGTGTGTGTGTGTGTGTGTGTGTGTCTGGTGTCTGTGTTTTTATATACATTCTACATACATATGCTTTTCTATGTGGTTCTAAAAGTCTTTGAATAGTTCCTTACCCAGTTTAGGAATTTGAATAAGAGATAGATCATAAAAATCAATATTTTAAATTTAAAATTTTAAAATTCTTCATTCAAATCAATAATCACAAAGAAATATCTGCTCTAATTTAATCCTATTTCATAATTTTTTATCCAACATTATAACAACTTCAAAAATGAACCTCAAAAATTTTTTCCCTACTTATAAATCTTTCATCTGTAAATATCGAAAACACGCATGAAGATGTTTTCTTTTATAAACTTTTCAAATGAGAAAAAAAAAAAATAAAAAAAATAAAAAATAAAAAAAAAATAAATAAATAAAAAAAAAAACTCAACAAGTATTGTAAATTTTTTGAGAGATATTTTAATTCAAAAATAAAATTTTCACTATTTTTCTTTCAAATAGTGCACATTTAAAATTTCACTTTGATTCAAGATCTACGTTTACGCATTTATCACGAAAAATCATAACAGTAATTAAGTCCTTGGGAGCGCAGCAAATGTTATATATAGTTACTTAAAATTTGTGTACATTCTCTCAGTATATGCTTTATAAAAGTTATTTTTATAAATTTAAAAGTTAATGAATTACATGCATATGTATCCATCATAATCATTGTGGTGAACGGAAGATTCCTCCATTATTTGATTCATTAGAAATCGTAAATTATATGCTATTTAATTTAAAAAAACATACTAAAAACAATAAGTGTTTTTTTATATTAAAAATTATTTATTGTGAATTCTATGAATTGGAATACTCTCTCAACTTAATTTTTTTTTTGGAATTAACATTTTTCAATATGGAATCAAGCTACAATTAGAGTCATAAAAATATAACAATATTATGAACGTTTTTTTTTTGAAGAATTGTAATTCTAATGAGCTCTTTTTTATACATTTTATAACTTGAATATAGGCAATTTTATAATAAGTATTAATCCAACATAAAATTAACAGACAAAAGAAAATAGTTATTCGTTACTCTAATTCCTCATAGAATTTCAATAAATATATAGAAAGTATGACCATATATATATCGTTCTCTAAAGTCGGTTTCACAAAGAAAGTCTTTCTTGAACTGTGGATTCTTTCATACAGCTACTCTTCTCTTCAACACTTCCCCAAATAGATTATAGTTGGAGACAAAACAAGTATTTCTACCTTTTCAAATCAGACTTATTACAGAGCCTCACGATGTTTATTTTTCGTGGTTCCCATCCTACGTCGACATATACGGCAACGAGAGAGCGTATTGCTTGGCCAAATAGGGTACAGCTACTCCAGATTCAACCCTCACCTTTTTAGAACATCAATCTATTGTCAACGCTGAATTTTCGAAAGAGTGGAGGGTTCCTCCTAGCCTTTACTCGTAAATAGGGTCCAGCTACTCCAGATTCAACCCTCACCTTTTTAGAACATCAATCTATTGTCAACGCTGAATTTTCGAAAGAGTGGAGGGTTCCTCCTAGCCTTTACTCGTAAATAGGGTCCAGCTACTCCAGATTCAACCCTCCCCTTTTTAGAACATCAATCTATTGTCAACGCTGAATTTTCGAAAGAGTGGAGTGTTCCTCCTAGCCTTTACTGGTAGGTGGGCAAAGAGTCTGGATCTTCCTTTGCTCTCTGTTGAGACATATACTCTCGAACGCCAATTTTCAGACTAGTAAACAGTCATACTAAGAGCAGTCGAGGGCAATAAGATCCTTGCACCCAACTCAAAACATGAGCAAGCGTTTGCTGAGTACATCCTGGACTTTCGGAACACTCTCTCTATCTTTATAGAGAGGACATATATTCTTCGTCCCTTTTTCTTCTAAGAAGGGTTCTACCAGTTTGGATGGATATTGCTGGAAAGAAATGTGAGTAAAACCTTCGGAGGGACGTCGCCCAAACGCAGCTTCCCAACACACGGTTGGAGGGCAGTAACACAACTGCCTCTAGCTGACTCCAATGGACGAGTTTTTTAGATGAAATTGTGTGAGAGGAGACCCAGGCACAAATAAAACATAAGTAGGGACTGGAACACGATGGAACAGGGCAGTTTAGTTAATCAACTGGAAGATATGTCACAGCAACAATAAATATATTCTAGACAACAATTCATAAAAATTATCTGCTGTTAAGTTAATATAATACTCAAACTATACAATGTGCAATGGGACAAAGCTCCAGAATCAATAGAATAAGAAAATGGCAAAAGCATCAAAAACTCCATAAAGTAATGTTTAGACAAATACAGTAAAGTACATTATTTCACTCTATTTATATTAAACTATGGATAGAAGAACAACCAACTCAAAATGTCAGCAAGATTTTTCTGAGCACATCTTGGACTACTTGGAGCTTCTCTCTCTCTTTCTAGAGAGGACATATGTTCTTCGTCCTTTTTTCTTGTCCTTGACTTCCTTAAGATCCGATGTCTGATGGATCTTGTCTGACTTAGTCAGACAGCTGGAAGATAAGCCACAGCAACAATAAATATATTCTAAATAGCATATCATAAAAACAACTGTTGGTAAATTAATAAAATACTGAAACTATGCAATGTGCAATGAGACCAAGTTTCAGAATCAATAAAATTAAAAAATGCAAAAGCAACTAAAATTCCATAAGATAATGCTTAGACAAATTCAGTAAAGTACAATATTTTACACTATTTATATTAAACTATGAACAGAAGAAAAGGTATACGAACTAGGGTTAATATCTTTGTGGAAAATAATTTAATCATATGATTGCAAAAGATGTCTACAAGTAAAAATCCAGTAGAAAATCTTCCTAAGAGACATAAGACCCTTCTTGTGAGAGGGACGACATTTACACACAAGCATGAATATATTGCGGCATTACTTGTGACACTCAAGTAATAAAATGGAGAAAAAATGATAAGAAAAAAATATAATTTTTTATCTGCCATGTTAAAAAAATCCTTCTCACTTTTTATTTATGCACACAGAAAATATACAGAGAATGTTTCATTTCATGTTTGTTTTCTAATAAATCATTTTTCTCATGAAAGTTTGTATTTGATAAGAATTTTTGAATTTGATTTATACAAAAATAGCAATATTTTTTAAATGGAACTATATTGAATTATTGAGACTCAAATAAGTTAATTGTATTTTATATTAATAATGGGCATTAAAATAATAATAAGATTGTTATTCAGAGTGTAAATTCAATTTCGGAATTGATACAAAAATTTAACAAATAATTTGACTGAAAATGTTATGGAGTAATGAAATTAATTAACTTATTGTGATTAAGTTTTTCTGAAATAAGAACAAATATAATTTTCTTTTGTCAGGTCACGATATATTATAGAAATAAAGGAATTGTGATGTTGATGAGAAATTTTTTTTATCTCAAGTCAATATTAAGAAGAAGTTTGGTGGTCAGACAGAATCAATGCAATGATTGTCAACTTGGTACAGATGCCGTACAATGGAGGATGCCAAATTCAGAGTTTGGTGATTTTTATGGTAGATTTTTTATGCATCTGGCTTGGTTTTTAATTATATCATAGGTATGGTTACATATAAGAATTAAGCAGAAAATTCTATTTTGGCAACCCTAGTATTTACGTCACTGCGCACTTCACAATACGCCATCTTGGCAACATTTCTTCATAGCCAAAAAATTCAGAATTTGGCATCCTGGATTATATGGCATCCATGCCATCAACTTGAAAGTTGATCTGCAATGCGTGAAAAATTCAAAGAATTTAAATCTGATTAAAATTTTCATATCGAAAGAAATATGTAAATTTCTAGAAAATTTTTCAAACTGGATGAAATTTATTCAATAGAAATATAGTTTATAAAAAATATAGCAACACATTATCCCTAGCCTGTTAAAAAGGTATTGAAAAGGAAAGCTGAAGAAGTATGTGCTTTTTCTTTTAATCAATCAAGACAATCAACAGATATCTTAGAAATCCACAGATATCAAGTAAGCAGAAAAGTTTTGACGCTGTGAGACATAAAAATTCCAGACATAGACAAAACTGACTTTATTAACCGAGTTAAACACCATTACATGCAACATCCTTCTCCCATCATGATGCAAGCTCATGTATATCGTTGCAATAAAATTCCAGGTCCTTAGAAGCAATAAAACGGACCCTTTTGTTTTTATTCTTTTAAGAATACGGAATAGTTTCATTTTCATGTGATTATACAGCGCATGGAACTACTGATAATTAATTGGAGGAATATCTGGAGAATTACGATGATAAGGAAGAAGTTTTCATGGCAGAGATGCCATGTAATCCAGGATGTCAAATTCTTAGTTTGATGAATTTTGGCGGACTTTCTTGTGTATCTGCCAATCTGGTTTTTATTACATCATAGATATGGAAACATATAAGAATTATGCAGAAAAGTCTATTTTGGCAACCCTAGTATTGACGTCATCAGGCACGTCACAATACGTCATCTCGGTAACATTTCTTCATCTTAAAAAAATCCAGAATTTGGAATCCTGAATTATACGCCATCTGTGCCGTTTTCATTCTAAGGCTGTAACCGCATTCAGAGTCATATTTGTAATCTTGCGTTGTCCTGCAACAACCAAACCATTTTTCTGTTTAACAATTCTTGCTGCTTTTGGCACATGCTCCAATTGTTGCATGTTGTTGTTGTAATTGTTGACTCTCGCGCATGCTCCAGTTGTTGTATGTAGATAGAATCCACATTGAAGGAACTCATTTGTAGTTCCGGAATCAGATCTGTAGGAGACAATCAATGATATGAACGCTTTGGGGCTGATGTTCTGGATCCGTTTTTCAGCATACGTCAATGGGATCCAGAATTACTGGGTGACGGGAAAGAAGTGATGAATATATGGATAATATTTGAAGTTAATTGCATTTAGTAAGTTTTGTATGAGGCATTCATTTGCTTTTTTGTTTACCTACCATACTTTTCGCAGTTTGTGTAAGTGAGAAATGAAATGTTTCTTTAGCCGTTCCAAACACATTTAAGATATATCCACTTTGATAACACTTTTCAAATTATCACCATTTAAGATTGTTGGTGCACTTCTGATAGTGAAGCATCTTTCTATGATTCACAACCGGAATGGAATTTGTGATGTACGTTACATTTATAGTTGCAATATCATCTCCAAAAGACAGGCATGTTTTTCGGTGAAACTAAGCAAGATTTACTCCAGCATAGGCTTTTGTACTCATGTATCAAACATGCTCTAATAACCTTCGTTTTTAGTGGCTATAACTCTTTTCAGATTCACAAACTAAGCCCAAATCTATAAAACTTCTTCTTGAACAAGTCTCACCTGGCTTAAAGCAACCAGAATATGAGATAGACAAAACATCTTGGTAAAACAGTAGAATACTGTAAAAATTTGAAAGAATTTCTAAAAGTTTTATTAATTTTGTATCTGTTTGAAGATTTTAATATACACTGGCCTCCAAAAGTTAAGGAATAACCGGGTTTTTGTGCATAATTTGCAAATGAATGAATGTAGAAACACCAAATTTGAATGACATGTGCACAAAACAGGTATTTATTGACTGCAACATAGAAGTTTACATAAGAAAAAGTAAAAAGGATTTACAACAAAAAAATGCAATCTCGCTGGAAAAGTCCATTCTTGGAAAAAAGAATAATCACAGTTTTATGTGGTAAAAAGTAATAGAAGCATAACAAAAATGAGTTTTAATAAGGGATATGCCCACCCCTAGCTTGCACACATTGGCGGCATCGACTTTCCATGCTGTCAATTAAGTTGTCGGTTACCGAAATGGGAAGCGAAGACCAGACACGGAGTAAGCTTTGTTCCAGCTTTCCTAAGGACCTTGGAGGAGGATTTAAAGCAGCAACCAGTCTACCAAGATAGTCATACACATGTTCTATTGGATTCAGGTCTGGAGATTGAGCTGGCCATTCCATTCGCTTCAAACCAAGACCCTCAAGATATGCCTCAACAACTACAGCTCGGTGAACTCATGCGTTATCATCCATCAGAATGAAATTATTGCCAATTGCACCGGCATATGGGCAGACATATGGATCAAGGATCTCATCCCAATATCTCATGTCAGTCACAGTTCCTCCCTGGAACACATGCTGGTCAGTGTGACCACCAACTGAGATCCCTGCCGAAACTATTATTCCACCGTTTCGGTAACTGTCTCTTTCCCCAATGTTGGATTGGTGTTTTATTCCCTCCAGATCCGAAGACGTCCTGAATCGCTCTCCAATGTGAATCTGGACTCGTCTGTGAAGAGTACAGAAGCCCATTGCTGTCTGGTCCAGGAAACGTATTATCTTGCCCAAGATAAGCGAGCCCCTCTTCGTCGTCCGGTGAGAGGGACACACACAACTTATCGCCTTGCATAGAGACCTGAATGGTGAAGACGCCTTCGTACCGTACTAGCGGATATTCTTCTCCCCGATGCTACAGAGAGGTCTGTAACAAGTTGTGGAACAGAAATTCTTCTTCTCTTTCAGACTGAAAGAGCTATAAAACGATATTTTGCAGGTGTTGTGACTCGTGGTCGGCCTGGAACATGTCTTCTGGATACAGAAGCTTCAGTTTCATATTGAATCAGAGATGGTGGACCATACTGCAAGACATATAAAGTGGTCTAGCACCATCAGCCTGTGATAACCCCATTTCCATCCATCCGACCATCCTCCACCTTAACGAATTGGGCAAACGGCTTCTCTCAGACGTTGCGGGACTTCACTGCCTATTGTCAAGGAAACTGCTAGCAAAAGTTGTAAATCAACAAAAGTTACACGTGTAATAACGAAAGGCTTATATTTGCATATTTTCTCTCACTCATATATAGCTATTCTTATTTATAAAAAAAGTTGCAGCTACCGTTTTTGCATAAATTTGCATAAAGTTCATTTTTATCAATTATATAAACTATAAATTGTTTTGTTAGTGTCATTTTTTTTGGTGAACTTCGAAAAACATGTTGTTCCTTGACTTTTGGAGGCCAGTGTTCCATTTAGACATATTTTATTAAGGTAAATCAGTCGACTCAAATTAAACTTATTAAATTTGAAATGAGTTAAGAAAGTGGAGTTGCGTTGAATGCATGTAAGACAAGAAGCATTCTCTCAGTAACAACTATCTAAAAAGTCCCAGAAATTGTAGAAATACTTTAGGAAAAGTTTCATATGTTAACGTCAAACACACACACATTGCAATGTATATAGCTGTATATCATGAAATTATTCCAAGATTCGTCTTTTAGTAACTATATAAGGTTGGTTTTTAAGGAGTCGTTTTGTTTTTCTCACTTTCTTACGACTGGATCATTCCTCAAAATTCTTTAATGTACAGAGATAAATTGCTTAAGAGAACAACAATGTCTGCAAATAATGGTATTTTCTTAAAAAAAATTTATTAAGCGATCAACAGTGGTGACGAGCAATAGCCAGTAATAAAGAAGAATAAAAGGAATGTTTATTATTATAACCATAAGTTTAAAAAATAATAATAGCTAATAAATATTAAATAATATAGTTAAATTTTTCAAAAAATGTATGAAATTTTTCACAAAAATATGTATGGCCAATTTATTTCATAAATGGGGAATAATCAAAACTTTATCCTGATGCGAGTATAAATGTATGCTAGTGCCTCTTATAATTATATATTTTGTTATCTTTAATAATAATTTTTCGGATATCACAGATCACTCTAGCGACCATGTGCTTAAAAAAGAATAAATATAAGAAATTAATTATGTAAGAATACTACGCATATTTTACCATATTTTTTTATATCCTACCTATGTTGACGTTTTAAATGCAATCCCATAGACATCATATACGCTGAACTTCTCTTTTGCCACACTATAGTCTTTTATATAAAATTTAGTCTAATTTCCTTCTCACGGAAAGCAGTATCTACATTTATAAAGTATTTCAAGTCAGCGATATAAATAACTTAATTACGAGTATAAAGAAAATATTAAGTGTTTAATGTACGTGTCTTCGATTTTCCTAATATTTTCATCCGAAAGAACAGATCTGGGATATGTGTTAATAAAGTACAAAAACAAGGATGGAATTTTCTGATAATAAAGTATCAAAGTTTTTTTAAGAGACAAATAAAGGGAAATACTCCAATTTTCCTCCAGTTGTTTCAGGGACATCATGTTTAACAGTTAAAAATGAGCATTTATAAGCTGAATATTCTTACTTTATACTAACGAACTGAACTGAACAATTTCAAATACATTTATTGTTTCTAAAATGTTGAAATATGTCAGAGAGAATCTCTTATTTTTGTTTTTCCTGCAGAGTATAGGCTTTAATTCTTATTGATCTGCTTCAAATTTAACCCTGCCTTTAAGTTTCCGTTGAAAATATACAGGGTGTGCCAAAACGACCGCATAAGCTCGGCACAGCTGGATTCCTCGTTGGGAGTACATAAAAACTGCCCAAAGAAGCGTTCCTGTACGATCCATAGTTTACGAGGAAAATACGAAAAACAAAGTATGACGTCAGTGTTGGTGCATGAAAAAACACTTTACTGAACATATCAACGGTAGTATATGCACAATTTAAAGCAGATGTTCAAAGCGTCCGCCTTGTTTGTCGAGGCAGGCTTGAGCACGCCGTGGAATGGCTGTCATCACAAGTTGCGGGTCCACCGAAGTATAAGAAGCGTGCAGACGAGCAACTAAGTCCGATGGTGTGGGCACTACGTCTCGATACACCAGTTCCTTGAGATGGTCTCATAGGAAAAAATCCAACGGTGTAAGATCTGGCGGACATAGAACCGGACCCTCACGTCCGATCCAACGGCCGGGGTATTCCATATCCAGCCAGCCAAGTACAGGAGCACAGAAATGCTCCGGAGCCCTATCATGCTGGAACCAGAGGCATTTCCATTACATCGGCCTTACATCAAATACATGTCGTAGTAATCAGAACGGAATACATGGCCATCATACGAAGACTACCGGTAGCTGCAGGATGCAGCCTTTTGAATACCAGTTTAACGACGGCTAACGTCATTCCATGGCGTGCGCGCATGCATGACTCGATATGCGTGGCGAACGTTTTAAACATTATCGTCTGGAAAGATATGCAAATACTGTTGTTGATATGTCCAATAAAGTGTTTTTTCTTGCACCGGAAGTGACGTCATCTTCCTCTTCTTCTTAGAATTGGGTTTGTATGTCATTGGGCATCTCTGCTTTTATCAGCATTTTGTACCAATAACTCCAAACCCAATGCTTCCTAGTTCCAGTTGCTCGGGTCACCTAATTTATTAATAAAGTCCGATAACCCTTTAATGGAGTCTAGGTGTAACTCTCTAGTATGGATGATGCCTAAAGAAGTTAATCTAGGGAGGGCAAGAGCCTCACATTCGTAAATGATATGCTCTGCCGTTTCCTCTTGCGTATGACGTTTCCAGCAGATAGGGTCTTGCTAAAACAGTCCCATCTGGTCAGAAAGTCAGTCATGCTAGGGATAGCTTCCTGACTTTCACCAGAAGAAGATGGTTTGGAGGTCATTTCTACCTCAAGTGAAGAATTCATTGCTGCCCCTTCACTAGATTGCCTCTGAGCTACCTTGTCTTTTTCAGCAAGGTCTACTTCAGAGGATTCACCTGCAAATGCAGAAAGGTTTGTTATTTCTTGTCTTTTCAGCCACAAGATAACAATTAAAAAGCTCAGGTAATATAAGTCCACCCAGCATTGGCTGAGTTACTAGGCAAGGCAAATTACTCTAGAAGTTCGCCAAGCAACTAGAGGTTAAGACACCAAAACCGCGGTGCCAATTAGCCCTAGGCACGGATCGCATAACACCAGGGTTTACGGGAGCTGGTTCGCGGCCTCTGATTCTATATTCAAGGCTATCCTGTCATTCCTACAGGACATTCGGCGATCCACCACTTGCCGACGCGCCTGGTGGCTGCTCAGACCCCAGGAAGGTACACGTACCCCCTGGTTCCAGGGCAGTGACGTCATACTTTGTTTTTCGTATTTTTCTCGTAAACTATTGATCGTACAGGAACGCTTCTTTGGGCAGTTTTTATGTACTCCTAACGAAGAATCTAGGTGTGCAGAGTTTATGCGGTTGTTTTGGGACACCCTGTAGATGTAATGATTCGATATTACTCTTTTCGGACACGTATATATTAAATTATATTATTTTAAACCACAAATACCAATATATTCAGTTTGCGCAAAAAGTGACCACATTTGGGTTAAGGCCGTACAGCTGCTTGTACACTAAATCCAATTATTTGCAAATAAATGTATGTGAGGATAACAAATTTAATATGTTAAAAGATAAAATCCTATGATTTAAAACTACAAATTGAAATTTCTATTTTGTTATTATTAGTTCGTATTTTTCGTTTATATGACATAAAATAAGATTAAACTTATTGAATGTTCTGCATATATATAGATGTATATGTATATCATATATATATAAATAAATAAATAAATATATACATATATATATATATATATATATATATATATATATCAGGGTTACTCTGAAATTTTTGAGATACGCGCAGACGAGAATTTACAAAATAAAAATAACGGTATAATTTTAAAGTACCAAGTATTTTAACTCAGAAGACGATTTTTTACTGACTTACTTCAACTTGTTTAGCGTGGAGTAAATTTTTAAACAGAAGAGAAAATGGAGCTGACGCGAGAACATTTTCGCGCTATGATTTTCTACGATTTCAAAGCAGGATTAAATCAAGAAGAATGCGTTCAACGGTTGCAATTAGCATCGGGTGATGAATCTCCAGCTCGTGCTACTGTATTCAGATGGTTTAGAGAATTTAGAAGAGGTCGCAATTTTCTTCAGGATGAAGAACACACAGGAAGGCCGCCGTCGGCAGTAATTCCAGATAATGTGTCTGCCATACGAAAAATGTTAATGGATGATAATCGTTGTACCTATCAAATGATACAGAAGGAACTTAACAATGGATCCACAGCCATACACAAAATCATTCATGAAGACTTACATATGAAAAAAGTAGTTTGCCGTTGGGTTCCCCATAATCTAACTGAGCATCAAAAAGAGGAGCGTATCAGAATCAGTAAAGAAACTCTTAATATGCTGAATGATGGTGGCCACCGCATCATTTCTAAAATTGTAACAGGTGATGAAACGTACATACCGTTTTTTGACGTTCCAACACTTCAAGAAAACAAAGTATGGGTCTTTGAAGATGATCCCACGCCGACAATGGTGAAAAAACAAAGCGCACTGAAAAAAGTGATGAATGCCGTTTTCTTTAGAAATACGGGATTGGTCAAAGCCATCAAGTTAGAAGGACAGAAGACAGTAACAGCAAACTGGTATACCACTAAATGTCTTCCAGAAATTCTACAAGAACTGAATGTTAGGGGACTAATGCTTCACCATGACAATGCATCTTCACATACAGCCGGATTAACAGTTGAGTTTCTTAAACAAAAACAAATTAAAGTGATCGAACATCCGCCGTATTCACCTATGTGCGACTTTTGGTTATTCTTTAATCTAAGAAAGAACTTACGTGGACGTCGTTTTCATTCAGAAGAAGAGATTGTTGTTGCTATAAATGCATTTTTTTCATCTATTCGAAGAAATGAATGGCTTGAGGCATTTAATCTGTGGAAAATTCGTCTACAAAAGTGCATTGATTCTGGAGGAAACTACTTTGAACACACCTAAAATAATTTTGTAAGTATAACTTTAAAAACCTAGTTGTATCTCAAAAATTTCAGAGTGACCCTCGTATATATATATATATATATATATATATATATATATATATATATATATATATACATATATATATATATATATATATATATATATATATATATATATATATATATATATATATATTTAAGTGGTTTAATGACTTATAAATTTCAAATTAGGATAAACATATGTAAAAAAGGAAGATATTAAAATAAAAATCTAATATTATTGTTGTTGTTTAAAAAATAGAAAACTCACTGTGTATGTTGGAAAAATATGCACAACCAATTAATCTCACTATGCTTTTATTTACTTTCAGAGTAAACTGATTTGAATTAATTTCTAAACATTATTTGGATCAATCTTGAAGTAAATATTTTTTCATTCTTAACTTCTTTGATCAAACTTTTAAAGTCAAGACTTTAAAACCATGTTGTTTACTTATTTAAACTGCATTCTGTTGATCAATTCGAAAATATTTTATAGTTAATTGAGTAATTTTATCAAAGTGTGTGAAGTAATTTTAAATCGAATTTCGTCTGACTGCAAAGTAAGCTCAAAATTCTTTTCATTGTTTAAATATCGAATGTTTTTAGGAGCGCCTATTTGAATAATTTTATTTCGCCGCAGACTCTTTTGAAATTTTTTAGAGAGCTTAACTTAAGTATGAATAAACTGAATATTGTTCTAGCAGCATGTTTTCTGACCATTTTTGGTGAGTTAATTTTTTTTATCTTAAGTTATTAAATACTAAGAAAGATATAAGCAATTATTGAAAGCTCATTTTTTTGCAATATTTATGTATTCACGTAATTATAAATTCATATCATTTATTTTTAAGCAATGCATCACTCCTAAGAAAATCTGTTAAATATGAGAGGTAGTCGTATATATTAAATTATATTCATTCATAATTCTGTGGAATTTTTCTTCCTATTTGTAAGCAAATTTTAATTTTAAAGATAGAAATAGATTATACTTGTGTTATAAATATTTTACTTATAAGGCATAAGTTAAATTGTGAAAGAGCTGAGATATTTATGAAGAGGTATTTGTCTTCCTTATAGTTTGTAAAATTTGTATATTTATCGCAAAGATTAAAAAAGTATTTTTTATAAGCATTTACAATACTTAAAAAATTGTAAATACTTATAAAAAAAGTATTTACAATACTTAAAAAAGTAATTGTAAAATAAATATTAGTTACTTAAAAGTTACTTAAAAACATAATTACTTATGTTTGTGTGTGAATATTATGAAAGCATGTTAATATTTTGCAGGGAAAGTTACTTAGAAGGAAAAAGTTATTTTAAAACTAAGTTTTAATTTATTTAATTAAAAATTATTCAAAAGAAGGCTAAGCAACTTTTTTAAATGTAGACACTTTTATAAATTACTCTTATAAACTTAATTAAAACTTTTGAATAAAACTTTAAAGTAAAACTTGATAAAACTTTTGACTTAATAAAACTTGGTAAAACTTTAAATAAAACTTTTGACGAATTATATATAAATAAGTATTCCAAATATTCAAGTAAATAAAAAATTACCTTTATTCGAAATTTTATACCGGAAGACATTTTTACTTTTTTTTGGATGTGTATGAGTAAGGGATTCTCATATATGCATTATTTTTCCTATCTTAATTGATATATATTCAAAATTACATTTCAAATATCCATCCAAATTTTTTTATACATTTTAATAGCAGATACTTTATATAACAAAAAAAAAACAACAAATAATTGGGTATATAAAAAGTGAAAGTAATATTAATTTAGGGTGATGAGCATTATATTTTAAAGGCAATATAAATAATTTTCTTAAAAATGGGATAATTTTGGCATCTTTTTTGAAGAAACATTCATTTCATCAATTAAGAAAATTCCTACTCTATTAAAAGCACCTTTTGTATATAGAATAAATTGTCGACATTATAATCGTCAAAATGTTTTTAATAATCCTCAATATAGTAAATAAATGTGTTCCGTAAATTATACAACAAATGTTCTTAAGTAAGCAATAAAATTGCTTGTCTTTAAAAGTTCAAAACAAGCTAATGTATTTTATTATAAAATATCCAATATAGGAATATATTCGGTGATATGATAATACTATTTTGTCATGAAGAATAGTATTTTATAAGACATATTTTTCAATGAATGCATTATACTTACTTCTTCTGATCTGTATATTTTAACGATTTTTATTAATCATGGTGTAATACATACATTATATAATTAAAGGAAAAATAATTCCTACGTAAGATTTTTGGTAACACACATCTTAATTCTTTATTTGATTCAAGTACAAAAAATAATACTAAATGAAAAAACACATTTAAAAGTAGTTAATAAAAACTGTGAAGCTTTAAGAATCTAAATTCTTAAAATTTAAAGTATGGTGTTACTTAAGGCTCATAAGGAAATTAATGACATTTATTCAAATGGGAATGGTGATTTGCAGTTGATATATTGACAGGAACATTTTCAATCTCAATGATCCAATGAGGCAATAATTTTTTGTGATAAAAATGTTTGAGATATATTTTATTATTTTCTATATTTTGAAATTTTTTGATAAAAAAAGATGCAAAACTGTGTTTGTAATCAAATTATGCTGGTTACAGCTTATTAGCATTATATAATCATTTGTCCATCTCAATTAAAGTGAGAAAATTTGATCAACATAAAGTCAATGATTTCATCAGGATTAAACCCGTTTATTCAGTTTCACAGATCTTTCAGCATTAGCCCAAACAATAAATTTTGGCACAGGTGCCGTATAATCCATGATGCTAAATTCTGAGATTGGCGATTTTTTTCGCGGATTTTCTTATGTATCTGGCAACCTCGTTTTTATTACGTCAAACATATGGAGACCTATAAGAATTATGCAGAATATTCTATTTTGGTAACCCTAGTATTTACGTCATCGCGCACGTCACGATACGTCATCTTGGCAACACCTCTTCGTCGCCAAAAAAAATCCAGAATTTGGAATCATGGATTATACGGCACCTGTGCCTAAATTTTAAAGGATAAATAACAATCTATATTAATAAAACGGTGATGCAATTTATTTATGATAAAGGGCAAGAAAGATTCACGATGTTTTCTAATCTAATTGAATTTTTACTAGAGAATTATTTAAGCCCAATTTTATATAATTTATAGGTCTTCCTTTGACAACCAGCCAAAACTTTTGTCCACCTTATGAAGAGCCAGCCATGTGCGCTGACATATGCAACAGGTGCGATGGTGGAATTCCATGTCCGTACGTCTGCATGCCTGGATGTCAATGTATACCAGGATTCACTAGAGACAGCAATATGAATTGCATACCATTTACAGAATGTCCAGGTAAGTAAATAATGCTATTAGAAATATAAAAAACATTGGAGTTATTCTAAATATACTTATATTCTTAAATCTTATTTATAAATGTTATAATTTTCATTAATTAGTTCACCATTAATAATTATGCGTCAGCATAAAGTGGGTCTAACCCTTATTAATTAGTTATTCTGACTTTTCAAAAGCAAAATATTTAAATTCTCTTTTCAAATTTTAATTCACATTAAGCAATATTGTCACAAAGTTTGTAAATGGCACAGGTGCCGTATAATCCAGAATGTCAAATTTTGAATTTGTTTGGCGATAAAGAAATGTTGCCAAGATGACGTATTGTCACGTGCGCGATGACATAAGCAATAGGGTTGCCAAAATAGATGCCTTTCGTCTTAATACTTATAAGTCTCCATATCTATGACGTAATAAAAATTAGGTTGTCAGATATATAAGAAAATCCACCAAAAAATCCCCAAACTCAGAATTTGGCATCCTGGATTGTACGGCACCTGTATCTTGTAAATATTTTCTTTATTCGTCTTGAGATATCTCAGATAGATCCGAACTCAGATTTTGGGACAAAAATCGTGGGACTTACGTTAAGAACGGTTTATCCAGTGATTTGGTTGTTTGGTGACCATTTGGTAAGATTCTATGTGACCACTTGGTGAGATTCTTGCTGCTTTGGTGACCACTTAGGGAGAAATGGATAGTTCTGGAACTTCCACCACCTAAGCTCTAGGGCCGTTACTGAGCGACATGGCCAGGAATCTTCCAGAACCTTGACAAAGACCTAGGCTTTCACACCAAGTAAGTATAAATACCACCATTCCATGGACCGAGTCAGTTTCTAAGTTTCCAGCGGCAGTGATAGACTAGTGGATATGAGCTGTCAGTTGATGTATTTGAAGACCTCTGCTTTTGGTAGTTGTTTATAATTAAATCAGTTGAATTGATACTGTATAATTGTGATTCGTAAATGCTGTAACAGCTGGGTTTTTCGGCATCTTTTAGAAAGTTCTACAAATAAGAATCTTGTGATTCTTAAGAGTTTATTTTATCGACTCTTAATCAGCACGAACCCCGAAGCTCGGTACAATATTATTAAATGAAAATCTTTTGTTAAGTAACTATCTCAATGACTGTGCCTTCATACATCTAGTCAACATGAGAATAAAAATCATCGTGCTGATACTTTTAACACTCTATCAGAATCTGAGAGATTTAAATTGTTGTTTGAAGAAGCTGCTTTGAATCTTTCAAATATTTTCCCTCAACTATTTTCTTTTATAACTAGTATGTAATTTGCAGCTAATTTATTATTCACATTTAGAATATTTTTCTTTGGTATTTAGTTGTCTAGAGTACAGAAAAATAATTTGCTCCTCGCTCATATTTTTGAAAATTGAATCAACGATTGTTCTTCATTTAGCATGATATGTAACACAATCAATAACTCTTTTTGAGATGGATTCTTATTGATCAGTGTAATTACATGTCTGAATGTGCAATGCATATTGTTGTTTAATTAATGTTATCAAACAATCTTTCACACAATAAGTAATTTAGTATCTTTTCCATAGTGTTAGTTAAATTTTTGAAGTCAATTTTTATTCTTAAAATAGGTGTTAAAATTATTTTCATACATATTTTAGATTGAGATAATTGTAAAATTTAATAAAAAAAGCGATAAAGCTGTAGAGGTAACCAGGGCTGTCTTCTACAGCTTCAGAGACATTTAGGGTTTTTGCACGGTCTCCATGGATACGACATCATCCTCAATATCAAAAGTCTTTCTTACAGATAAATTTTTCTATTTGGTAACAAAAGCGATGTGTTGCATAAAAATGTTCTATCATTAATGTAATTGAGATTACTTCCCATATTATTATTTAGTGAATGAAAAACAGTATTTCACGAGTAGTACCTTAACATTTTAAAAATTATATTAGTTCTTTAAAGTTAAATTCTTTTTTTTTTGAATTTTAGTTTAGCTATATTATATTTTATAATTTAATTAATTCTTTATTATATCAACTAATTACAATATTTTTCTTTTTCTACAAAAAGAAAAAACTAAATATTTCAGTTTTAAATTGTAAATCTATGAGATAATTTTTAAAGAAGATTGAGTTAAAAACTTATAAAACTTGAGTAATATTTCTAAATTTTACAAAATAACTTATTATTGAAGTTTTTAAAAATTTTTAACTTTCAGTATTATTCTTGTTAACACAAGTTAAAGAAGAGAATTTTCATTTAAATGATTAAAAATATATAAATTGTGAAAGTTAGATTGAAATATGGGGATTTAATTTAAGCTGTTATCCTGTTTCCGTATTTTATTGCATAATGTTCTATTAAATTTATTTAATTGTAATATTTGTATCCCTTAGATGGTGAGCTAAATTACATGAAAGTTAAGAACTGAATTTGTTGTTAATTATTTCAAATGTATTATTGTTCAAATTTAAATTTGTTGTCAATAAAAAAGCATGGATTTGGTACTAATATTAAATGAGTCATATCGATAATCAAAGAGAAATGTGAAATTAAATACAGCATAATTAATTTGTTTTAAATAAAAAATGAGAGAAACAACAGTATCAAGAAATACTAAGCAAAGCATAGAACTCTCATTCTATGATAACAAAATGTTATTCACCAATTTAAGTCCCTAGAATATTTTATTTTACTCCAATTTCAGATGTTTCCTAATAGGATTATACCTTAATGTAAGTGAAATTCATTCCTTGTTCTGAAACGGAATAAGTAAAAATAATTAAATAATTTTAATAAGTATCTGACATTTTTAAAAGCTATTGTGTCTCAAATGTATATACAAAATTTCTGAATATGCATAAAAATACTGTTCGCGCATGCGCGTACGTCACGTGATATTGTTTGGTATAAAGCAGATGTAGTTTGGAAATTGAAGAGAACGGTTGTTTCTCGAGCGGGAATTAATCCCCATATCCTTTGTTACGTTTGTCTGTGTCTGTAATAAATAATTTAAAAAGACACTGGTCCGTCGTATGTGAGTGATTAATTATTATATAATCTACAAATCTCTTAACCATAAAAACCAACAAATACCTATCTTTGGATTGGAACCAACTGCAGCAATTAAGCCTAGAATTTGTATACAAGATAGTCTCGGTAACAGTATAGCTAAATCATGTTACAGAATAAATTGAAATGCATTTGCTGTAAAATATAAATTTTCTTACAGCATCAGTCATCTAATAAAAAAAGAAAAATTATTTATGTAGAGTATCTTATTTCAATAACGCCTCAGATGCCTGGTCTTTGACAGTAAAAGAAGAGAGGCTGTTGAGCCTGTTGTAGTCAGGATCTTAAGAAGTGTCTTCGGAGATGCAAAAGAAAACGGTGTCTTAGTGCAGAAGAAACAACACAGAAATATACCGATTGAACAAAGAGCCAGACGTTGTATATCATATTAAAATAGGTCACCTTAATTGGATCGGGCATGTTAGTAAAAACCCTTAAGGAAATTTTCTCAGCAAAACCCATCATCACAAGAAGAAGAGGAAGACCCAAGCTTAGATGGATGGATACAGTCGAGGACGACTATAGGATCCTTGGGACTAGAAATTGGAGGAGTTTGGCTGCCAGTGGAGGTGGCTGGAAGAAACTTGTTCAGAAGGCCTTGGTCCTTCCTGGGCTGGCACGCCATGAATGATGATGATAAGCCTATTTAAAATCACCCATTGTAAAAATTATTCGTGTTTCAGGAGCGAAGCTAAAGTAGTACATATTTGGTCCAATGTAAATACCAGAGCTAACACTACAAGTCTAATTTTCTTATTAGTGTAAATTTTTTGTTAGAAATAATTTACAAAATCAACATTTTCTATTTTTTTATAAATTTTTTTATTCAAGAAGTGATGCATTTTAAATTTATCACATAATTCATATTTTTGAAAAAAAAAAAGCATTTTGCGTCTTTTATTTCTATTTTTTTCTTTTCGAATTTTAGTGCAATTATTTTTCATTTGTTGGAAAATGATTTCTAAATGTTAATAACAAGTTAAATGTTTTCAATATTCTAAACTGTGTAAGTTTAATGTTCAGTTTTTCTTTTAACATAGTTTTCACAAAGATAATAATAAACAGTAGGCAGAAATGATTGAATTAAAAAATTTTATTTGCTTTAAAATCGAATTCATTTTTTTCGGAGAAAAATTCATTTTGATCATATTACTCCAATATACAAATTAGCTCAATCCGAAACAAATTCAATTATAAAGTTTATATTTTAAGAGAAAGACCAATCATTTTGTGTACTCAAAAAATACATTTTTTCTTTCAGTGTATTTTAATTACTTCAGTTTTTCAATAAATGTATAATTTTTTAAGAATATCTCTACTTGTATAAATTTATTTATTTTACAAATTTATGTCTTACCATCTCAGGACTGCGTGAACTCTCAATGAAGAAGTTCTTGTCGAATGCAATGCGTAGCATTTTGTCAGCAGATTAGACGATGTTGCGCTCTTAAGCTAGAAATTAGCAGGAGTTAAATCTCTAAATTTGGTTGAAACAATGGTTTTCCAATATTAGCTCTTACGAGAAATAAGAGATGTAAACGGTTGCGATTCTAGAATTTTATAATGCATATTATCTAGTATTATGAGCTCAATTCCGGTATATATATATATATATATATATATATATATATATATATATATATATATATATATATATATATATATATATATATATATATATTAGGTTGGTGCGTATGAAATGTCGGATTCTTAAGTGATTGTATAAAACTGCATATCTTTCTTCAAAAGCTGTTTATTCAATCAAAGTATGCTCCATTCGCTTCAATACACTTCTCCCAACGAGATTTTAAAGCGTAGATGCCTGTCTTAAAAAATTTTGGTCTTTAGAATTAATAAACTCTGATATCGAGTTTCTTAGACTGTCTTCATTTTCATAGTGTTTGCCCCTTAAAAACAGCTCTAAATGCTTGAAAAAATGAAAATCGGTCGGCGAGAGATCCGGTGAATATGGTGGATGCTGCAATGATGAGCATACGTTTAACCGATCCAGCTTATTTCGCTCTGTCAGTGGGTGCGGTACCCACTTGTCCATCTTCTTAACCTTGCCAATCTCAGAAAGGTGTCTCAATATCGTTGTATGGTCAACTTTCATCCTGATAGCAAGTTCCCTCGTGGATACGGCTGGATCCGCTTCCACTAGAGCCTTCAGGTCATCATTCTTCACAGACGTTTTGGGTCTTCCGCGCGGCTCATTTTGCAGTGAAAAATCGCCAGTCCGAAAATTTTCGAACCAACGCTGCACTTTCCGATCGTTAACCGTATTCTCCCCAAACGCTTGGTTTATGTTGCGTGCAGCTTTTGCAGCACTATTACCAAGTTTGTACTCATATAAGAAAATGACGCGAATGTCGGCAGAATTCATATCGGCAATAAACTCAAAAGAAATAAAAAAGGGAAGACCTTCGAGAAAACCTATTTTGCTGAAATGAGTCTCTGGCAATGGACAATACGAGTATGAATGAGGTTATGCCAAATACAAAAGTATAACGAAAACAGGGAGGAAAACGTCCGCATGTAAAGAGAATCCGACATTTCATACGCACCAACCTAATATATATATATATATATATATATATATATATATATATATATATATATATATATATATATATATATATATATATATATATATATATATATATATATATATATATATATATATATATATATATATATATATATATATATAAGGTTGAGGAATAAGTTCGTAGCATTTTTACCAAAGACTTTTATCTAAACAAAAAACAAGAATTATATCAATAAATTAATCATTTACATATTCACCGTTACTGTTTACAACCTGTTCCCACCTCTCGATCAATTTTTTGATGCCGTTCCGTCAAAATAGCCTGGTCTGGTGTCAAAGATGTTGTTGAACCAGTTTTTAAGGAGCTCTTTGTTATCGAAGGTAACGCCCTTCATATGGTTTGACAAGGAGCGGAAAAGATGGTAATCGGTAGGTGCAAGGTCCAGGGAATACGGTGGATGCTGAGGGACCTCCCATTCGAACTCTTGGAGTGCGACTTAGACGACTGGTGCAACATGGGGCCTGGCATTGTCGTGTAGGATTATGGTTTGACACTGTCGATCAGGTCTTTTCAGTCGAATAGCCTCATTTACGCGGTGTAGCTGCGCAATGTCGAGCTCCTTGTTGACTGTAGTATTATTTTCGAGCATTTCCCAGTGCATCAAGAGGTCCTTAAGAACTGGCTCAACAACTGCTTTGACACCAGACCATGTGATGTTTGGTGGAATGGCTTCAACAAATGGGTCGAGAGGTGGGAAGAGGTTTTAAACAGAAACGGCGAATATATAATTGATAAACTTATGGTTTAATTTGAATATAAATTGCACATTATGTTAGAATTTGATAAAAACGTGTTTATAATGTTTAATATTTGTAATTTTTATCCTAAAATATTAAATAATGTCAAAACGCTGACTAGAATATGTCATAAAAATCTTCAGATCATGGAATAAATAATTTATTTATTAGGTAGTTTTGAATTAAATTTTTCAATCATGTAACATAATGGCTATTATTATAAATAATATTTTCTACAAAAAATATAAATTATGAAAACAAAAATAATTTTGATAATTTCAAATATTCTATTTTTAAATTAATTGAAACAAATTTTTGTGTTATCTGCGCATTTTTGCCATTTGTTCTGGTTTCCAAAATGGACGAAGATGTGAAGCTCCACTCTGGATAAGAATATGAATAATTTGTAACTAAAATTATTTGAAAAAAATTTTTTGCAATAAATGTTTAGTGTATGATAATAAATATGAGACATATTAGTTTCAGGATCCAAGAACGAAAAGATCAAAGATATTTCCATGAAACCAGAAGAAAAAGAAAGAATATTGAATTGGTTAAAGAACAATGGAGGCTGTCCTAGTAAAACAAAATGCAGAATTTCTTGCTTGAATCGAGGTTCTCTTTACAAAGATGGCGTATGTATTAGTCCTGGTAAAAAACGTTGTTTGTGTGTACCATGTGTTACAGAGGACCCTGATGAAGACGGTGGAAAACTAGGTTGCCCAATAACAGAAAAATGCAGCATAAGTTGCCAAAGTCGCAAGAAATCCGGCTATAAAAGCGGAATTTGCATTGGACCCCGAAATATTACGTGTCAGTGCCTCACATCACTGCCAAGAACTCAACCTCTCGTTCATGATGGGCTGTTCAATAGTGGTGGATGCCCAAATTCCCTGTTTTGTACCACGACCTGCGAGGCACGTGGATTCAGATCAGGACTATGCCTAGGACCAAAGAAAGAGTATTGTAACTGTTTTACTATTGAAAATGCTGGTAAAAATGTAGGTTCAAGAGAAAAATCCGGATGTCCAGATTTATTTAAATGCGTTGCTAGTTGTCAGGAAAAAAAGTTTCCAACTGGATATTGTAAAAATGGGGAATGTCTATGTATACAGGTTCCCAAGGAACCAATAACGCCCCGAGATAAATAATAAATAAAAACTGTACATAATCAAATGTTCATTTGTCATCTTGTTTCTAAGAATAACTATAATACTTGTTTTAGGTAAATTCGAAACATAATTTTTGTATGCAAATCAAAAAAACCTCATTTAAATTCTCTTATTAGGAAAAGAAGAATAAATTACAAATGGTGTAAAACATGATAAGAGTACTTCAAGTTCATTATTTTAAATGTACGGACATAAGTTTAATTCTTTCATATTGTTATAGCACATATATTGTTATTAGGTTGGGGAATAAGTTCGTAGCGTTTTTACCAATGACTTTTATTTAAACAAAAAACAATAATTACATCAATAAATAAATCAATTATATATTCGCCGTTGCTGTTTACAATTTCTTCCCACTTCTCGACAGATTTCTTGTTGCCGTTCCGCCAAAAATAGCCTCGTCTGTTGTCAAAGAAGTTGTTGAGCCAGTTTTTAAGAACCTCTTTGTTATCGAAGGTAATGCCTTTCTTATGGTTTGATAAGGAGTGGAAAAGATAGTTATCGGTCGGCGCAAGGTCCGAAGAATACGGTGGATTCTGAAGGACCTCGCATTCGAGCTCTTGGAGTGTGGCTTTGACGACTTGTGCAACATGGGGCCTGGAGTCGTTGTGAAGGAGTAGGGGTTGACCATGTCGATCAGGTCTTTTCAGTCGAATAGCCTCATTCACGCGGTGTAAATGCGCAATGTCGAGGTCCTTGTTGACTGTGGCATTATTTTCGAGCATTTCCCAGTGCACCAAGAGGTTTTTAAAACTGGCTCAACAACTTCTTTGACATCAGACCAGGCGATTTTTGGCCGAACGGTATCAAACAATTGGTCGAGAGATGGGAAGAGGTTGTAAACAGCAACGGCGAACCTATAATTGATTAACTTATTAATATAGATATTGTTTTTTGTTTAAATAAAAGTCTTTGGTAAAAACGCTACGAACTTATTCCCAAACCTAAAATTTTAGTTGAAGGTCTAATTACGGGATATAAATTATAATCAATATGAAATCCTTGACCTTTGAAGAGAAAATTGTCCTAAGAAAACTTTATTATAATGTAATGTGCTCTGAAGTAATGTTATTGCTGAGCAAATTGCTCAGAGTTTGGAAAGAAAAAGATAACTAGTTAAGATATTAATCACGCAATAATTGGTCTTATATTCATTAATGGTATGATGATAGGAGCGAAGTATCGAGAGTTGCTAGAGCACGGTTTCGACACTGATAGTAGGCAGTCTCAACATGACACGGACTGGTTCATGCTGATGGATCTTGCCACCAAAAAACTGCTGACTTCTTCACGTGACATGGAATGACATTTGCTGAGCGTTTGATTTCATTGGATGCAAAGAAATTCATAGGACAGTGTGACCCCATGCTGTCAAGATTAAATTCTGTCACCTTCATATGGAATTAAATTACGGACAAATTACATGTGATGCCCCTAATTCAACGGAGGACCTAAAATCCACCTTCAGACTTGAGGTTGATAACTCAGTACTTGATAACAACTCACTCCAAAGCTGTATCACAAAACTTCGGAATAGCATTTAAGACATAATAGAGAACGGTAGATATTTCGAGTTTCTTGTAAATTATAAGTCATTCATAACTTTATTTAAAAACATAAGCTTTATATTCACCCCTATTGTAAGGGATATATTGTCTCCCTGTTGTAATAAAAAGTAAGCAATTCATAATAATTGCTTACTTTTTGTTACGCTTTCTGGAGCATGCTGTAGATGTAACTTATAACCTGTTACCTGTAGCATTTTTGCTTTTTTTCCAAACTCTTTACAACGCAATCTTAATTATCGTTTTTCACGCATGTAAATATAATGTTTTCATGTGGATGTTATGTTTTATTTATTAGATAAACCTCAAATTGTAAAACCAATAATTAAAACATAACTGCTTATATTCGAATGAAAACAATGAACTTTAACAAGTGCAGTACATATTTTAAACCTTTTGAGAAAATGTATTTATTAAAATAAAGAAAACCTGTGTTTAAGTTATAAATGATGCTTTGTTGTTGTTCTCGTGTCCATGAAATTAGTGTATATAACAGATAATAAAGAAAGTCTCTAAATTCCATTGAGAGCCTTGACCACTACTTCTGCAATTAGCGGTGCATCAGGGCTGTAGAGAATTTCTTGCAATGAGTCCCTGTGAGTGGGACCATTCTCATTTTTAATAAATTTACCACAACAGCTTTGCATTCCAAGGTGTGATTGGGCGTGAGCTGGACTCCCGGGCAGTGCTTACATTGAACATATGTTCTTGTTTTATCCGGAAGAAACTTCATGCCCTTATGGTGTTCTGTTCTCAATCTGGCAATTGTGGATGTGATAATTCTTGGACAGCTTAAATTCTGTTAGTAGAGATTTTTTAAAGGTGTGAGACATAATTCTATATTTGGCCACAGCGTTAGCATCAGCTAGTGTGATTGTGGCGACATTATTGTCGAAGTCTCTAGCTTCTTAAGTTATAAATGATAAATATATTAATATATATTCAATCTATATCACATTATAGTTCTAAACTGGGCTACTAAAATTGAATTGATAAGGGTTGGGGAAATGCTTTCCAAACACCACCGAATAATAAAGTTGACATCTGAAATTGCGCTTTCTTTTTCAAATTTCTATCAACATAATCTCTAGAGGATCAAAAATCTCCTCTATTTCTTGATGTAAAAATAATTTTCTGCAAAAAAATTATAGATAAGAATTTATTTTAAAGATATTGAACTATCAATTAATTAAAAATATTACTTAATTTAATAAAATTGTAATTGCAAAACTATTAAAATTTAATTATTTGCAAATTTGTTGAATTTTAATAATTTTAATAGCAAATTAATACAGGTCTTAAAATTTTTATTGCTTCTAAAGAAGTGGTTTATATGTCTTGTGTCAATCTAGTGATAAGATTTTAATCAACTACTTTATGCCATAGGTAAAAGTTTTGTAGTTTTTACAGCTGTGAGACAATATTTAATGACCAAAATTGAAGTCATATTTATTCTAAATATAAATATTTATTTAAAATCAGTAAGCTAAATGTTTATTAAGAAAATGGATTAATATCATGGATGAAAATTTTAGGTTTCTCATTTTTAATAAAAATTAATACATATAATATTATCCAATTTCGATATAATACATTTTCTGAATATAAACACCTGTAAAGTTAAAATTGCAATTACAGGTAGAAGGTTTGAAGGGTATCCAGAAAAGATATCTGAGAAAACATGGATTGAAGAAGTAAAGAGTTGGGAAGATAACCATCGTGGATGCCCGGATGAAATTATGTGTAAAAGGAACTGTCGTCTTCGTGGTCTTCCTTATCTAGACGCAGTTTGTACTGGACCGAATAATAAGCATTGCCACTGTTTAAATTGCTCAATTTCACATAGTAAAGAACATTGTGCTTCAAAAAAGTTTTGTCCAAATCTAGCAGAATGCATCAATCATTGTAAGGTAATTGGCTACAGCACAGGTGGTTGCACTGGCCCAAGGAGGCTCACGTGTGATTGTTCCAATATAAAATTAGCGGAAGATGTTCCTGTGTTGACATCCTCGTTGTTATCACCAAACACAGTTAGAGGTGGATGTCCTGTGGCTTCTTTTTGCACAACTTTCTGCAACTCCCGGGGTTTTAAAAAAGGAATATGCTTAGGACCAAAAAAAGAATATTGTAACTGCTATGAGCGAACTTCAGCTCCTCTCCGAGGACCTGCTCTTGATGAAGGAAAGAATGAAAAAAACCAAGATGATAACGAAAAATCTCTAGTTCAAGAAATTAAGAAAATAGTAAACACTCTAGAACCCAAGAGTGAAGAACCTAAGAAAGAAGTAAAGAGTGAAGACCCTAAGAAAGAAGTAAAAAGTGAAGACCCTAAGAAAGAAGTAAAGAGTGAAGACCCCAAGAAAGAAGTAAAAAGTGAAGACCCTAAGAAAGAAGTAAAAAGTGAAGACCCTAAGAAAGAAGTAAAAAGTGAAGACCCTAAGAAAGAAGTAAAGAGTGAAGACCCTAAGAAAGAAGTAAAAAGTGAAGACCCCAAGAAAGAAGTAAAGAGTGAAGAACACAAGAAAAAAATAGGTATGGATGAACCTAAGAAGAAAGTAGGTATGCAAGAAAGAGGAACATGTCCGGATGTTGGAAAATGTGTTATTACTTGTCAAGCAAAAGGTCAGACAGTTGGATTTTGCACTGGAGTAGGAAGACGTGAATGTAAATGCATAAAATAGTACTAAAAACTATTCCAATAAATTCGTAGACATGTTATTGCTTATATGGGACAACTTATTCAAATCAAAATGTCCATTAGCTACATCAAACACTATAATACTTCACTGAATACAATAAAAAGTAACCAAATATATTCCAAAGGTTTCTCGGCCTTAATTTATTATGGATTGTTAAAAAATAAGAAATTTTTTGTTATAAGTATATATATATATATATATATATATATATATATATATATATATATATATATATATATATATATATATATATATATATATATATATATATATATATATATATATATATATATATATATATATATATATATATATATATATATCCAGAGAAATGGGTAGGTAATGAAGCAAGAAAATATGAGAAACAAATTTATCTCTTATTCTTTATTATTGTCATAGTAAATTATATGAAGAAAAACATTTTGGAGATTTAAATTTAAGAAAAATCACAATTTATATATGCTTTTCGAAAACAATAATATCGATGTGAGAAATGAAACAATAATAAAATAATGCTAAACAATACTCTCACGATAACAAAAAGAACTCAATACTTCTTTTCAAGGGAATGTTCTGTCTCTTAAGTGTGTTCGCAAATAAAAATACCGTTAAATGATATGATTCTATTAATTAGTTCATTGTCTATAATGACTAAACATGTATAAGAACAAAAAAAATTCCAAACATCAGCATCTATTTTTTTAAATTCATTTCACATAATAAATTACTTTTTAAACAATATGAATAAAATGTAAAGAAATAACTAACTATATAAACAAGAAAAAAAGATATAAAATTGGGGGTAAAATATTTTACAAAAACTGAAAAGAATGTTTTAGTAGTTGTCACAAAATTAAACAATCCCATGAGTCTGAGGAAATGATTCATTCTCATGAAGTCATTTAATGAAAAAAATGTTAATCATGATCAGAATCCCTGTTTAAGAACTGAACTACGGAATGTGTAATTTATCTCAGAGTAATTGTAGTAGGCCTAAATTTTTATTTTCAACATAAATAACATAAAAGGCTATGAATAGTTTATATTTAATAAAAATAATAAAAGCACATGAATAATTGAACATTTAGTTTCTAGGAGAGAGAGAGATAGACAGAGACGGATGGTTCTTAAAGCTTATAAATGATGCAACTGAATATTTGAAACCAATAGTAAATTAAGAGACATATTTTAACATCAGTTTAAAAAATTTTGTTTTCCTAAAAAAATTAAATAGGTTTTGAAGTATAATAAATAAGTATAAAAATAGTTATTTTCATGTGTTAGTAAGAACTGAATATATTATATTATGAAACCTATGATCTCCATTTTAACCATACTCTATCATTTTCAAGCTCACTTTTTCAATAATGCATTGATTATTATATTTTTAGAGAAACATAATTTTTTGTGTAAGGTATAACCTATATAAGTGGGTGTAATACAGTCCTTTTTCATTTACATAGATTTACAACTTTTTTTTTAATTGATATTTCTTTCAAATTAAAGTATTCCTTTTTTTAAATTTCAACATATTTCAGAAAAATTAAATATATTTCATAATATATCATAGTAAATTTTAAAATATAAAATAGTAAAATCAAATTTTTCTTAAAATTCTTTATCATATTTGTATTTTAAATTAATATATACATAGCATATCATTGTAAAATTTTGATAAAATATTTTGCAATGTAACGTTTTCACAAAGAACTAACCAAAGGAAAAGAGGAATCTGTTTTTAAAACCACGTCAAAAGACGGAATTGATTCCTTTAAAACATACTTATAATGATGAATACTTTATTAAAATATATACTTCAAAATTATATTTTGCTTATGTAGGATACTGACATAGATAGATCTTGATATGAAGCATGATAAAGCTAGATTTGAATTGTTGTTGCATTTCTAACTGGTATAAGTCAATTATATTTGAGCCGAGCTGGCACCCGAATGCTTAGCGCTCTTGCTTTCGGTTAAACAGTTTGTGGGTTCGAATCCCACCTTGGGCATGGATGTTTGTAGCGGTTCAGAATCCATTTTAAACCGTAGGTCACTGTCTAATTAGCCCTCGTGTGCAAAAAATGACCGTTGAGCGACAAACAAACCAACTATATTTGAAAGTTATCGTGTCGCGATTAAAAAATATATGTCTGAATCATCATTTAAAAATACTGGTATAGATAAAAAATATTTGCATTATGCTTGTATGCATTTTTTAATAATTTAGAGGTCAGATGATCGCATACTTTTCTTCAAATTTGATTGAATTTCTTTTTGTCTCTTTAAAAACTGATACGTCAAAAGTGTTTCTGATCTGAAAATGTGTATCTTAATAGCACTAACTTAGGTAACTTAAAAAGGCATTTTTCTTTCTTCAATCTGGTAAATAATTTAATAATTCTGCTTTTTACATTTTCAGTAACATAATCAATGCATATTATTAAATTATTTATATTAAGTTCCAATTGATTCATTTCTATGAATTTGACTGCATCAGATACAAATAATATTTATTCCTCAGTATACTTTTTAAAAAAAGACTCCATTCAATATCTTTTTTCTTAATATTTTCACAATTTATAATACATTCTTTTTTATAGCTTCAAACATTGTAAAATTCTCGTTTAAAATTTCATAGTCTGGCTCATATTTATTTTCAACAAGAGTATAAAGAGTCCTTTAAATTTTACAATAATTATTTCTTAAACTAACATGCTAATTAAGCTTTTGGCACTGAAATATCTATAATTGAAAGTTAGAATAAATATTTATGTACAGAAAATGATGGGTTTTGACATAAATCTGCAAATACCCCATTTCAATTTTGCAAAAAGCTTTAGTTTTATTATATTTATTCACTTAATGTGTTTTTATTAGATTTAAGAAATAAAATAATGGTTTTTGAATTTAATCAGTTCTCCAGCGCAAAGATAAAATAATAAAACTTTTGCTAAATCCAAAGAATCTTTATTCTCACATCAGTTATTAATAGTTAACACTTTTAAAATATTTTTTTATTATAAATCAACTGTCTAAGAGAACAAAAGTATAAAATACTCACATAAGAAACAATTTATGAATTTAAAAAAAACGTTATAGTGATTAAACGTCTGAATATAATTAGGTACATAAAATTCTTTATATGAATTTATTAGAATTTTTCTTGATTATTTTAAATAGTAAAGTAAAAATTTAAAAAGGATTTAAAATGCAAATCATGTTACATGTTTACTTGAAATTTCTAAACTAAAAAAAGAACTTAAATGTGATAATATTATTAGACTATATGGAATATGACAGGGATAGGAACTTTATATATTAGATGTTTGAAAATCATTAATTATAATAAACCAATTAAAAATTAATAACTGTTTATAAATAGTTATATGATATGTATATAAAGCAAATTATTTTAATGATAATTATTTAAAACTGTGAATATATAATTCAAACTAGAAGCCAAAGGATATAAAAATTTCATATTAGGAAAACTGAGTAAAATTTAAAACAAAGAAGTTTTTAGAACTACAGTTATGAACTAATTATGATAGAAACTTGTAACAAATTTAAGTAGAAAAGTAAATACCTTAAATCAATTGACTGATAAAATTTCGAGAGTATTAGTAAGAGAAAATAGGTAGTTAAAAGTCATTTTTATTTGAAGTAATTAAAAACAATTAAGTGCATGCATTTGTTTTGTATGTAAATTCATTTGTTACCCTATGCAAAATAAGAATATGAATTAGAAATTACAGATGTGAAATATTCAATTTATTGAATGAGAAATTCAATATAGATCTTTCACTAAACAAAGTAATTTATTCTTAAATAACAAAAAATTAGAAAAATAGTGTTGTTGTTATTTGTGAACACTTAGACAAGCCAAGCTTGCTATGCCTTGGCTATGCAAATTTAAGTTAATAGGGATAATAGTCTTTCGTTTAATCAGAGCACACGAAGGTGAAAGTACGACTTAGCTCTTAACTCATCCGATAGATGGCACCACCAGAGAATCTACTCCCTCAATTTTGACATTGATCTGAAGGGGAGGAAATTTTCTCCAGACCATTGCACCCATGATAACTGCTCAATGAAAGAAAAAGCCTTGTGTCGGCCGAGAGTCGAACCTAGGTCAACTGCTTGGAAGGCAGCCATGTTAACTGTTATACCACCGACGCTTAAATAAAGTACTACTGCCAAAACACGGGAACGAACTAGTAACCTTTAGAAAAGGGTGAAAAATACAACCACCTCCTTAGTCTCAAGTGGCTTCAACCTCTCGGTTTGACTAAATTAACAATTCTGTTAATAAACACAATTTTTAAGACTTAGGAGAAGAATATAAGTATAATATGATAGTAATTTATACAACATTTTTATATATTTATTGAAAATTTACCATGAGCACTAAGTGTGTCATTAGATGTTTAACTAATAGATAAAACTTATTGTTTAATGGACATATTAATACAGTATTATCGAGAAAAAAATTGTGTTTCGTGAAATTAGATATAAAAACAAGAACGAAAATACATTACATC